>CM060964.1:304444544-305044544 GCA_030765045.1 Tenodera sinensis
AGGATCCTCTGATACATATGTCAGTGGGCATCCATGTATTATGGCTTCTGCATCACAGAGTGAAGTGAATAGTTATTCATAAGTAAATACTGATTTCCCTAACATTTTTGTCAGAAGTTCATTAATAGAGCATAGTATTTGATTCCACTGTCCTCCCTACCAGTCTCCAGTAGGAGCATTACATTTCCAATATATTTCTTGAAAACTAGATTGCTGTTGAAATTTCTGAATGTCTAGGGTTACCAGATTATTTTATGGAAATGCAGGACACAATGGCAAAAAATGTAGGACATTTGGCAAAAATGTAGGGTACAATGATAAAAAAAAATTAGGACATTGTCGATCAATGCATTAATAATGTAAATTTATACTTTAAATGCTATTTATATATGCCCATAGGTATATACATTTATATTTTTTTAAAATACTGAAACATACAGTGTTAAATGTGATCATGAACAGTCAGTTATACTTCTCTGAAGAAGTAGTCTTGCGTAAAACAACTGGCTTACTTGAAATATATCAAGAAATTCCACACAACTGAAGTTTTTAAAATTGTACTTCACTGAAACATTACCTCTAACTGAATCAATAGATAATCTGTTCCTTTCACCTGTTCACTATGCCCTTATTAATCAAAATACTCTTTCAACTTTAGCATTATGTTGCTTTGCCTCCAAAGAATACCAACCTTTTGCCTTGGAGTACAAATGCTGTGTTGCCAATCTCTTGTTTAATGTTACTATGCATGACTGTACTCTTTGGCTGTAATGGGTGTAGCTGTTGCCATAGCAAGTTCAGTTGCAGCTAATAACCAATTATTCATTTATACTTTTGCAATTGCCAGTTCATTTTCTAATAATTACTGCTTGGTTCTGAAAATGTAGGACATTAGAGACTCTTCAAAAATTCCCTCCAGATGTTGGACAAATGGTTAAAATGTAGGGCATGTCCAGGAAATCTCCAGACATCTGGTAACCCTATGAATGCCTAGACTTAATACATTTGAAGTTCCAAGAAAATTTGTGCCATTGTCAGGTTAGATAATAGAAAATGGCCTCTTCTTGATATAAATCTTCTCAATGAAAGAATGAGTTCTTGAGTACTCAATGATGACTCAAATTCTAAATTAATGCTCTGAAGACTGCACAGGTGTAGATAACTGTCCATACCTTGGCATGGTCTTTCAAAATCAATGGCGCTGTCATATCAGTGTCAACAACTCAAAGAAATTGGTATCCTTGACATGGTCCTAGAGTAACAGTATGTGATTCTTTGCATATTGTTGCATACATTGAAGACAGCTTGCTATAGCCTTTTTAATTGTTCTTCTGTTTATATTATCCAATAGTTTTTTTCTCAAATAGATCATTAAAAAGTTGTACACTAGTATGAAAATGAAAGCAATGTTGCTCAAAGATAATTGCTTCAACTACTTCATGTTTCTTACCCAGCAGCAATGGGTGTCTGAAGTTCATTAGGTCATCTCTCATCACAATCTTTGTCTCCACTTGGATGAGGCCAACTTCATCCCTGACAATGTTTATGCGATTAACTATGTCACCTTCATGTGGGAATGTAACTGGTTGAATCTCTTTGATGATTTTTAGTTCTGCTGCCTTAATTTCTGAATACGTATGGTAGTTACCCACATAAGAATCATCCCTCCTCACTTTATTAAAACCTAAGAACCCAGGCTACTATACTTGCTTGTTGAGGAAAGCTCAGTTTCTTGTAATTTCTAAGATCACCATTGTGACTCTGTTG
The DNA here is from genome assembly GCA_030765045.1 of Tenodera sinensis. Taxonomy (NCBI): domain Eukaryota; kingdom Metazoa; phylum Arthropoda; class Insecta; order Mantodea; family Mantidae; genus Tenodera; species Tenodera sinensis. The sequence continues at coordinate 304,446,312 of CM060964.1, forward strand.
TTGAGTTTCTTCCTCCTTTCCTTAAAGATTGCAATCTCATCAAAATTATTTTCTGTTTGTTGAGATGGCCATTCTCCCTCAGGTCATGTTAACTAATCAAGTCCTTTCCACCATTCTGTCTTTCAGTTGGCTAGGATAAAATATCCATATTATCAGATCAGCCAGATTATAAACTTCTGGTATATATTTCCAATCCTCAGGGTGTGTTAAACTCCTAATTTATTTTACTCATTTCCAACAAATGTGGTCCATTGTTCATCTCCTTTTATCCAAGCCAATGCAGTCAAAGAGTTGCTACAGAATATTCTTTCACATTTTGCAAATGCAGAGTTGACTTGAATGAAAATGTGAGCCTACTTCCAATTAGGCATCCTAGTAATTCCAGTCCGGGACTTGTAATCAACTTGAGAAGACCCACCCAGGCCTTAGCTAGAAGCAGTTGCTCTGAAACCGCAGATTACTTTCAGTTCGCAGATGGACAATTCCAATATATGAAAGTTGGCTAGCATCCACAAAAGTAAGTAGCATACAATGGCTCCTTCCCATCATATCACCTCTGGTTAGCCATGGAACTTCCACTTCCTTTAAGCAACTTATCTCCTGATAATGGTTCTAAATTCATAAGTTATACTCTCAGGTAACAGAATCCCACTTTGGTTTGACTCGTTTTTGCTTATCTCCACTTTCAGTTTTATTGTGCTATGCCTTTTGTAGTAACAATTTAAAAGGAAGAAGTGCTGGAGTAAGAAATCCAATAACATTCAAAACTTTCTATACTGCAAAGAGAGTAGTATTCTGTTTTTCAATACTTTTGGCAGAAATGAAAATTCAGTATTAAATTCAATCTTAGTGAATCTAGTATTCTATTCCATTGTGAGCCTAGAACTTTGGTAATGTATATATTGTCATTTTTATTCTCTTCATTGAATGAGATGTCTTTTACTGAAAATTCCCAGTTTCTAAGCTCCAGCTTTGCATCATTCAGTAATATAACTCTCTTAGTTCAAAATATATCATACTATTCCTTTGAAGCAGCTGGCATTACACAGTTATCACAGTTGATTCCATTGATTTGTGAGCTATTGACTTATCTTTCTGGTGGACGTTGGAGAGATGGTGTTCTAGCACAGCATCTAGGATGAATGGAGTATAGGTTGTGCCAGGGACCACTCTTAAATGTCTGTAAACTTTTACTTTCTTTGCACATCCTCCTCCCATCATAGGAAGTGCAGATAGTCACAATCTTCTATTACAACTTCAATCATTTGGAAGACTTTCCTAATATCTAAAGTGAATCAAATAATATTTTCTTTAAATCACAAAAGTATTTCTGGAGTTAACTGGACATGGCTAGGCTCTGTCTCTAAACAGTAATTTAAGGATATATCGTTTGTTGTCTTACATGATGCACCAAATACTGGATGAACAGGTGTTATCAAACTTGAAACATTATTCACTGGACGATGGGGAAGATAGTGGTAGAATTTCTCCTCTTCATTTAAAATTACTTCTATAAATCCCTCCTCTTGCCAGTCTGTGAAAATCTGAGTGTAATTGTCAGCCAGATTTACCTTCTTTAGAGTCTAAGTAGTATTAAATGAGTCTCTTCTCAGCCATATATTTATTTTGTTACAATTGATCTCTAGATGACCGTCTCTCCAGAAAAACTTTGTTATGTAAGGACCATTGATGTCTCTTTCCAGCATTCTAAGAAGATTCTGTTTTACCTCTTGATCGGTTTAGATTCTATCTGGGCATAAGTGCCAATAGTCTCGAGGTTCCAATGCTCAGATATGCTTCATTCATCATCATGAGTCATTGAAATGGTAAGGCTACTCAAATTGATATCAAGTAATTGGTCCTGTCTTTTGCCAGTCAAAGTCCATTCAAACTTTTCTTCCACTGCCAAGAACCCATCCTTCTAGTGAATAACATTTCCAGAAAGAATCTTGGCATACACATCTATTCCACTGAAGAGTTCAATCTCCAGAGAGTTATCACCGATCCCACTGATCCCTATCTTCTTCAATTTCAACTCTTTCAATAAATCAGCTGAATTAGAAACTCGAGGAATAGACTGAAAATTTCTTAGATGGTTCCACAAATCAATTTCACATGCATATCTTCCATCACTTGTTCCTACCTTAATTTGATATCTCTTGTGTTTTGTAGCAAAAGTCTGACTTCCATCAAACAAGACATGGGTGAGTGCTTCTTTTGCAGAAGGTTCTAGTGCAATTCAGTATCTGTACTCTAGAGAGGGCAGGATCGTTCTGAGATGTGGTCTACAAATGTTCTTAGGTACTGTTTTTCATTTACTCTTCTCTTGTAATGTGACCAGCAGTGTTTGCTGAACCACCTGATTAATACACATACGGTTTGCTAAGTTAAAAGTAACCTGTATTTGCGATACTTTTTTGCCCTCTGATGTACTTCTTTGCATTCTTTCTCATTAGTTCTGGACATGTGACAGTAGGTAACAAGGTTCTTTCCACAAAGTAAACATCGAACGGAGGACTTGTAGTTATTAGCTAGATGGTTAGGTCTTGTACACAAATAACACTGTCCCTTCACTTCCATCTTTGATCTTCTGTCTCATAAGCTCATTTTCCTGGTCTGAAAACACTTCCCACTTTCAGAGGTTAAACGCGAAAGATGCATAGCAGTGATGAATTATAAACTGAAGCAACATTAGGAGTGGACTTAGAGCCTTTGCTTTGTTTCTTCTCTGTCTTGGAAGAACAAAACTTCTTCTCAGCAGTGGCATATGTTGTGGACTATCAAAGCTATCACCGAAGCCCATATCTAAAGTAAACTAGAAATTAATAAGTAATAATAATAATTGCAATACTAGCCAGTTTCCCTCATGAAGGATTAACACGTTGGATGGAATATGTCTCATTCTCTACCACTGAACAGAGGTAGAATGGGGCTTCAGATGCTTACTGCAGCAGCCTTCTTTACGATGCGGGTATAGAGGTGAGTTGGCAGAATGCAAGAGTAGGCACACCAAGGCTTCCCAAGTCTCTGTACACACATGAGCATCTCCAAAATGTGCCGTATGAACACAAATTTTGCACAGTAATAGCACGTGGAGTAAAAGAAAGAGCTTGTTTTCCATTGTGCGATTGTTACGGTCCTCAACAGCTATGTTGGTATTAGTATTATTTATTTTCACAGTGAACAGAGCACAAGACAATTGCTAGTGCTAATGCTTCAAAATGAATGAACAATGTGTAGTAAAACAATTAGTGAAAATACTCGCAGTTGAAATATGAGGATAAATTAGTGATAATAAAACAGGAAAGGCCTATTCCAGCTCTTCCGTACTTGCAGTGTGAGCAGAAGGGAAAACATAAGAATATTTACAAAAGGTATTTTAATATAAACAATTATAATTATGCTTGGCTGACTGGTTCATATGAATGAAATAAACTTTATTGAAGGTCATGCTTGTTGCTTGCAACTCATAAACCGCCCTGGAATACGTGTTTTACAAATTTAGCATATTTAATCCCATTATCCATATGGATAATCATAAGAGATCAACAAAGCACACAAAATCTTTAACAACATTAAAGACTTTCGATACTCAACGGACTCATTGAACTAATTGCTGATCGTTTGCATAATGAAAAGGTTAAAGAAAGTAGAAATGTATTGAATAGACTGAGGTGGTACTTCTTGCAAATGAAGAATGTTCATTTAGAGGCCACAGTGAAAGTGAGAAGTCATTAAATAAAGGCAATTACATAGAAGTACCACAACTTCCGGCTAATTATGATGTGGATCTGTTTTTGCATTTGAAGACAGCTACCATTTTCAAAGGCACCTCGGTTCTCATACAGAATGTTCTAATCGATGCTGTTAGAGATAAAATTAAGTCAAATATTGATATGCCTACTTTTATTGGACTCATGCTCGATGAAAGAACTGATATCACAAATAAAGTCAACTATGTACTATTCTACGCTATGTTGATGATGCAGGTAATTGCAAAGAACGATTTGTACGCTTCACTGATGTAAGTCCTGACCTAACAGCCAGTGGTTTATTTGAATGTGAAATAAAACCATATGTTCAAAAAAAATTGCTGCTCAAATTTCGATGCTGGTGCAATAATGGCCAGACATGTTTCTGGACTTCAGACTTTAATTAAAATCGAGTATCCTGCTATTTCCTTCATTCACTGTTATAGTCACAGACTTAATCTTATACTTTCCCAATCTGTGAATTTTATTAAGAAAATCAAACAATTCTTTGTTTCTCTTAATGATTTAGCCACTTTTTTTTTCTCACATTCCACTTCACGGTCATTTCAAGTTACTAGCTGTATACCTGAACATCGTCATTTATTGTGTTTCCATATAGTGTAGCACCCTCTTTCACAAATGTAAATACCCAACTTCAATGAGACCTGCGCGAAAGGCCACCTACTAATACTCAGACGTTCCTAAATATATGGTATGAGAATGAAATTTGTCATATACGTATGCTTCCCTAGCTGTTAAGAGGACATGGCAGCCATTGGCTCACCTCACAGTTTTAAAGAGCAGTATTTCAGCAATCACTCTAAATAAGGGGAAGACAGGTATCGCTGCTGTGACGTCAGCTCACTCAGCTCACATGCTCGCAACGACGGCCAGTTGAACGTGTGACTTCACAGCGGGGAAGAGGAAAGGCGTGCGGTACATCGCAATTTTAATGCTGACTGTTTCAATTACAGAATAGTCACAGATTATAAATAATTACATTTCAGCTTTGTTATATATATTCTAGTTTATGTGAACAGTCATGTTATACCGCAAATAGAACAGAAATTATAACTATTTTGCCTGAGCTAGAGGAGAGCTACACAGAACAATTAGGTGGACATTTTACGACATTTACCGTTTCGCTTTTCTTTAACTAGTTTGTTAATGTTAGGGCGTAATGTATGGCACATTTGTAACCGAAAACTGCATGTTAGATTGTGATCTGACAATATGCTTCGGGATTTTGACTTAGAAAGGTTCATAACAGAAAATAATTGTTCGCACACATACGTAAACCAAACATGCATAATATCCGTGTAACAAGAGCGTATAACCTCAGAAATCTGGTTTGAGGAACATTCTTATAAAAATCAGTCAAGTCTTCCTTGTGTATATATTTGTCCTTCAGCAAATCGTCGCACTGTAAATTTATCAATTCAATTTGCTACCTGCTAGAAACATTGTTAACATCCAGTGAATACGGGGTCGCAAAGATCTGAAACGTAGTTGACAATGTTTCTACATCTTGAAGCCTGGTCTCAAACTGGTGTGAAACACGGGGAACTGAACACAAACACAAAACTACTACACACAACACTACACAACGTCAACAAAAACACAAAATAAAAACAAAATTCGCACTAACGCCGTTAAGATCCCTCACAACAAATAAAAACCCTCAGACTAGTCTGAAGAGCGTTCTCCCTAAACAGCCCGGGCATGTTGTAAACATGCCCAAATAACATGTTTTCATATTCATTCAGTTTCGTGCAAGTAGCGCCGCTGATCTAGGCAGCACAGCAATACACCGCTCTCGCCTGACGTCACACGAACCTACAAGCTGGCTCTTCGTTTAAATACGTCACACGGCCCGAAGTTGTCTTCCCCTGCTCTAAGTATTATGCGTAAATATTGCAAATTCAACATTACTACATTTTTATCCTATTACTGCATAAAAAGTATAAATAAATGTAATTATGCTGAGGGCTTCAATTTTCCAAAATAATTATTTCATTTTCTTGTGCCTGAAAAAGTTCAGTTTTTGTGCATGTCGATTTTTTCTAACACGAACAATATACAATGCCTTTTTATACCCATTGTAAGCTAACTAAGCATTGACAATGCGTAAAGGAAGTAAATTCTTTAATATGGTAATAATCTTTGACATTTATAGAGAAATGCCTTTGAATGCGAGTATTTAAAGGAAAATATTAGGTATTAATTTCTGGAAAAGTGATTGACAGTTGAAGTAGGCGTATTCCCTATTTTATCTGCAGCAACTGTAAACAATATCTTTCAAAGCTTTCAGTTCTAAAATTTCAATCGTATTGTAGAAATATAACAATATTGTGTAATAGTATATTTGGCACGGGTTATATAAATAATGATGTTCCCGCTAAGGCAGAAAGGAAGGAGGGGGGGGGGGGGAATTATGCCGTACGTGGGATTCGATCCAAGTTCACAGAGTCACTGTGGGTCCGCACTTAAACGCTCTCAGCTACAACTGAGTACAGAAGTTCTGTGTGTGGTTAAGCTTACTTTGGTAAGCAAAAAGCTCAGCACTGGTATCTTTGTTACTTTTGGTCCACTATTTAATCAAAATCCAATAATAACATATTTTCTGCAGACGTAACAACGTTGAATTTGCAATATTTACGTATTAATTTAGAGTGATTGCTGAAATATTACTCTTCAAAACCGCGAGGTGAGCCAATGGCTGCGATGTCCTCTGAACAGCTACGGAAGCATAGGTATATGACAAACTTCGTCTGAGAATTAGGTGACCCTTCGCGCAGGTCTCACTGAAGTTGGCTATTTAATGTTGTGAAAGATAGCACATATTGTAATGTATACTGTATTCATACTACATTTTATCTATCTCTGATCTATCTAGTAAGATAATGCTAATAAAACGTGTACATTTAAGCCTAACTAAAGATAAACATGGGAATGAAGGAAAAATGAAGTTGAAAAAAAAAATACTAGCATATGAGCACAAAAATATAGCGCGAGCCTACTAGGACTCGCGCGACCAATGGTGCTGTACTATCTTTCCCAAAAGTAAATACCCATCTTCAGTGAGACCTGCGCGAAGGGTCACCTAATTCTCAGGCGTACTTGCATAGATGGTATGAGAATTAAATTAATCATATGCGTCCCTTGCTGCTCGGAGGATATGGTAGCCATGTCACCTCGCAGCTCTCATCACCTCGCAGGTTGGAAAAGCAATATTTCAGCAATCCTTCTACATTAACGGGTAAACATTGCAGATTCAACTTCAGTGCACCTGCAGAACATATGTTCTTACGGTGTTTCTTTTAAGTTGTGGAGTAGAACCAAAATGATTCCAGTGTTGGTGCTAGACTTACAAAACGTGAGCGGGCCAAATCCGCATATTCGCTGTAGCTGAGTTGGGTAAGGCGTGCTCTTTCAATTGAACAGTGTGGCCTGACATGGGTTCGAATCCCATTTAACGTGCTTATTTTTAATTTCCTTTTTCTTTCTTCTTTCTTAACGGGAACACTATTATTTATATAACTCTTGCGTAATGTAAAATTATACAAATTAATGAAATCTATTTCTCATAAAGCTCCGGCGGCGCCGTGGTCCAGCGGTTGGCGCGCTCACCTACCATCTAGGCGGCCCGGGTTCAATCCCAGGGACCCGCATGTGGTATTCGTGGTGGACGAAGCGGCGTCAGGGCGGGTTTTCTCCGGGTGCTCCGGTTTCCCCGCCATCTCATTCCACCGGTGCTCCATCTTCATTCCATGTATCATCAGTGTCACCGCCTGCGGTGCCGTAGTAGTAAAAGCGGGCGTTAAACACTACAACAACAACAAATAAAGCTCCTCCTTTAGGCATCTTTATTCCGCATACCGTTGTAACTTTTTCCGCCATCTTATGAATGCTGCGGTACGATTAAAATTTTACAACTGAATGCTTCATAAGATATTATTGCAATTGCTGAAAATGAAGCACGGAACACACTTACCTCAATTGTGAATCATTCCTCCTGAAATTAATATTTCCCTTTAAATTTCACGTTCAAAAGCATCTCTGTAAATTTCGTAGAATATTACCATATTAAAACATATAAGCGTGTAATAGTGTAAATTACCAGATCTGGATGCCAGTGAATAATGTAATTCATGATACATTAAACAGAACAGAATGCAGTTGTAGATTACTCGAGGGTGAAGCAATCTTTGCACCCAGCAAGGTTGTCATGTCGTTTATTTCCAAGCAGACACAACGTTGTCATGTCCCCATTAACTCAATTTGTAGCAGTGTGCCTTCATCTGATTCTTCATTCCGGATGAAAAGCTGAAGAGAACTTAACACGCTTGTTAATTTTGCATTTCAGAAAATAAACATGCGAAAGACGAGGATCGAACCCCCAACTAGCACTTCTGAATTTCACAGTCACCGACGAAGCGCTCTTGGCTATTCGTCAATAAGGCACTCGTGCTGTATCACATGATACTAAGCTTGCTGTCACCACCTTAGCAGTTAATTTCACTGTAAGGCGGAAATTTCGTGTGCACCTTTAGAAATGGTTTAAAAATTTGCTTTTTTTTCCTCTATGTATTCGCTAATATAGAGGAATAAGAAAAGGGAATATTTCTATAACAAGCACGAGTATCGCAGTGCTCAGTGGGGAAATTGTTCAATTAATTGCTTTCATTAACGACAGACAAATAAAGATAAAACGATATTATAGTAACTGCATGTTCCCGTTGAGAGAAGTATCATTCATTGAAAATCATATCTAACAGATTCACGCTCATACGTGAGGAGGATTGCTTACTGAATAGTGATGATTTACAGGTAGCAGTTATGTTCAAAACTTAAGACGTAATATTATCTGATAGGTGTTATAGTTCACTAAAATTAACTCAGTAGTCAAACCCTCCACCTTGCGTAGCAGTAGATGCCTGCTTTGTAAACTGGAGATTAAAATCTATTCCTGTTTGCAAGAAATCGGTAACTTAATCCTCCTTTCAGGGTTTCAAACATGTCTCAATGTATTTATTTAATTCTAACACCCATAATGAGTCATTCATCTTTAGCTATGATTTATTTGGTATAAGTAATTATCAAATTAGAAAGTCATTGGTGTTATTTCATCTAATGGGAGAGTTAAGGCAAAAAATATATTAGTTTCGAACAAGTGTTTTTTCTAAATAAGTGACATTTTTTCGTGGCCGTCAGAAACATCTCAGGAAATATTTTGCTTAGGAAGGCGATTTAGTGTTCTGTAGTGATGCTAGTGGCTTATTGAGTGCTCTGAACATTAATCATATCCCTGATCAGTGACAGGTGTTTATAAATGCTCCAAAAGTACGCCTCAAAGCTGTATTACTACATAATGGCTATAAGTTGCCGTCAGTTCCTATTGGTTATTTTCTTGCATATGAAGGAATCATATGACAGCCTGAAACTCCTTGATGCAATTAATTATAACACGTATAAATGGAAAATATGAGCAGACTTCAAAGTAATTGCAATATTAACTGGACTCCAACTAGACTACGCTAAACCTGTCATCTCATATGTGAATGGGACGGTATAGATAGAGCTTCTCATTTCATAAAAAAGAAATGGCCTTTACGTCAAGGTATGGAAACTGGAAAAATGTTAAACATGAACCTCTAGTACAATCTAGAAACATTTTAATTCCTCCAGTACACACAAAACTTTGTCTCATCAAAAACGTTGCTAAACAGTTGGACCGAAGTGGATTGGCACTCAAATACCTAGTTACAAACTTTCCTAGAATTAGTGAGACTCAGTTAAAGGAAGGAGTTTTTGTTGGCCCAAAAATTCATCAAGTTCACAAGATTAGATATTTGAACACCTCTTAAATGATGCTAAGCAAGAGGCCTGGATTTATTTCAGAGAAGTCGTAAACAACTTTATGGGAAACAAACGAACTAGGGTAGGGTAGGGTTTAAGGGTAAACAAACGAGCTAGAAACTATGATAATCTTTATATAAATTTGCTGACATCTTACCACAAAGTGCCATGCAACATGTCCCTTAAATTACACATTTTACACTCCCATCTGAATTGTTTTACTAAAAGTCGTGGAGCGATGAACATGGTGAACATTTGCACCAACAAATATCATTAATACGTTACCAGGGAATGTGGAGTGCAAGAATGCTTGCTGAATACTGTTGAACAGTCATCAGGGATGATCCTCAACTCGACTAGAAGAAGGAAGCAAATAGAAAGCATGTTTAGTAAAGGTAAGTGACCACGAATATATTTTACAAGACATCAGACAGCTTTTCATAGAAACAAATTACTATTGTGTTTTTCCTTAATATTATTCTCATGTCAGAACCATTCTAGTATTCTTATTATAATATTCGTGTTCAGCGTAGTGTAACCCATAAGAAAAGTGAGGTATCACTCATGTCGCAAACAAAAAGTAAAATTTTGTTGTCCAGTGTAATCTTTCAGAGCATTATGATTTTGAATCCATATCTGAAGATATGAAACAGTTAAACATGTTCGTTGTAAATGAAATCAAAGTGATTATTGGAGCTCCCCGTTTATAGGACATAAAAACACCAACTATGACAGCCACTTTATTTGCACAGAAAACCAATAACAAACGAGGTTCTTACATTAAAAGCACCTTTAAGTGCCAGAAATATTAAATAAGATAAATGTTTCAAAAGTAATGCTTTTCAAAAGGGTTCTCGAAGACAGGTAACGTCTTAAAGACGTTCCTGTTCTTGAAAATAGGCGTATATTCTGAGTAAGTAATAAATATAAATTAATTATTGATATTAGTGATTTCAATCTCATTTGTCTATCATTAATAAAAATCAACTAAACGAACTTAAACTCCACACTGAACACTGCGATACTCGTTCTTGTTATAGAAATATTCCTCTATATAAATGTAAGCAAATACTTAGAAAAAAGAACCAAATTTTTAAAACATTTCCAAAGGTGCACACGAACTTTCCGCGTGACAGCAAGCTTAATATCATGTGATACAACGCGAGTGCCCAACTGACGAATAAACAAGAGCGCTTCGTCGGTGACTGTGACATTCAGAAGTGCTAGTTGTCGGGGGTTTGATCCTCGTCTTTCGCATGTTTATTTTCTGAAATGCAAAATTAACAAACGTGTTAAGTTCTCTACAGCCTTTTATCCGGAATGAAGAATCGGATAAAGGCACGCTGCTACAAATTGAGTTAATGGGGACATGGCAACGTTGTGTCTGCTTGGAAATAAACTACATGACAACCTTGCTGGGTGCAAAGATTGCTTCACCCTCAAGTAATCTACAACTGTATTCTTCCTTCCTTCCTTCCTTCCTTCTTTTTTTCTTTCTTTCTTTCTTTCTTCCTTCCTTCCTTCCTTCTTTCTTTTTTCTTTCTTTCTTTCTTTCTTTCTTTCTTTCTTTCTTTCTTTCTTTCTTTCTTTCTTTCTTTCTTTCTTTCTTTCTTTCTTTCTTTCTTTCTTTCTTTCTTTCTTTCTTCCTTTCTTCCTTTCTTCCTTCCTTCCTTCCTTCCTTCCTTCCTTCCTCTCTTCCTCCCTCCCTTCCTCCCTCCCTCCCTCCCTCCCTCCCTTCCTTCCTTCCTCCCTTCCTTCCTTCCTTCCTTTCTTTCTTTCTTTTTCTCCCTTTTTTCTCTCTCATTTTCTCCCTCCCTCCCTTCCTTCCTTCCTTCCATGGGATTGAGACCATACGTGTATGGGGGCAAACAAACGAAAGTGTGGCCCAATGAAACAACAAAATGTGTTCGCTTTAAGAACCTCTTTAGGTTTGTTAGTTTCAATCGTCCTGTAAAGATCTGTTTTACGCAAGGAACTGTCACTTTGAAACCCTTTGTTCTGCAACCACAATGTCATAATAGATTTTACAGCATTCCTAAGCGGGGGTTTTACTTCTACACTAGGTTTTATTACTGACATACGTAAAACTAGTGACTCGTACGATTATACAACTGAAATTAAGAGAAATTAATAGCGAGCAAACATAGCACAAATAACATTAGAGGTAAGTTGGCAACGTAACCAGCAGAACAATGTTTGTGCGAAAGTTTACAAAACTTGGGTTACACCACGTGGAATGTCTCTCCTCTCCACTTCATTCCCCTAAGGCCATGAGCTGGTGCACAGACACTAGTTATGATTCTTTCTGCAGTGCAGTGATGTACTGTGGAATATATAGCATTATATCTGTTCTTTGGTCCTTGAAGTTGGAAAGAAAATGGTTCTGTATGTGTTAATGGCAGAACATATTTGCCTACCCTACCTTTAACTAAGGATCCTTGCTACAGCTCTGTATTTAATTTTCTTGTATAGAGCTAACTGCTGTCCACGCTGTTCTTAGAAGCTTAACAACATGCAAAAAGAAAAATTAACATGCCTTCTTTCTAATATATATAATGCTGCTAAAAAGTTGTGTATGTCAATAAAAGCTAAATGCGTTAGGTAAAGTACATCCTTTGACATTATTATTACAGGCACTAAGCTTTGAGTTACTAATTTTGCATAATTTGCTCTTATTAGAGGATATTTCTTCCAGAAGTTAAGTTTAAAATCAGTGTATTCAGCTTTCTTAATGATATTTACGCATACATGCTGTTTTCTTCTTATTAGTTTATCGGTCTCTTTATAGAAATAAATGATAAATATTTTATTGATATATAGAGATAATATTTAGAGGAATTGCTAATTAATCATTATTCCTTTTACATCATAAAGAGATTTTTGCACGTGGAACAAGATAAACTTCTGTAGTTGCTTTCAGTTTTAAGATTATAAACATTAGCGAAATAGATTAGTCATAGAAACTCATAAGAGGAAGTTTGGATAACAGTAAAATCTTTAAATATGCACACGATGAAAATATATTTTAGCCCTTATATTTTTGTGCATTTCAAATTGTTTCATGTTTCATAGCGAATTAGTAATTTAAATCATCAGTTGCACAGTTAAGCAGTGGCGTACGGTGAAATTTATCAGGTGGGACTACATCAGACTTTACTCCAATTCTTAAAATTGTTTAAGAATGGATTACATCTTCTGATGTAATTAAAATTCGTGTTACATAAGTTATTTCAGGTTCTTAATTTTGTAAGGTAAAATATTTTCTGAATATAAATTTTTAAAAGAATTAGGAAAAGAAGAGTTGAAGCAATTGCTTGAACTCAGCAGTAATGGAACTGTCACAATGTTATTTAAATATGACATATTCACATGACTTTCTCTAAGCATTCTTCAACAAATTATTCTCACATAAGTTTTACTTCTACCTAACTCTATTATTTGATACAAACATTTGTAGAAGGCATTATTACATATCTCCTTATGGGTACAATAGCAATGAGGAAATACAATAAGCTTAAGCGATAATCATCTTTCAACTGTTGGGCGGTATGTGATGACTTTGAAATTCCGTTCTCTTTGTATGACCACAAGGAAGTAAACGCACACATTGGACTCGCATAACTTCCTCTACTCACTTTTGTACAAAATATTCTGATAAACCCTTATTCTTCTGTCTGATAAATTCTCTTATTACATATTTCCTTGTAGGTAAAGTGGGAATAGGAGAATACACTAGGTTTAAGTGACAGTTAAATCTTTTAATAGCTGGTCACTATGTAATGGCGTTGGCATTCCATTTTGTTTGCATGGCCAGGACTACCTACTTGAGAAAAGTATAAGAATTGGAAAATTCACACCGATAACAAGGAATGTCTTGTAAATGGTTAACCGGAAAAACATGGAAAAAATGACATAAAATGTGTTCTTTAACAGGATCTACATTTCTGGTGTAGTAAGATTTTATCTCTTCGCCTTACCAGTTATGCAAAACTTACTCAGAATGAAGAGGATTTCAGAGACTACTCCCAGAAAATTCGAGATATATACATTTCTTTTGTTATGAAAATATCTCTAACATTTGGTGTTTTAAACAAAATTGTTAGAACCCTTGAGAAAATAAAAAATTTTCCATGTAAATGGTAGTTTGTGATGGAGGATTTTTTTAAGTGCTTATGCTGCATTCTTTGAAGATGTTGAACTTCTTTTTTTTTTTCTTCTCCTGTTTACCCTCCCCTTATGAAGGACTTACATCCCCCTAGGACTTACAAGCCTGTGCCTAGGGTACGACACCTGTCGGGGAGCAGAGGGACTTCTGGACCAGACAGAGTGAAGACCTGGAAGCGGGTGGTCAGCCCAATACCAGGTATGAAAGCGAGGAAGGATATGATATGAAATGCAGGTGAAATCGATGATTGGAAAGGTGACAATGGCGCAATTGGTGGAGTGGCGGGAGAAACCGGAGAAACCCCTCCTGACGCCGCTTCATCCACCACCAATACCACATGCGGGTCCCTGGGATCGAACCCGAGCCGCCTAAGTAGTAGGCGAATGGTCTAATCGTTCGGCCACTTAAATATCAAAACTGACTTTTCACTTTTGAGTAACGGTGTTTTTTCTCTGTCTCATTCTCTCGCACACACACACATACACACACGCACACACCATTTTCTAAAAATAGTTTTCAACCATGGGGTCTCAAAACATGTATTTGTAACGAAATCTGTTATCTAATTTTGGGGTGGAATGCAATACCTCCTCTACCTATGAAGTGTTACAACAAACATCTTATGTCTTACTTTCATTTAAATGTTGCAGTCCCGATACTTGTTCTCAGACTCACCCTGAGAGTCTGAAAGGTTTTTATATACACGCTCACTTAATGCAACTGCATTACAATTGTTGCTGACATCTGTAAAGCCTAAAATTCTTTCACTCTTTTACATAACAAATGACACTGAAGAACTGAGATAATTTTGCTACATCATTTATTTCCTCCAGATTAAAGCAATAAAAGGGGCATCTTTTACTTCCCTTATTATGTCTAGCATTACATCACCAATACTTTAAATAATGTTATTTTGAATTTGATTTGGCGTTACTTTAAAATCGTTAGCGCTTTGTAAGTGCGTCTCTAATTTGATGACATACTTGGATAGCACATGCAGGAACTCAATAGTTTCCCTGATTAAGGGATTAATTGTGCTCGTTATAACCTCTTGCTTTACCAGCAGGTAAGTTAAATTGATTAATTGTTTCATTATTTCTCTATTAGAGTCAACTTACATTGTGTTTCAAAACATCCAACTTGCATTGTACGCTTGTTTTATTAATTTTTTTCTAATTTCATTATTGCAGATAAATGTAATTGGCATCTTTCCATGTTGAATATCTGCTTTGTGAAAATTACTGATACATATAAGAGAAACTTACCCCTTTCCTCTATTGGTTTCAAAAACAATACAAGGCCACCAAAATAATGTATTTTTACTTTCTCTACTACAGTGGTGGGCGAACCTAAACACATTAGGTTCTGAAACCTGCTTGACATAGAAGACACGCTTGGGGTAGGGGCGCTATTCCAAGTCAAGGCCACGATTACAGTCGTAACCGCAACACGCGTTCTGCCCATGTATACTAAGCAGAGCAAGTATTCCACCCAAAAATTCCTTGTTGAGATTTCACTGGAAATATGCTTTGAGACCTCGAATCCAAAAAACGCATTTTTAGAAAAGGGTCAGTGTGTGTGTGTGTGTGTGTATGTGTGTGTGTGTGTGGGTGTGTGTGGATATAATGGTAAAAAGTGTTCACACACCATTGTTTATGTAGAATAACTTCATTTATTAGAACTAGATAATCAAAATCAGAGTTGATATTTGGTGAACTAAGAGTATGGGGTTTTCTTCTGATTCAGTATGTATACAAGGATTAACCAAATTAGTCTTTTGCAAAAAGTAAATAATCATTTTGTACCAGATGGCTTCACGCAATGAGGAAGAAAAGTATTCATACATTCAAAGAAAATGACAATTTACAGAAGTATAATAACAATGTTAACATTGTGTAGACATTCTCCTTCTCTGTATCACTTCTGTTAATCTATTTGACATGGAATGAACCAGTTTTTTGATGGTCTCTGAGACTATGATTTATTATTTTGTCATTATTGTGATAGAAACTGTCCAGAGCTGTCCTACTTCATATTGTATGTTTTCTGACCATTCTTTCAAGTGTATTACAAAGATGTTCAACTGCATTAAGGTCTCTGCTCTGTGCTGGAAACTTTAGAATGTGGGAATTGTAGTACAATAACCACATAAGGACAATTCCTGTTGCATGATTAGGGTCATCTTTTGTTGATGATAGCAATCTGAGCCTAAATGCACGCTATCAACACCTGTTTTCAGATTTTCCTTAGGGATATTTAAATACTGGAATCTATCCATTTTATCTACAGCAAAAGAAGTTGCCCAACACCAGATGTAGCCATACACATCAATAACATAACTTATCCATCGACATGCTTCACTGTGACTTGAACGGTTTGGGTTCAAGCTCAGTATTTGGTCTTCTACACACCAAAATTTTGCTATCATTTACAAACATGTTAAATTACTTTCACCTGTGAACATTTCTTTGTCACAGAAACTTGTGTTCTTGCTTATAAGCCTCGAGCAAATTCAAGTTTCAATTTCTTGTTTTTCTTGCTATGTATGGTTTTCTTCTAGGTGCCCTAGCTCTATAACCTGCGATACTTAGACTATAGCGAACAGCCCTTGGTGTGGCTTCCTTCCCGAACTTATCATTAACACAAACAGACAATGCACAAGTTGTCTTTTTTGATCGTCCTTATTAAGATTTCTTTTCTCTCTCCTTGCGTTAGCTTCGTGGTCAACTCTTATTTCACTGTTAATGACAGTATTTTTTCTCTATATTGCGCTATTATGGTGTGCACAGTTCCCTCGCTTCTTCCAATAATATCAGTAAAAACCGACCGACCGACCGACCGACCGACCGACCGACCGACCGACCGACCGACCGACCGACCGACCGACCGACCGACCGACCGACCGACCGACCGACCGACCGACCGACCGACCGACCGACCGACCGACCGACCGACCGACCGACCGACCGACCGACCGACCGACCGACCGACCGACCGACCGACCGACCGACCGACCGACCGACCGACCGACCGACCGACCGACCGACCGACCGACCGACCGACCGACCGACCGACCGACCGACCGACCGACCGACCGACCGACCGACCGACCGACCGACCGACCGACCGACCGACCGACCGACCGACCGACCGACCGACCGACCGACCGACCGACCGACCGACCGACCGACCGACCGACCGACCGACCGACCGACCGACCGACCGACCGACCGACCGACCGACCGACCGACCGACCGACCGACCGACCGACCGACCGACCGACCGACCGACCGACCGACCGACCGACCGACCGACCGACCGACCGACCGACCGACCGACCGACCGACCGACCGACCGACCGACCGACCGACCGACCGACCGACCGACCGACCGACCGACCGACCGACCGACCGACCGACCGACCGACCGACCGACCGACCGACCGACCGACCGACCGACCGACCGACCGACCGACCGACCGACCGACCGACCGACCGACCGACCGACCGACCGACCGACCGACCGACCGACCGACCGACCGACCGACCGACCGACCGACCGACCGACCGACCGACCGACCGACCGACCGACCGACCGACCGACCGACCGACCGACCGACCGACCGACCGACCGACCGACCGACCGACCGACCGACCGACCGACCGACCGACCGACCGACCGACCGACCGACCGACCGACCGACCGACCGACCGACCGACCGACCGACCGACCGACCGACCGACCGACCGACCGACCGACCGACCGACCGACCGACCGACCGACCGACCGACCGACCGACCGACCGACCGACCGACCGACCGACCGACCGACCGACCGACCGACCGACCGACCGACCGACCGACCGACCGACCGACCGACCGACCGACCGACCGACCGACCGACCGACCGACCGACCGACCGACCGACCGACCGACCGACCGACCGACCGACCGACCGACCGACCGACCGACCGACCGACCGACCGACCGACCGACCGACCGACCGACCGACCGACCGACCGACCGACCGACCGACCGACCGACCGACCGACCGACCGACCGACCGACCGACCGACCGACCGACCGACCGACCGACCGACCGACCGACCGACCGACCGACCGACCGACCGACCGACCGACCGACCGACCGACCGACCGACCGACCGACCGACCGACCGACCGACCGACCGACCGACCGACCGACCGACCGACCGACCGACCGACCGACCGACCGACCGACCGACCGACCGACCGACCGACCGACCGACCGACCGACCGACCGACCGACCGACCGACCGACCGACCGACCGACCGACCGACCGACCGACCGACCGACCGACCGACCGACCGACCGACCGACCGACCGACCGACCGACCGACCGACCGACCGACCGACCGACCGACCGACCGACCGACCGACCGACCGACCGACCGACCGACCGACCGACCGACCGACCGACCGACCGACCGACCGACCGACCGACCGACCGACCGACCGACCGACCGACCGACCGACCGACCGACCGACCGACCGACCGACCGACCGACCGACCGACCGACCGACCGACCGACCGACCGACCGACCGACCGACCGACCGACCGACCGACCGACCGACCGACCGACCGACCGACCGACCGACCGACCGACCGACCGACCGACCGACCGACCGACCGACCGACCGACCGACCGACCGACCGACCGACCGACCGACCGACCGACCGACCGACCGACCGACCGACCGACCGACCGACCGACCGACCGACCGACCGACCGACCGACCGACCGACCGACCGACCGACCGACCGACCGACCGACCGACCGACCGACCGACCGACCGACCGACCGACCGACCGACCGACCGACCGACCGACCGACCGACCGACCGACCGACCGACCGACCGACCGACCGACCGACCGACCGACCGACCGACCGACCGACCGACCGACCGACCGACCGACCGACCGACCGACCGACCGACCGACCGACCGACCGACCGACCGACCGACCGACCGACCGACCGACCGACCGACCGACCGACCGACCGACCGACCGACCGACCGACCGACCGACCGACCGACCGACCGACCGACCGACCGACCGACCGACCGACCGACCGACCGACCGACCGACCGACCGACCGACCGACCGACCGACCGACCGACCGACCGACCGACCGACCGACCGACCGACCGACCGACCGACCGACCGACCGACCGACCGACCGACCGACCGACCGACCGACCGACCGACCGACCGACCGACCGACCGACCGACCGACCGACCGACCGACCGACCGACCGACCGACCGACCGACCGACCGACCGACCGACCGACCGACCGACCGACCGACCGACCGACCGACCGACCGACCGACCGACCGACCGACCGACCGACCGACCGACCGACCGACCGACCGACCGACCGACCGACCGACCGACCGACCGACCGACCGACCGACCGACCGACCGACCGACCGACCGACCGACCGACCGACCGACCGACCGACCGACCGACCGACCGACCGACCGACCGACCGACCGACCGACCGACCGACCGACCGACCGACCGACCGACCGACCGACCGACCGACCGACCGACCGACCGACCGACCGACCGACCGACCGACCGACCGACCGACCGACCGACCGACCGACCGACCGACCGACCGACCGACCGACCGACCGACCGACCGACCGACCGACCGACCGACCGACCGACCGACCGACCGACCGACCGACCGACCGACCGACCGACCGACCGACCGACCGACCGACCGACCGACCGACCGACCGACCGACCGACCGACCGACCGACCGACCGACCGACCGACCGACCGACCGACCGACCGACCGACCGACCGACCGACCGACCGACCGACCGACCGACCGACCGACCGACCGACCGACCGACCGACCGACCGACCGACCGACCGACCGACCGACCGACCGACCGACCGACCGACCGACCGACCGACCGACCGACCGACCGACCGACCGACCGACCGACCGACCGACCGACCGACCGACCGACCGACCGACCGACCGACCGACCGACCGACCGACCGACCGACCGACCGACCGACCGACCGACCGACCGACCGACCGACCGACCGACCGACCGACCGACCGACCGACCGACCGACCGACCGACCGACCGACCGACCGACCGACCGACCGACCGACCGACCGACCGACCGACCGACCGACCGACCGACCGACCGACCGACCGACCGACCGACCGACCGACCGACCGACCGACCGACCGACCGACCGACCGACCGACCGACCGACCGACCGACCGACCGACCGACCGACCGACCGACCGACCGACCGACCGACCGACCGACCGACCGACCGACCGACCGACCGACCGACCGACCGACCGACCGACCGACCGACCGACCGACCGACCGACCGACCGACCGACCGACCGACCGACCGACCGACCGACCGACCGACCGACCGACCGACCGACCGACCGACCGACCGACCGACCGACCGACCGACCGACCGACCGACCGACCGACCGACCGACCGACCGACCGACCGACCGACCGACCGACCGACCGACCGACCGACCGACCGACCGACCGACCGACCGACCGACCGACCGACCGACCGACCGACCGACCGACCGACCGACCGACCGACCGACCGACCGACCGACCGACCGACCGACCGACCGACCGACCGACCGACCGACCGACCGACCGACCGACCGACCGACCGACCGACCGACCGACCGACCGACCGACCGACCGACCGACCGACCGACCGACCGACCGACCGACCGACCGACCGACCGACCGACCGACCGACCGACCGACCGACCGACCGACCGACCGACCGACCGACCGACCGACCGACCGACCGACCGACCGACCGACCGACCGACCGACCGACCGACCGACCGACCGACCGACCGACCGACCGACCGACCGACCGACCGACCGACCGACCGACCGACCGACCGACCGACCGACCGACCGACCGACCGACCGACCGACCGACCGACCGACCGACCGACCGACCGACCGACCGACCGACCGACCGACCGACCGACCGACCGACCGACCGACCGTTAGCTCTCCTTGCGTTAGCATCGTGGTCAACTCTTATTTCACTGTTAATGACAGTATTTTTTCTCTATATTGCGCTATTATGGTGTGCACAGTTCCCTCGCTTCTTCCAATAATATCAGTAAAAACCGACCGACCGACCGACCGACCGACCGACCGACCGACCGACCGACCGACCGACCGACCGACCGACCGACCGACCGACCGACCGACCGACCGACCGACCGACCGACCGACCGACCGACCGACCGACCGACCGACCGACCGACCGACCGACCGACCGACCGACCGACCGACCGACCGACCGACCGACCGACCGACCGACCGACCGACCGACCGACCGACCGACCGACCGACCGACCGACCGACCGACCGACCGACCGACCGACCGACCGACCGACCGACCGACCGACCGACCGACCGACCGACCGACCGACCGACCGACCGACCGACCGACCGACCGACCGACCGACCGACCGACCGACCGACCGACCGACCGACCGACCGACCGACCGACCGACCGACCGACCGACCGACCGACCGACCGACCGACCGACCGACCGACCGACCGACCGACCGACCGACCGACCGACCGACCGACCGACCGACCGACCGACCGACCGACCGACCGACCGACCGACCGACCGACCGACCGACCGACCGACCGACCGACCGACCGACCGACCGACCGACCGACCGACCGACCGACCGACCGACCGACCGACCGACCGACCGACCGACCGACCGACCGACCGACCGACCGACCGACCGACCGACCGACCGACCGACCGACCGACCGACCGACCGACCGACCGACCGACCGACCGACCGACCGACCGACCGACCGACCGACCGACCGACCGACCGACCGACCGACCGACCGACCGACCGACCGACCGACCGACCGACCGACCGACCGACCGACCGACCGACCGACCGACCGACCGACCGACCGACCGACCGACCGACCGACCGACCGACCGACCGACCGACCGACCGACCGACCGACCGACCGACCGACCGACCGACCGACCGACCGACCGACCGACCGACCGACCGACCGACCGACCGACCGACCGACCGACCGACCGACCGACCGACCGACCGACCGACCGACCGACCGACCGACCGACCGACCGACCGACCGACCGACCGACCGACCGACCGACCGACCGACCGACCGACCGACCGACCGACCGACCGACCGACCGACCGACCGACCGACCGACCGACCGACCGACCGACCGACCGACCGACCGACCGACCGACCGACCGACCGACCGACCGACCGACCGACCGACCGACCGACCGACCGACCGACCGACCGACCGACCGACCGACCGACCGACCGACCGACCGACCGACCGACCGACCGACCGACCGACCGACCGACCGACCGACCGACCGACCGACCGACCGACCGACCGACCGACCGACCGACCGACCGACCGACCGACCGACCGACCGACCGACCGACCGACCGACCGACCGACCGACCGACCGACCGACCGACCGACCGACCGACCGACCGACCGACCGACCGACCGACCGACCGACCGACCGACCGACCGACCGACCGACCGACCGACCGACCGACCGACCGACCGACCGACCGACCGACCGACCGACCGACCGACCGACCGACCGACCGACCGACCGACCGACCGACCGACCGACCGACCGACCGACCGACCGACCGACCGACCGACCGACCGACCGACCGACCGACCGACCGACCGACCGACCGACCGACCGACCGACCGACCGACCGACCGACCGACCGACCGACCGACCGACCGACCGACCGACCGACCGACCGACCGACCGACCGACCGACCGACCGACCGACCGACCGACCGACCGACCGACCGACCGACCGACCGACCGACCGACCGACCGACCGACCGATCGATCGATCGATCGATCGATCGATCGATCGATCGATTAAGTTTAAGGGCCCGTCGACAGCTAGGTCATTAGAGCCCCTCGCGAAAGAGAACGGGACTTGAAAGCTTTAAAACATTTGACTATCGCTAAAAGCGTTATGTATTTCCTTATTCCCCTTGCACCTACAAAGAAATAAGCAATAAGATGATTTCTGCAACACTCAATATTGTTTTAGTCCGTGTGACTCTTCAAGGTACACTTTCGACACTTGTGCTATGATACATAATAACTATTTTTTTTAAAAATACTGGTATATTACTTAGATTATGACATATAACAAAGGATTTGGAACTAAAATTAAAAACAATATTAGATATGTACAAAACAGAAGTATAAAGAAACAAAATTGAACAATTCATGAAATAGAAAAATATAATTAGACTCGTACCAGGAAATGTTATAATTTTAAATGTCTTTGTCTTGTGACAAAATAATAGCAATCAGAGCTGGGCAAACCATTATATAGCTGGCATGTATGGTGCCTGCAACCATAGAACATACATATTTTGTGCGCTGGGAAATATGCCCAGGTGACGAAGACGCCTGGTTTCCCTGTGATATTTTGCACCAACTTCTATTTCAGACCATTTTAAAACAAGTTTCAAGGAATTATTCCATTACTAATGTTTGATTTTTTCCATCCAAGCTCCTGAAATATCCTGTCACTCTGTGGTAAACATTTCCAATTACAGTAATGTACAGAAACAAGCAGAACACTTAGATGTTCCTATTTTTGCCAAGAATGGTAGGGGTTTACATAGATAGGTTCACCTAGGGTGACCATGTATCACAGGCAGAATAAATTATACTTTCAAAAAGGTTTAAAAAACCGCGCTTTAGTAACAAACCGAACTAAAAAGCAGTAAATAATTTTTAAGTATGAAGGGTTTGTTCTATAGCGACATTAAGTCCACTTGTTCATTATAATTAAAGAATTTGTAATACGTTTAAAATAAAAAAGTAAGATTAATAAAATAATAAATTTTATTGTAAAAAGCACCCATGCTTTTTACGACGTTCTTATCATATCTTAACTTTTATAACTAGCTACCAATGAACTATTTATAACATTTGATGTTAGGCCCCCATGAACTTAATTTTCCCGTCGAACTTCGTACACCCATGTTTTGTGTTTTGCTTAACGCCACCGCTACCTATATACCACAATCTTCCCTGGAGCGTCTCATGCCCGCGAGTACTGCCAAGGTCACCAAAGTGAACTAGAGGCAGAAAACTGGCACGATTAGACGACGGTAGTCGGTACAACTTCTATTCCGGCTTGGTCATTTGGTGTGTAGTAAGTAACAATGTTTATGCTTACTGTCCCGTTTCAATCCATCCCTCTCACATACATTGCTTAGTGGCGCAGAACTAATTTCACTTGCACACTCTTTGCATGGGAGATTTCATGGTGCACTTGATTACACGACGACTTTGATATGTAGAGCTCTGTGTAATGTACCATATTGGACAGATACCTATCAATTGAGGCCTGGAGGAACCTGCTCAGGCTTCTGCGTGTAATCAGCATGATTTGGACTTCTAGGTCTCTTTACCACGAAGTTGAGTGAACATCAACGTCCCTGTGAATGCTGAAGGCGTAGTAATGCTGACACCTGCTCACAAAGGTCAAATTTATGTTCACAAATAAACAGAGAATACAGCTCTTATTTAAATTAAAACAAAATAATATTAAAACTCTTTCGTACAATTTATAGGTTCTTACACAGAGGTGTATAAAATTAATACAATTGCCATGGTTTTACATTTTTTACATTCTCTATCCCACTTTCTCCTAGTAGGTAGATGAAGTATTGTATTCCATCAAAAATTTGATATCGAAATTCCACCAAAATATTATTTTGGGGGTCAAGTGAATAAAGCAAAGCATTTTTAGAAAATAACATGTGTCCATTAAGCGTGGAAACACTGCCTGTTCATATGACAATATGAGGTGGCGCCGTGGCCGAGCGGTTAGACCGTTCGCCTATCACCAAGGCGGTCTGAGTTCGATCCCGGGGACCCGCATGTGGTATTTGTTGTGGACGAAGTGGCATCTGGACGGGCTTTCTCCGGGTTCTCCGGTTTTCCCAGCCACTCATTCCACCAATCGCTCCATCATCGATTTCACTTGCGTTTCATATCATCCTCTTCCTCACTCTCATACCTGATACTTCGCTGGCCACCCGCTTTAAGGTCCTAACTCTGGTCCATAGATTCATCTGCTCTCGATAGGCGTCTGACCCTAGGCACTAGTCCTCGGTGGTGTAAGTCTCACATAAGTGGAGGGTAATCAAGCAAAGAAAAAGATTTGACAATATTAGTCAAAGATCAAGCTAAGAGTTTCCGTGTTAACTATATGCTGCAGAGTATAAGCAGAGTATTACATCATATTGCAATATGAAAACAATTGGAAAATGTGTGATTCAGAATACTCAGATTTGGGACTTACAACTTTTACCTCAATATATATATATATATATATATATATATATATATATATATATACAATGAAAATTCCGTTTTAAAATTATTAAATGGACAAACGTTGTTTATGTGAACAATTGAAGTTGAAAATAAAAAGTCTCAGCCGCAAGTAAAATGCATAATGTTTTAGCAAAGGAAGAGCAGTGACAATAACATAGTATAGACTGCACTTATTGCATGCAAATTCGGATCCTAATAGGGTACAGCTTGATTATTTAGACCTGATCCTGCTGAAACGCAGAGGAGGAGAAGGTAGTCTAGGGTGGGGTAGAAAGGCTGGCAGTATTCTCCTTACCTGCTTTTGTTACCCGCATTGTGAATACACTGCAGTGGCGGCTATTCAAGTGAAGCAGGTGAAGAGGTTTTCACCTGAAAATAGCAGTATTCTATTTTTGTTAATGTTGGCAGTATTACTACCATTCTAACAGTTTAGTCACTAATTTCAACTGCTAGCAGCTGTAGCAGGGTCAGTGACCAACCCTTCTTTTGTTTGGAACTTACAGCCTGGCAGCCGGCAGGGAAAATTGGTGGGAACGCGCCCTCTGATCGGTTACAAGGACAAGTGCAGAAGTCAGGATTACGAAAGAAACTGCTGCACTAAAGAGCTTGGTTACCATGGCAACATGGCTTCACGAAACGATGAACTACGGGGAAATAACACAGGCATGCACATGTTTCAAGCAAACAAGAAATATTTGCATTTGAGTAGAGGCACAGAACACGGTAGAGGGGATGGTTTTTGTTTTCGCGCGCTTAGAAGATAGTATTCGTTTACCTCGAGGAAGAGCTGGTGGTAGACTTAAAACGTGGTGTTTTAGATAACTGTGAAGGGTATAATTTACGAGTTTGCTAGACTCCAGTGCTTTTAATATTTAAATTACGGAATATAAGTGCTTTGTTATGAATCCAGTGAACGATATAGTTTGCAATTTTCTAGAACTCCCATTTTCCAGGTGGAAAGATGAAGACAAGAAGGATGTTTTAAACTTTTGGCGGCCCACTGATAACATTAATATAGCCCTTAAAAGAGAGAATAAGAAAATAGGGAAGACATAACATTAAATTCAAAAGCTCTTGGCTCGATAACTATTTTTGGTTATGCAGTAGCCGTAGTTTGCAATCGCTATTCTGCTGGCCTTGTTTACTTTTTAGCAACAAAAGTAACGTGTGGGACAAAGAGAGATTCACAGATTTCATTAATATAACCCGTTCCCTTCACAAGCACAATGATTCGGCGGGACATTTAAAATGTAAATTACAACTAAACGCTTTTGGAAAAAAAAAAAAAAAAAAAAAAAAAAAAAACAGAAACAGAAACTCAATGGCTGACGCTCTTCAAGAAAACAGCAGACTTTTTCATGTGCGTTTCAATGGAAACGTGACATTAAATACGCTTTTCCTGTTGTTGTTGTTGTTGTAGTGTTTAACGCCCGCTTTTACTGCTACGGCACCGCAGGCGGTGACACTGATGACACATGGAATGAAGATGGAGCATCGGTGGAATGAGATGGCGGGGGAAACCGGAGCACCCGGAGAAAACCCGCCCTGACCCGCTTCGTCCACCACGAATACCACATGCGGGTCCCTGGGATTTCCTGTATTTGATCCTTAAACCAACATTGTATTTAAGTAAACAGGAGCTTGCATTCTGAGGTCATGATGAGAGTGCGCTTTCGCTAAGTCGGGGAAATTTCAAGGAGCTTGTGTACTGAAAGTCGATTAGAAATCCAAAACCACTATAATAAAATTAAAATTATATTCAGCGGTGATTCTAAATCTGTACAAAATGAGGTGACTGGATGTATTTCGGAATACTTACAGACCTGAAATTAATGTCTCAGATTTTTTTTTATGTTGAATTTGACGACACTACAGATATTTGTCAATAGTCTCAGTGCTCTAGCATTGTAAGATACGTGAATACAGAGAGCACATTGGTTGAACGATTTTTCGGATTTCATGATGTGAGTGTGGACAGGTCCACAGAAACATTGTTCCTTTTGCTGCATGGTGTTCTTAAAGAATTTAATTATGAACGTAAATTAGTTGCACATTGTTACGATGGAGCGAGTGTTATGTCAGGACATTTGAATGGACTTCAAAAAGAATCAAGAACAATGCTCCTCAGTCAGTTTTTGTACATTGTTTGGGTCACCGTTTAAATTTGTTTTTAAAACAAAGCTGTATATATTTGCATCCGCCATGTTTATTTCTCTCGCTTACTACGCGAACCCAAAATGAATCATAGTGTGACAGACAGTTTCTTTTATGTATAGCTCCATTGGATACAAAAAGTTTAGTAAAAAATATTGGACCGTGGTACACCGGCTTTGCATTGTATTTTCAGCAATCTTAAGTGAACTTCTTCACCTATTTTGTAAGGCACGAGCCGCCACTGATACACTGGCTGCCCAGCTACTACCGACCCAAAACCCCTCTGAGAAGATAGTGGACTAGTCCAACTGCTGTTCATACAGCAGAGCAGGTTCAGGGCGAAAAAATCATACTGTGCTTTGGTACTTCCAGGTTCTGCGGCTAAAGTGCAAGATGGCGACCATGCGCAATCTATGGTATTAGGAGTTAAGTCTCGTTCACAACCACCGGCAACGGTAACGATAATCAGAACGAGAAAGTTGAAATTCATGTATTCAAACGGGAGTGCTCACAACCGCCGGGAAGCCTTCCTGGATCCCGGGAACGGGAAAGAAGACCTGGCCAAGTTTTAACTTTCTGTTCCCGTTAATACGCACATGTTAGACTCATATTGAGTTTATTATATTGTTTCCTGTAAGAATTGTTCAGGCTACCATGCTATGAAACAGCCGCTAGAGCTCTCCTCTCTCTCTCTCTCTCTCTCTCTCTCTCTCTCTCTCTCTCTCTCTCAACAAATAAATTCCCAATGCGCAATATCGACCTCCGCTTTCTATCGATAAGCTGATCGATAGTGTATCTTGCCATTCTCGTTGCCGGGCTGTTGTGAATCAAGATATTGAGTGCTACCTTATTTCCCGCTGCGTTGTCATTGTGGTTACCGTTGCTGGGTGGTTGTGAACTAACCTTTAGATGGATGAGGGGGATAATCCGAGTTAGCTGGCAGTGGCTTTGATTCACGATTACATATGTAAGAGGCATTCTATGTCTAGATGGGAAGAGCACGCCGAGTGCTCAAGCCAAACCCGAGGTTCAGCGGCGGCTGAAGCATGAATGCATTGGTAGTGCCAGCATAATTCGCCAACTTTTTTTTGAGGCGACTAATTGACGTCCTTTAACAACCGGTAGGGATATCCGACGGTGAATGAAAGAAATGGTTGAAACGATGTCCTGTTATTGATGCAGTATACTAACTGTTGCAAAAAACGCCAACAACGCTTAGTATGTTGTGCGGGATGGCACACTGATCGATTTTCAAATAGGAACCCCTGTCCGCAAATGGACGGTTTGGACCCTCGAGGGCGTCAAAGTTTGAGAACGAACGGTTGTGACAATTTGTTAACATTCGTTTTGGTATGTTAATACCAACCCTTTAGCCATCTGTGTACTGGAATGAATGACCTGAACATAATAACTAGGGCCCGGATTTTTAGGTTCTTAAAATTAACGTTTTAGTTATTTTTATATCTTAAAAAAGTTTTTTTTAGTTCTTTAACCTCCTGAAATAGTTTTTGTATTATTTTTTATTAATTTTATTATTAATTGTCCTCTTTTTTATAGCAATGTTGCTGATATGACCTGTAGATCCTTTGTGCTGCTCAACATGCCATTTTTGGCCAGAGGGCACCTGGAAGATACGTAAATAAAATTATAGTTTATACGCTATGTGCATTATAACAGGTGCTTCATCCTTACCTGTATTCCAGCATTCGAAAACAGGTTGCACAGGCTATCCCATACGGTATGTTCATCTGCACAGCACCTAGCCGCTTAATGCGACTTTATCTGTGCAGTATAGAAGGTGTTCATATTTGCTCAAGCTTTTGTGTCTGTGGGCATTGTTTCTTTCGCTTTTGGCGGATTTGGCAAAATATTACCTTGCCATTTGTGGTGAAGTTCGGATCGTTACCTATCCACTGACGAATCAACCACCTTCGAGATGAGCTGACTTTATGCATGACACTGGCTCCTTAAATTACCTGCTTAATCTAATGAAAATTGACTTCTAACGATGTAGTAATTGTATGCATTAACATAACACGATAGTCGACTGAACACAACGGATACTGTTTTTAAACTGATTGGTTTGAGTTTATGGCGGGTTCTGCTAATGCCCCTTTCCCCTCGACAACAATCCCCACATTGCTTGCTTGCAACAATACAGAGCTTGGTCCCACACAGCAAACTGCAAGTCACTTGCCTCTTGCATTGTTTTCAATACTCCTCTAAGCATACATAAGCGAAAAGACGTAGCAAAGATGTAACAGTAAAGCTATTCATAATTTCATAAACATTTCATTTTCCCATTTTAAAATAGTTTTTTTTTTCATTTTAAAATAAATAGGAGATTTAGCCTCTTTTAGGTTTTAATGTCTCATTTAGCCATTTTTAGGTTTTATAAGATTCAAGTATTTGGCTCCGATGATCATGAAACAGATAATAAAATTAAACCACTGCAGTTAACTATCAAGGAATAAAATAGTTAAAAAACTAAGAATCCGGGCCCTAATAATAACATTACTGTGCTTGCACTAAATTCCTCCATAGAGTCCTTGGTGCGCATCATACTACACTACCTGTGCAGTAATGTTTCTTAACAGCAGTGCGACACATACCAGTACACAGCTGCTGAAATGGCCGACGTAAGCTCCAGCACACTTTGATGTTTTTGTGCGGAATCACCTCAATGTCGTATATTCAAATCGATCGTAAAGGTGGACCAGTTCCATGGCCAGCACAGTCGCCAGTTCTTACACCTCTCGACCATTTTCTGTGTATTTGTAGGAAGAGTATGGTGTAACGTGAGTGGAGGACCTTGTGAGTTGAGTCCACGGAGAGATTAAAAATCTTCAAAGACAACCGCATTTATTAGGTCAGGTGCATGAGGCTCACCACCGCCGATATAGGCCCTGCAATGACGTAGGAGGTAGACAGTTCAAAGCCCGTCTGTAATCTAGACAGCATGATGTTGGGTTTATTGACGAAATGTGAGCGCACACCCATCTCACACTTCGATACGCTACAGCGTCCGAACCGTGCATTTCCGTACAGGGGTTCCTATTTGAAAACCGTTCAGTTTGCCGCTCCGCACAACATACTAAGTGTTGTCGGTGTTCTTTTTCTTTGGTGGGGGGACATCCTGTATACAGCAGCAGTGACTGTTTTTCACTGTACATCGACTGACACTAAGCGCCACTTACAATGCCAAAATCACGTCCCTAATCACGTCCGTCGGACTCCAACATTTTCTCAGGCAAATATCAGGCTACCGTAAAACTTACGAAAGGATTGCCCAGCAACATGTGAACTTAAGGTACTTGCGTAGAACCTTAATATTTTCAAATCGTGAACTAAATCCATTGCATTCTTTCTAACCAGTGATTATCGTCACCAAACAAAGGGCATGGAAACCAGAAGAAAGCATTTTTGACTTCACATCCACAGAATAATTTATTTTTCGTATAAATGTCCTATTTAATTCCTATGCGATTAACCGTCACCTTTTGTTCCATATTAGTAAATAAAATAAGACAGGACGAGCACAGGGGGCACATATGCAAGATGGCTGTCGTGCGCAATCAAGGGGTTACTAGCAGAAATGGTTCAGAGGTAGGTGCTTGAAGTTCTAGAGCGTTTATGGGAATAATTTCTAAGACATATAGCAGGGCATGTGCGTGTTTATGCACGTTTGTGATAGGTGAGTATTTTGTTCGTTCTCTGTCTGGTCCCTCTGCTCCCCGACAGGCGTCTGATCCTAGGCACTGGACTGTAAGTCCTACATAAGGGGAGGTGAATCAGGGAAAGAAAGAAAGGAGGGAAGGAGGCAGACAGGCAGGCAGGCAGGCAAACAGGCAAGCAAGCAGGCAAGCAGGCAAGCAGGCAAGCAAGCAGGCAAGCAGGCAGGCAAGCAGGCAGACAGGCAAGCAAGCAAGCAAGCAAGCAAGCAAGCAGGCAGGCAAGCAAGCAGGCAGGCAAGCAAGCAAGCAGGCAGGCAAGCAGGCAAGCAAGCAAGCAAGCAAGCAAGCTTTCTATGCTGATTGGGTTATATAATCTTAACCTAATTGTGTCGGTCTGGGTGGCTCAGTTGGTTAGGCGCTGGCTTACTGATCCCAAGGTCGCGGGTTCAAACCCGGCCCAGGCCGATGGTTTTTAAGTGTGCTTAAAAACGACAGCTCCATGTCAGTAGATTTACTGACATGTAAAAGAACTCCTGCGGGACAAAATTTCGGCACACCGGCGACGCTGGTGTGATCCTGGCAATTGACAGCGTCGTTAAACAACAAAATCATTTTTTTAATTTTTAACCTAACCGTGCATCACCTCCCTTGCCTTACCTAATCTAAGTTCTCTTCTGATGATTTACTGTACCCTTATCGCTTAACCTACGTTAGCTCCTTCTTTGTCTTTTCCTAATTTAACCTAACTTATTTTCCTACTCTTCTATTCGTCTAACCTAACTTAACCTAACCTAATCTGACCTAATTCATGTCCTCTTCTACTCGGCTATTTTATCCTATCGTAACCACGCCTGACCTGCGACCTCCTCTTCTACACAACTGTTCTATCCTGCCATAACATAACCTAACCTAACTTAACTTAACTTAGCCTAACCTACCTCCTATTCTTCTGCATGGATATTCTACCCTACCATAACTTAGCCTAGGATTCATTCATATCAATCTAGCACATTTCTTGATGATTTGTAGCTGTTTCACAGCAGTTTTAGGCATTGTGAGAATGTTCAGAATCCTTGGTACGTATACTTTTAGGAATTTTCGGACCATTTCAAGGCATTTTGGTGTTATTTTGTATAAGTTGATAGCTATTTTAGCCCTTTTCAGGTATTCGAGGTGCTTTTACGATAGAATTAAACACCCTTCAGGCAATTTCGAGGGTTACCTATGTCATTTTTATGCGTTTTTCAGACGCTTCAAATATGTTATGCTATTTTAGGTAATTTGATAGACACTTTAATAAGTTTTGCCATATCTACCAAAGTAAAAGCAGAACATTTTATTTGAAAAAATCAGAACACAGTAGATTTCTTAACCGACAATTTTGCTTGGTGTATACTTATTTATGACACAATACTAACTCAGGGTTAGGATTTTTAGGTGCAAATTTCAGATGAAAAAAGCAAGGGAAAGTTTATTCAACTAATTCAACAATTTCTCTTTCCTCTATTCTAATTTATTGAATTACAAACAGGTACATCAAATTATCACCCGTCAGAAGAAGGAAAACACATGAAGCTGTTATACTTCAAGACACTAAGCATCTCTACATTTTTAAAAGTAAGTCTGTTTCTATTAGGAGATAGAATGTCTTTGTTGATGCTAAAGCTTCTTCCGACATTCACAGAAAACAGTGGGGCAAATCTTGTATTCACTCAGAATGGCAATTCTACAGATGGGGCGAAATCCCCAATGTCCGGATTTTTCTGAAGACTAAACTCAAGTTTGTCTTTGGCAAAGCCATCTAACTGCTCTCTCACGGAAGTAAAAATATCCCAATATTTCTCCTTTTCCAAACCTTGTTCTTCTAATAGTTTAATAGCTGCAATCAGGTACTTGTAACTATGGACACAGTATACTTCTGTCTGCAAATTATGTATTTTCTCCGGTAACAGAAGTTGTGCCTTGGAAATTGCATCTGCATCCGCTCTATCCAAAGAAAGCATAAACTCTTTAATTTTGTCAAAATTCTCACACAACATAGCAGCACACTGGATCCAAGATCCCCAGCGAGTAATGATCGGCAAATTTGGAAGGGGCAGGCCAGTGGATCTCTTGTAGACCACAACACAATTCGGAGCTTTCAGCAGAATCTTTTTCAGGACAGAGATGAAGTGATTTGCGATGTCGTATTCGTTTTTTATGAATTCACAAACCCTATGAAGGGCATTGGTTAACAGCTGAGACCATGTATGGAGCCTGGTCCGTAACAACAAGAGAAAGGTTTTCAAACTCGATACCAGCAGGCCAGAGTTTTTGACAAAAGTCCATAATTGATTTATTACTGTACTGGCATTGGCTTTTTGCAGCTCATACATTTTTAACAACGCGGGCCTAACTTTCGCCTCTCAAAAGCCAACCTCTGTGGTCCTCGTCCCGGGGGTGGGCAACAGGAAGTAGGGGAGTGACTGATGGGGTGAAGTACGGTGGGGACCTCGTTTGCCGTATGACCGCTCCGGTAACCCAGAAGGCCCATCAATAACCTCGAAAACTGGTAGAAGAGGCCCTGGCTTGCGGCTGTCTTGTAGCATATGGAGCTAGTTCTCCAAAGGCTAGGGGAGTAAACCCTAAACAAATCAAGCAGGTTTGGAGGTCTTAAGGAGGCATCCCCTCCACAAGGCTAGCTCAGCGTTTGGCTAATAACCTACCTGAGTGAACATCAATTATTCAGAGTATAGAAGGAAGAGCCAAACAGATGAAGAAACCTGACGCCTAAAGGCATAAGGGATAGAGAAAGAAGAAGGAGTAGAAGTAGAAGAAGAAGAAGAACAAGAAGGCCTTGACTGTTAAGGGAAAAACTAAAATGTTCAAAACATATTGTTCCATTGAGTCTATGGTTTCATCCACAATGATTCCCACGTCGCAATCAGACACTTTCTCCTTGATTCTTTGTATGGTTTCTTCATAAACAGGCTCCATGTAGTTTTTTTCTGAAAGTACTCTCATTCGGTATTGACATCTTTGTGCATTTTTCAAGAAATCCCTTAAAGGCTGGATGATTCACCTTATTGAGAGGAATTCCTGCTTGTGTAAGACCTGCACACAACTCATTGTTAATATCCTTAAAATTTTGGCTTGTTTGAAGAACTCTGTTGAGATGCATTTCGTATTATAGACTGCTGCGATTTTTTTTTCCTCCTAAAGAGTCTTGTTCATTTGATGCTTAGAGCTGTAAATGTGCTGTTTGATGCGATCTCGCTGGTGTTTTTCATACAACGAAATTCTCGAATCGCAAATAGTACATCGAATAACAGTTCCATCTGTGTCCATGAAATCTTGTTTGAATTCTTGAGCCAGAACAATAAGTCGAGCACTGGACACCTTTCGTATGGTAAAATCTAGTAATACACTCGTTTGGTAATGTAACAAAGGACTAACACCAGTTCACATGCTAACTCAATGTGACTGTTACACAACTCATTCACTTGCTGTCCACACTCTTATATAACACTGCGACAGTTACCACAATGTTCTCATTCATGGTGGAACTGCAGCTCAGCGATTTTTAGTACTCGTAGCTTTGAGCAGAACCCAGAGTCAATTCTTGGAACTACGCATGTACGGTTACGGTTGTCTCTGCGTGACTTCGGAATCCGCGCGAACAGATGACGTCTGCCACAGTGACAAACTCACATTCACGAACAGTAGGCTACTAATTCTCAAGGCAACTAGAATAGAGTCTAATTATGGTGAAATTAAAAGGATAGAATGACACACAATGACAATGAGTGGTTGGACAAAAGACGCGCGCGATTGAGTTTTAAGGAACTAGTGAGTTCGGTGTTTAAAATACCTAATTTTTCGCCTAAGGATATATTTCCTTATTGCAACAATTGTAAAATATTGCTCTATGTAAGGCGAGTTATTGGGTGAGATATAAATTACTGACGAGGAACCCAAGCACGGGTTAATGTACTTGTTTATAAAACAGCTAACCTAAACATGATTATTCTACACCAACAGTAATGGCTATCGGCGGAAGAATAACCCAAGGTAATGTTACAACTACTGCTACTAGAACTAGTTATGCTACTGTTACACGATCATTGCCAACCAAAGAACAGGCAATAGTTATAGAAGCCATAGATCAGATTCTATTAAAGGAATATGTTATAGGTATTGGAAAAATCACAGATCCAAACAACATTAGGTGTTTTTCCCGCATATCAAACTCGAGGATATGCAAACAGAACTATAGCTGAAGATATAGTAACCAAGCACCCAAAAGTCAAAATAAACAATATCCTTCTAGAAGTGAGACCCCTTATCACACAAAAGGTCCGAGTTGTGATTTCTAATGTCAGTCCAGTGATCCCTGATCATGCAATAGAGGAGTATTTATCAGAGCAAGCTGACATTAACCCGGTTTCCCACCTACAGCCCATAAGAGCAGGAATTACAGAACCTGGTTTCACTCATATTCTCAGCTTTAGAAGGCACATGTTCATTAAGCCTAGTGACCTAGAAAAACTACCCAGTAGCATGCAAATCAGATTTGATGGTACAAACTATTGGTTTATTTCACTATTGATACAACAATTACTTGCTTCCTGTGTTAGCAAGAAGACCCTGTAGCGAAACAAAGTAGAAGCAATTCCAATGAAGAAACAACACAGCGAAAACTAAAGCAATCTGTACCAATAGAGGAGGCCAGAAACCCAGATATTCCTGATTTTCTAGTGATTACTAGCACAAAAGGCCCCCATAACCCCAATCAAACAAACACCGATGCACCGACCCCTATACTAAAGAGTCAGCCCACTAAACAAGGCAACACAGAACCTTCTATACCTCCTGTACAATGCAAATCTGTACTTCAGGAAGAAAGTGATATTAAGAAAACTAACACAAATAGCTCAGAAACTGAAACACAGACAGCAGCAAAACTAAAAAGAACACACCCATCCAGGAGCCCCTGCACTTCAGTTGAAGATGAATATGATAATTCATGCTCTGATGCAACTGTTGAAGAGCAGTCAGACAAAGAGTGAAGTAGCAGTAAACCTTCTAAGCATGCTAACAAGAGAGAAAACCTATTGAAAAGAAACCTCAAATACTCGAAACTTTAACTCCATCGAGACGTTTGCCGGTCCCTTGGTGGGCCGACGAATGCCGAGCGGCCGTCCGTGTGCGACGGGCGGCACTGCGGGTGTTTCGGTGCCACCCTGCACTTGAGAATCTGGTCGCTTTCAAGCAATCTCGCGCAAGAGTTCATCGCATCATCCAAGCGAGTAAGAGGACACCCTGGCTCCGTTTTGTGAAGTCATTTAATCCATCCACGCCTTCGTCTGTCATTTGCGATAAGCTTCGCCGTGTGGCCGGCAAAGCTTTGTCGGTTACAGTCCTTGGCCTGCGGATCCACAATACCACCGTTGTTTGCCCTAGAGCTGTCGCTGACACTCTGGGCAACGCTTTTGCTAATGTGTCAGGCTCTTCGCACTACCATCCGGATTTTCTACCTATCAAAAATAGCGTCGAATCCCATAACCTTAACTTTGACTCTACTAACCGGGAGAGTTGCAACGCCCTTTTCACCAAACCCTCCTGGGCCGGATGGTGTCCACCTCTTAATGTTGCAGCTCTGTCTTCGGCTGGAAAACTCTTCCTCTTAGATGTGTATAACAGTATCTGGCGCACAGCACCATTTCCATACGCTTGGCGCGATTTTAAAACCTGGGAAGGATCGCCATCCACGTTCCAGTTATCGTCCGATCTCCCTCACCAGTGTGATCTGTAAGGTGATGGAGCACATGATCAACGGACGATTGACGTGGTGACTTGAATCTAAACATCTGCTGTCCAATGTTCAGGGCGGTTTTCGTCACTTCCTTTCAACGGTCGACCATTTAGTCTCATTATCCACGCAAATCATGGGCGGTTTTCTGAGGAAGAGAAGGCGTATCGTACCTGCTGGAGGTATGGCGTTCTTTGCACCCTCCATAGATGGGGCATTCGTGACCGACTGCCCCTTTGTATTCTGGAGTTCATTCGCGTATGGGTGGGTTCAGTTTTATCTCGTATTTTTAGACAAGAGAACGGAGTACCGCAGGGCTCGGTACTCAGCGTCACACTATTTGCTATTCCCATCAATCCCATTGTGGAGTGCATTCCTGCTTGTGTGTCATCCTCCTCGTTTGTGGATGACTTCGCCATTAACTGTAATTCATCTCCTAGAGCGGCGCCTCCAAATCTGTCTTGTTCGCCTGTTCATTTGGAGTGTGGAAAACAGCTTTAGGTTCTCCACCAAGAAGACTGTCTGGCGCCGGGGGCGTTTTTTTCCCGCCTTCTCTTCACCTCAGTCCAGTTGTCGCCCCTTTCTTTCGCAGACGAGGCGAAATTTTTGGGATTGGTGTTTGACAGGAAGCTTAGCTGGTCCTGTCATATATCGTATCTGAAGGCCAGGTGTGGCTGTGCTCTTAGTGTTTTACGTGTTTTAAGTGGCACATCATGGGGAGCCGATCAGACTGTTCTTTTAAGGTTGTATCGTTCTTTGGTCCAATCTAAACTTGACTACGGTTGTATTGTGTATTCGTCAGCACGGCCATCAATTTTGAAACGTCTGGATCCCATTCATCACCGTGGTATACGATTGAGTATTGGCATCTTTCCAACAAGCCCGGTTCTCAGCCTGTGTGCGGAAGCTGCTGAACCGCCGCTTTCTTATCGGCGGGATATTCTTCTTTGCAGCTACGCTTGCAGACTTTCTAGTCTGCCAGAACACCCGTCTTTTAGTTCGTTTTTTAATAATACTTTGGATCGCCAATACTCGTCGAGATCCCTGGCACTGCTCCCTCCTGGTGTTCGATTTCGCTCACTGCTTCGGCTGTTGGACGTAGATTTACCGGCGACATATCCCAAGGGAGAAACTCGATTTCCCTCGTGGCTTCGTTTGGTGACGCACGTTTGCTGTCCTTGACGAAGTCGTCGACGGCAGATTCAGTTCTTCGTTCAGTCTTTTTAGATGTCCAGACGCAGTTAGGACCCGGTAGTTTTATTTACACTGATGGCTCCAAGGACGATCGGGGAGTAGGGTGTGCTTTTATTCATGGCCGCGAGAGTTTTAGATTTCGTCTTTTATATCAGGGCTCGATTTTTATGGCAGAGCTTTTTGCTATATACCAAACTCTTTTATATGTTCATCGGCAGGCCTTTTGGCGCTACATTATTTGTTCTGATTCTTTAAGGGACACTGGGAATGAAATTTGAAAGTTCCACAGTTCTTGATAGATTTTTCTGCAATTTTTACTGTTTGTATTTATGTGAGAATAGGAGGTTCACCAAATTTCATTAAAATTGTATAATTCGTTTAGGATGTATAAATTATTTTATGAATTTAATAGACACATTTTCAAAATAGATCTCGCGTCTATTGACCTTTCAAAATTCATTTATATTGGCAGAACCGATACTCTAAAACATGAGTAATACTTGAATGAAGAGATATTTCAAGTACGTTTGCTGATTATGCTGTACATATTTTTTTAATAACAAAGACAATTTAATCTTAAAAATTATTGATTTTTTTTCATAGAAAAAAAGGGTTTTTGGAATTCATGTTAATGATAACATCAATATTGAATCATAGTTTTGTTTAGCTGCTATTTATGAATACTTTTGGAAATTTTCATTGAATTTGAAGCAAAACTCAGGCGCGACCTTCTTTTGGAATGTGCAGAAATGTAGTTTTGAGCAAAACAGGCTTTTATGTAGGAGCATCCTGTGTACGAAGAGCGCTATTTGAAAGGGCCGTAATGGCCACATGGAGTGGGGAATATGAAAAAGGTTAGCTGATCCAAATGCACTGGTGTTCTAGGAACATTTTAAGGTAAAAAAACAATTTTCAACTTTTTGACAATTTTGACCAAAATTTAACTCCCAGTGTCCCTTAAGTGCCCTTGAGAGACTAAAGGCGCTATACGGTTACTATCCCTTTGTGCAGCGTGTCCAGGACCCC
Organism: Tenodera sinensis; assembly: GCA_030765045.1. Classification (NCBI taxonomy): domain Eukaryota; kingdom Metazoa; phylum Arthropoda; class Insecta; order Mantodea; family Mantidae; genus Tenodera; species Tenodera sinensis. Next base: position 304,485,440 of record CM060964.1, read on the forward strand.
CTTCATACCCTCGCCAGTGCTGGCACTTACGTCTCCTTTGTGTGGGTACCTGGACACGTAGGCTTGCAGGAAAATGAGGCTGCCGATTCTGTGGCAAAGGCAGCAGTTTTAGCACCCATGGTTTTTAGCTCTTCCGTTCCCTCTGGCGATTTTGGCGCCTTTTTATGTCAGGCGCTCCTCTCACGGTGGAGTGGTGCCTGACATGCTGTTCAGGGGAATAAACTTCGGGAGGTGCAACCCCTCCCTGTTACCCGGAGGACTTACTCGCGCGCCTTCCGCCGCGAGGAAGTGATTTTAACCAGATTGCGCATCTGGCACTGCCGTTTTAGCCATGGTCACCTTTTATCTTGTGACGCTGCACCGCTCTGTGTTCATTGTCATGAGGCTCTGACGGGGCGGCATGTTTTAGTTCAGTGTCAGCATTTAAGTCATACTGAGCTGCCAGCCACCCTGGCTGAGGTGCTGGCAGACACTACAAGAGCAGTAGAGCGGGTGTTACGTTTTATGGTTTTAGGGGAATGTGCTCTCGTGTCTGACTCACATATTGATATTGATCTTTTATCTTTCTATGTCTGGCCGTTGATGCGAGTTGTTTTTATCTATTAATGTGATCCTGCGCATCCATTTTCGTTCAACTGTGCAGTTGCTGACACTATATTGGTGTCTTTCATGCCTTTTGTTTTTAATTAACGTCCTCCAACATTGTGTCATATCGGATGAATGAATGAAATGAAATGGGTGAAATGATGCTCAAATGAGCCCGAGGTCCATGGAGCATTAAATTACCCGACATTCGTCTTCTCAGGGTAGGGAAAACCTCGGAAAACCTTACCCGGATAACTTACCCTAAGCGAGATTCGAACTGGCAACCTCTTGAACGTGAGGCAGACACGCTAACCATCACGCTACAGAAGCGGGCCTTTCATGTGTGTATTATAAGATACATAGGCTTTTTTCCCTATTTGTACTAGTTTTAACTTTTTTCTGCTATAATCTTGTTATACTGTCCGTCACCAAATAAAAATACATATTTGAGACGTTTTGAATTGTAAAAAATTATTATCTTTTTTTTACAATTTATATTGTAGTGTTTTTTTTATAAGAAAAGAAGCAAATTCCATGCAACCGCAATCAAATGATACCCCGTGATCATCCACGCGTGCCATCACACCGACTATTTTACTTGGGCCCTCCCGGTCCTTTACCACAGGCACATTTGACTGCGGTTGCCGAAACTTGAACTACCGACCTCAGGCTTTGAGTGCATGGCCAGTGCACTACGTGTTGCCTTAACGATCATGGCTAATCAAGCGAGCAGGCTGTAAGTGTCCCAGACCGCCTAATCTAAACTGGTTTCGAATTAGAGGAAGAACGGCATAAGTAGCAAAACAATTCAAGCATGAAAGGGTTAATGTTTTATTGTTTTAGTTGTAAACCTGTTGGTTTAGTTTTTACTTTTTTATGCTTTTAGTGTTGCTTGGGCGCTCATGACTTCAGCAGTTGAGTGGCCTAAAGCCATACTACCACCACCACCACCACCACCACCACCACCACCACCACCACCACCACCACCACCACCACCACCACCACCACCACCACCACCACCACCACCACCACCACCACCACCACCACCACCACCACCACCACCACCACCACCACCACCACCACCACCACCACCACCACCACCACCACCACCACCACCACCACCACCACCACCACCACCACCACCACCACCACCACCACCACCACCACCACCACCACCACCACCACCACCACCACCACCACCACCACCACCACCACCACCACCACCACCACCACCACCACCACCACCACCACCACCACCACCACCACCACCACCACCACCACCACCACCACCACCACCACCACCACCACCACCACCACCACCACCACCACCACCACCACCACCACCACCACCACCACCACCACCACCACCACCACCACCACCACCACCACCACCACCACCACCACCACCACCACCACCACCACCACCACCACCACCACCACCACCACCACCACCACCACCACCACCACCACCACCACCACCACCACCACCACCACCACCACCACCACCACCACCACCACCACCACCACCACCACCACCACCACCACCACCACCACCACCACCACCACCACCACCACCACCACCACCACCACCACCACCACCACCACCACCACCACCACCACCACCACCACCACCACCACCACCACCACCACCACCACCACCACCACCACCACCACCACCACCACCACCACCACCACCACCACCACCACCACCACCACCACCACCACCACCACCACCACCACCACCACCACCACCACCACCACCACCACCACCACCACCACCACCACTGGAGTATCTGCGTCTCTTCAACATCTCTCATTCTTTAAGCCAGAGGCAGGATAAAAACCACACAGGGTACACGACTTATCCTGTTGGAACTGTTTATCCTTGATGTACCCCCTCTTACCATACAAGATGACATGCAAGCCTGGCTGACATGCAGAATTCACGCTTGACGCGTGTTTTCTGCAAACGACAGCTCTTTCCCATGCTTTACAAATTGACATACAAAGCCATGTGCACCCGGCACTTACAAAGCGTAACTAGAACATGAAATTAGAATTATTTCCAAGTAGGCGCCACAGTATTGCTTCACATTTACCATGTTCCTACCTAGGAAACACACAGATATGCGTATGAATTCTAGGTGTTCGCCTTATAACAAGAAATTCGAAAAATCACTTAAAGTACCTGAAAACCAACAAAATGATATGTTGCTCATATGTCACGCTCCCCATTAAAGGATTAAGATGTGTCGAATTTTCGGATGGATGCAACGAATTCAACACGTACCTATACGTATTTATTCATGGAGAACGTTTGTATGCTATCCATCTTACTGCAGTTGCAAGGATTTTGCTTACTATTCTTAAGAAAACACTACAATTCGATTGAAAAAAAATCAATATTTTTACAATACATGACACCTGCGAACATTGAATTATATGTATTTGGGTTATTTGAACAAGAAATTAAAAACAAGAGGCCAATAGCATCTGAAAACGGAAGAAATATACAATGCCACGTTGCCCATTAAATGGTTAAGGTGTGTGAATTTTCGGGTGGATGCAATGTTTTCTTTTCTAAGCAGTAATCTATACAAGGTGGAAGGCAAGTCATATTAATTTAAACCAGTGATCTCAGTATTTGGAACATATTTTGTATCCTAAGTTTTTGTCTCAGACCATTTCCTAAAGGGAAATTTTACTTTTTTCGTAAACAAGCTGGCAACACTTCATATTGTGTGTATATCACTTTCACTAGGCAGTACATAAAAAACAGCAGCATGGTGTCTCGTGAACATAAACAAATGGCATGTCGTGTCCTTCAATGTTTACTGTGCGAGTGTAGACGCAACACATTACACCACCCTGCAAGCGACCGACCTGTTTATATCCAGAACCCCGTTCAATTCCCCGACCAACCTCAGCGCAACGTTGTCGAGATACTTCACGTCTGAAAAAGCCCCTTGGCGTATTCCTTCAATTCTTTTAAGTGATTAATTATTTCCAAAGCCTGTGTTATGTCCCGTACTTACTACCGAAGCTATGTATGAAACAAGTTACTGTATGCATCTTACGAGTACTAAACGATTATCTTCCGACAATCTTATGGAATTGCGCATCCAATTTGGAATATATATATATAATAGTTTTTAAAAAGTAACAAAACACGCTTTTATAACAAACGGAACTAAAAGGTAGACAATAATTTTTAAGTATGAAGTATTTGTTCTATAAGGTCAAGTAGTACATTATATTTCAAAACTGTGCAATGAGTGCAAAATAAAAACTAATTTATACTAATAAAATAACACATTTTATTGTAAAAAAGCGTGGTGTGCTTTTTAGATATTTCTATCCTATTCTTACTTTTGTAAATAGCTAAAAATGAAGTATTTATAACATTTGATGTGAGATACCCCACGCTTTTTTACAATAAAATGTATTATTTTGTTAATATAAATTAGTTTTTATTTTACACTTATTACAAAATTTTGGAATACAATGTACTACTTGACTTTACAGAACAAATTCTTCTTACTTAAAAATTATTTTCTACCTTTGAGTTCGGTTTGTTATAAAAGCGTATTTTTGTTAGTTTTTTAAAACTATAATTTATGTTTTTTATTCATTTATTTTTTTATGAATGATTGTACTAGCGAAAATTCCAATAAAAAATTTCATTACTGTACTACCCAGAAAGATATGATCTAGTTTTCAAGTATGAAAGATTCGGTTTTAGGAGCAACCGCGTAAGCATTTGGGAGCGCGATGTTTCATAGCTTAGTTTCATCTGTTACGATCGCCTCGTATTTCCAACGGTTAACATACGTAGGTTGGTGTCCGTGCAAAGGAATTACTATACTCTCTGGGAGTTCCATTTCTAGTAGTTAGATATTCTATGAATCAGACGCCATTTGCAGATGTGAGCCATTTGCATTGCAACTGGAAAAGTAATGTTATAAAATTATTATGTAGTGTGTGTAGTGAGTGTTAGAGTGTTTCGTTCGATTAAAAGGTTTAAAAAACTTAAGAAAAATGAGCGTTCAATCAGCTGTAATGAAACTCATGGTGACTCACATAGAAACGGAATCCCGTTTACTTAAATTATGGGCTCAAGTTAACAGGACACAAGCAGTATTCGTGGAGCGTCTAATAATGCAAATTACCCACCACTTGAATAAAGGAGATGCTTCTGTGAAACCGTCGGCACTTGAAGTAGGACAGCTATGTTGTGCGAAATATATTGACAGTGATGGTAAAAGTGCGTATTACAGGGCCAGAATAATCAACCTAGACAAGCTATCAGAAGACAAAGTTGCTGTTCAATTCGTAGATTATGGGAACTCAGAAGTTATGGATATTTCAGATATTAAATCATTGAATTCAATACAAACACCATTAACCAATTTACGTGACCAGGCAACAGAATTCTATTTGGCTGGGGTAGTGTCGCAGTTTCCAACATGGGACGAAGCAACTTTGAAGATCATTAGACATGATCTGTGTTCTGAGGAGGTACAAGGCATGTTAATGGCTGAAGCTGGAGAAAAAAAGTTGCTTAGAATATCTTTCCGACATACTGATTATTCTGAATTTCTCAATAGTAAAGGTATTGGTGTTCCTATACAATTAGGCTCTCAGCAACGGCTTTTACTCGAATCAGCGTCATTACAAATATCTTCTCCTTTACATGTGTGCAATTTTAGTATTCCTCCACCCAGATTAATAGCACCACAAAAGCCTGTGCCAATGGTGCATTCCAATATACAGCCTCCAATGCCTGATGTCGGGTTCCACAAACCCCATCGAATACTTAAACCTGGAGAGAAAATGTTTACAACACCAATTTTAGATGTAAATACGGAACATATGGTGAATGTATCTTTTGTGGAGAATGGGCCATGGTCGTTCGCTGTGCAGCTTCAAACAGTGGAGGACACTCTGGCACAACTAATGGCCGAAATCAATGAATATCCACCAGCCCCTCTAAGACACCCACTTATGCCAGGGTCTGTGTGCCTAGGGAGATTTTCAGAAGATAAAACACTTTGTCGTGCAGTGGTTATGTCAGAAATGACTGATACGTGCATGCTATACTATGTGGACTTCGGTAATTCTGAAACGAGGCCTTATTCTGAAATATACGAACTGCCACCCAAGTACATGGATCCTCAAGTGATGGCGCTACGTTTCACTCTCTCTGGACTTAAAGACATTCATGAAAGTGATGAAATGAAAGCCTGTTTCAAAGACATAGTCACAGAAAAGTTGCTCAAATTAAAAGTGGTAACACCAGATGGACCTCCAATGAAACAGTACTGTGAATTAACTGATAATGGAGAAGATGTGCTGAAGATTCTGCTAGAAAAGACAAAGCCTTTAGAATATAAAGTCCTTGATTTGACTATAGGAGCCGTTGGTAAGGTACTGGTATCCTGCGTTATAAACCTGTCACACTTTTACATTCAGTTGTCACACCAGCAACCCAGTTTGGATGCTGTAATGATGGCTTTAGAGGCACATTGCAAAAATTCAGCTCAACCACTTTCAGAGCAGTCTTTGAGAGTGGGTCTTGCATGTTGTGCACTCTATGCTGAAGATGGAAAATGGTATAGAGCTCAAATTCTTTCAGTTTTGCCTGGAGCTGTTAATGTGAAGTATGTGGATTATGGAAACTCAGATACTGTGTCTCTGTCATCACTGAGGACAATTGAACGCAGTCTTGTGTCTAGGCTTCACATGCAAGCTGTGAAATGCTGTCTAAATGGTTTTGTAGAATCAAAATATGATTTATTGGCAGCAAAATTTCAAGAGGTAGTTGGAGAAGAAACCTTACGCTGTGCAATACTCAATAGAGTTGAAGACTGGTACATTGTGGATCTGTTTAGTCTGACTTCTGGACATGTACTTAATATAGGAAAGATATTGAGAGAAAATGAAGAGGCAATGTTACTATCAGCAGATCAGCCAGTGGAACATGAAAACAGATATGAAGCACCTGCCTCTGTGATTGCAGAACCTGTTGGTAAGTTTTTTTTATATTAACTGAAAACTAAATTTGCTCTGATTTATGTTTGTGCTGTGCAAATATGTTGTATAAAATCTAGATTTAATTTATTTGTTAATAGGTACTTTGTTATGATCTGGTCATAACTCTATTTAATTGTTCATAACCATAACTAACTCAACATACATTAGTACAGTAATACAATGTTCTTTCTCATCTTCAGGTTATGTTTAGGTCCCTGTCTTTCCATTGGCCATCTCTGTTTAGCCCTTACCTTCCACAGCACCTATGCTCAGCTTGGTATCTGCTTGTGATCCTCGAATATTTTTTGGAAAGTCATTTTTTTTTTACTGCTAGGTGCCCATCTCCGCTAATTAAACATTCTCTCCAATTATTAGTGGCGTTACATTGAAAAATGATATGAATTTCATTTTCCTCCTCCCCAGACATTGAACATACTCCCAGGATAACATCACTTCTGATTCCCCTTAATTTCCATACACCCAGTCAAAACCGGGCTATCTCTTCTCTTTCATTTTTCTTAAAATTTAAAATTTACATGTCCATTTCTAAACCATTCTTTAAATCTTTAAGATGTGTCATTGAGACTTTTTTCCCTGGCCTGTGCCATTAACTCTTGTCTATCCATATCTTCCATTCTTGACCGGACTTCCCTCCAAAAACCCCTTCTGTAATATTTAATTTTAGTCCAGCAATCACCTAGCCCATTAATAATTAGTGGCTCCCTAATTTTCTTTAGTTGCACATTGTTCATACACTCCAAACTATCCTCTTGGTACCTTAAACATACCTTATGCTTGACCATACCCAAATTTATTAATTATAAGACTGATGTTAATCCTTTAATGGACCCTCTGTAAGTTCAAACTTTCATTAAAGGGCTGGTCTTCATCTAGTTGGACAATTCAATTTTCATTAAAGGGCAGCTGCTCCACAAATCAGAAAATTGCCATGCAGCAATGGCAAAGCGCAATATCAATTAATTCTTGAAACACAACTAGTGCAAGTTTAGGAAATACTACAGTGTTGGACACTACTGGCAATGAGATGCAAGTTATTCCACCTAAGTAAGTTGCAACTTGCATAATACATTCAAATTAACCTCATTACAGCATCAACTTCCAAGAATATTGTACTAAACACAGTCGCACAAAATAATTTAATAATAATAGCTTCTACGTGAAATTAAGCTTCATCTGAAAACCAATATATTCAATTTGCTTTCTATTTGTCAATGTTACGTAGCATTTCACGGTTATCATTTTCATCATGCAGCTGTGGTGTACTTGAAACAAATAGATTGTTTAGCGCCTGCGCAGAACTCCAAATATCAGCTGATGCAACATGTAGGTCAATGTCCCTGGTGAGTGTACATTTTACAATATTTCAACTATGAAACTAGGTATCTAGTCAAGCATAAATTGTCGTATGAAACTTAACTATAATGGTAATTAAGATGCAGGTATATATACTCACATCTTAATTACTGCCATTATAGTCTCGTTGCATAATATACTATTAATGATATCCATATCTCACATTTGCTCAAGTCTGGTGGACAAAGCCAAGACTAACTATATCAAAACTCATTACAATACCTCTATATACCAGTGTTTATGATAATTGCAATACCATGAAAGAACTCCCCAAATGAATCCAAACTTGGTGGGTGTGTAAAACAGTGTGAGAACTATATGTGATTAGGATTGCAGAAGGATAGGATTCACATAGGGGAAGCAAAGCCCTGTTGTGTTTGTCTAACAAGGTCAGTCTTGTACCAAATATAATCAGTGAAGAACTGTGAAACAAGGTGGAAAGAAAGTAAGTGCCAAAATGCTTCACAGACGTAAAAAGGGTGCAATATCAGCATGTGAGTGAGATCAAACAGGGCAGAATGATCGGTCTCCAGGAAGTGGGCTTGTCACATCATGACATTTCAACGCGTACACGGCATGCTGCTATGGCAGTGATGCATGTGTGGAAGTATTGGATAGAAGAGGGTTCTACGTAGCAAAGATCAGGTATTGGGGACCCTAATCACCTAGTTCTCAAAGGGCCCTTAAACATTACACACTCATTCACTCGGCTATTGGACCTCGTAATATGACCTCAGCATGGGATGTCCACCATCTTGTCCGCATGGCCATAATGTACCACACAGCTTCATCTAAAGTGTTAGCTTGGCACTGGAGCATTGTAACAGGTGTGATTTATCGCCGTCTGCTGTAGATTGGACTGATTACCTAGTGTCATTATGTCTGCTTCCATTGTACAAACACCCCAAGCGCTTGAGATACATTGACTACATGAATGCCTTCACTGGCATGCTGAGTGGCATAGCAGACAAACATCAGGTGTGATGGTTTGGGGCACCATTGGTTACAACTGATCTTGCCTTCTATGAATTGAGGAAAATTTCAACGGCGACCAGTACATGAGGGAGATTTTGGAGCCTGAGGTACGCCCCCTGCTTCAGGCATCTCCACAAGTCACATTTCAGCAGAAAATGTTGCAAGAACTGTGCAAGCCTTCTTCAAAGAACAGGTACCATTGCTTCCCTGACCTGTGTGTTCACATAACATATCACCGATTGAACATGTCTGAGATGCAGCTGGTCAGCAACTTGTTTGTCACAGTCCTTTACTAACCAGTGTCAATGATTTGTCGGCTGGCATGGGGGCTGCGTTGGAGCAGGTCCCTGGAAATATGTTCCACACCTTTTTCATTCCATACCGCAGTGTTTAGCAGCTCTAATAACAGCACTTGGAGGCTGCACCAAAACCTCAATATTCAGGCTCAAAGGTCATGTATACAGATTTGTAGTTACTCATTTGTTTACTGTCATGTACCTAATCAGTGGTATAAACTGCATTTCAATCATGCATTTCCTTCTTGGTGTTACAATTTTCACAAACAGTAGTGTTGTATGCTTGGATAACATTTCAGCACTTCCAATTTTGGTAATACTCCCAGATAAGCTTCTAAGTGAGTATTTGTTTGATATTAAAATCAGTTGTAATGCGAGCATATCATGCCATTTTCCTTTACTTCCAACAATAGTGCAGGAACTGGAACACACTAGAAAGTATCTGCTGTGTACTGCTTCTTATTCTTTTGGTTCTCTTGGGTGCCTATTGTAGTTGTATGCCATAGTAGAACTGTCGAAATGTCATACACAGGTTGTGTAACTATCTCTAGGGCAATAAGGTTATATGTGAGTGTTGAGAACAGAATGCAACTATTTGATTTGTTATTACAGCATGGTAATATTCATGAAATATATTTGTGTCTTGTTTGTGAAAATGTAGTTCCAGCCAAATGTAAGAAGAGAAGAGCGATCAATTTTAAATACAGGAACAGAAAAGTTGCACAAGCAATTAAGAGGTTCTATCAATAAAGCAATAGAACAGCTCAGTATGTGGTTTGAAGCAAGTAAGCTATCATTAAACTGATAAAACAAGTTTTATTCAGTTTAAAACAAAGCATAAGCAAGTAAGTGAATTAACAATTGGGTACAACAATTAAACTATAAGTATCTGATGCAAAATTTCTAGTGCTCCAAATAGATGAACATAAATAGAGAAAATGCTTTCTCAGCTGGAGAAAACAAATAAAAATAGTGCTACAAAACCTTATCTCTGCTTGTTTTGCATTAAGAAATATAAAAATCTGCTTAATGAAAATGCTATAAGATCAGCATATTTTGCTTACTTTCAGTCCCTGTTGAGCTGTGCAGTTATCTGATGTGTTGCACTCACATGACTTTTTCCACCCTTGTACTAACCATTCTTACAAACTGTGGCGGGGTTTTATTAAAAAAAAAAATGATTATCACATATTAATGTGAATTTAGCAGCAAATGGAGCACTGTTTTTGCTAAAAGGTGGAAAGTTTGTTAGAGCAGACGCGATTATCTGCAGGGTCGTGGTAACAGAATGGAATGCACAAACCAACGTACTTTTATTATAAACACATTTATTCGTTCATCTACACTTCTTTTCACAAAGCAATTAGTTAACAACTCTTAAAATTGGGTAGCGTCCATGCCGGTTAAAAGTTTGTGTGTAATTCACATATTCACACGCCATCAACAATTATATGTCCTTACACTTCGAAGTCACAGACGCTAATGAAAGTAGTTTCTGAGCGTCCTATGACGCAACACCGCCATTCTTGTGTATTCATCCGCGCAACAGTTCTCATTGGTCGAACTCAAACAATTGAGAAGACATTGTCTATTTAGAGTATTATCAAAAGAAATAAGTCCCTGATACACCCAAATTAAAAGAATTAAAAATTTACACACTCTTACAAAAATATTTACATGGACAATCTTCTATTAGTCAATATTCTGTCTCATATGCCCCTTGTTTTGTTTTTCAAATTGTCACCTTATTTACAATCTTGAAACACAATACAACACTTCTCCCTACTCCTATGATTCAATCACTTTGTACAATATATTTTTTTTTTTTTTCTTTACAGTCTTCTTCACTGTTTGTCTTTGTCCTTTGTTTTGACATAATACAACATGTCTTTATAAGTTTCACATATTCGGTTACTACATAATGTATTCGGTTATTATACAATACATATCCAGTTATTGCACAACATATTTAGTTATTACACAATATGTCCAATTATTATGCAATACATATTCAGTCATTGTGCAATATATCCAGTTATCATATCACATATGTTGTTATTATATAATACACCTTCAGTCATTATACAATACATATTCAGTTATTGTACAACACATTTGATTACTACACAACATGTCCAATTATTACACAATACATATTCAGTTATTGCACAATATATCCTGCTATCATAATACATATGTTCTGTTATTATGCAATACATATTCAGTTATTATACAATACACATTCAGTTTTGGCATAAAGCATTTAGTTATTACTCAACATATTCTGTTATTGTACAATATATCCAGTTATCATACAATACATATTCAGTTATTGTACAACACATTTGATTACTACACAACATGTCCAATTATTACACAATACATATTCAGTTATTGCACAATATATCCTGCTATCATAATACATATGTTCTGTTATTATGCAATACATATTCAGTTATTATACAATACATATTCAGTTTTGGCATAAAGCATTTAGTTATTACTCAACATATTCTGTTATTGTACAATATATCCAGTTATCATACAATACATATTCAGTTATTGTACAACACATACTCAGTTCTTATACAACACATACTCAGTTATTGTACATTTGACATTGACACAAATATAATTTAAGAGTTTCATGTGGTTTTTGACTTGTATTCTTTGCTATGAGGAGAGAAAAACAGGATACAAATTTTGAGCTAATGATTATGATCATGTTTATGGCAATATTTTATTCAGTTCTTTGCCTTCTTTGTCTTATAAGCTTATGTATAGGCAGGTTATTGAGTTGGTTCTTAAACTCTGATGTTACTAATGGTACTAATTTTCTCGATTGGGTTATTATTCATTGTTGTTTGGTTCAACATTTCTTCGAGCTTAGCATTGGCTATATTCATCTTAATTCATGGGCATTGTTTTTCTGATTATGGTTTTCCTCATTTCACTAATTGTCATTTCTTTGTCTCTTATTTTTATAAGAGAAAATTTCTATACTTACAATTATTCTGTAATTGTATTATTTTTCCTCTCAATTTACTCTCGACATCTTTGTGTCGAAATATTATATCTTTTTCATCATAATTGATTCATTTTTATTTTTGTCCCTGACATTCTTATGTCAAAAACATATTATCTTCCGTCGCTATGATTCATTTATTTAATGACAATCAGTGTCCTCATCTGTCTTTGTTGACAATGCTCTTTGTGGTCGATATAGCCAATGACTATGTGGATTTTCTTCCCTGTTGTAATCCCTAATCTGAACATGATTTTCTATAAGTAACCCATTAAAAATTGTTATCTTCTTTCATCTCTGCTACTCCTGCCTTACACATTTGTTGACAAAGGCTATTTGGTTCTTTCTTTGTATGGCTTCAATTTATTTTTGTGGTATCTTCCTACCAACTTGCCATTTGTATTCTGTAGCTCATATGTGTGGTCACCCAGCTGTTTCGTTATGACCAGTGGTCCAGTATACAATAGCTCCATCTTTCCAGATCTCTTCTCAGATGCCTTGGATGCTTTGTGGCTTTTTAAGAGCACCTTTTCTCCAATTTGTGGGGACCATTTCCTGACGAATCTTTTCACCTTGTTCCTCCCTTTTTCAGCCTTCTGTTGTAATCTTCGGAATGCCAATTGACATTTTTCTTTCTCTGATAATTCTCTTTGGGCAGCCATGGTAGTGTCAATGTCAATTGCTAATTTTCTTGGTTTCGTGTTGGTCATTAGCTCGATAGGTGCGAACTTGGTCGTGGGGTTCACCGAATGGTTAATTACCTCCTCTATATATCCGCATTTTTCCGTCCAGGAAGTGTGGTCTCTGTGGCAGAGCAAACGAAAATAAATACTAATATCCCTCATGATTCTCTCAGTCGGGTTTCCCTGGGGATAATATGCTGAGGAATAGTACAACTTTACTCCTAATGTTTCTAAGGTGTTCTGAAACAACTTGCTCTTATGCATGGTCGCATTGTCCGATAAAATACATTTTATTCTCCCATATTTTGGGATGTAGTCCTTGACGATTTTATCTAGGCATGTTCTGCTTTTGATGTTCTTAATGGGGTATATTTTGGTGAATTTTGTAAAAACATCAAACATGACAAATATGTATCTGTTTCCACCTTTACCCCTAGGCAGCTCTCCATGCTCGTCAATACACACCAATGCATTTTTCTCATTCCTCACAATGGATTGTGGGATGACATCGTACTTTACATTAATTGGCTTGGCCTTTTGGCATAGGTCGCACGAGGAAATTAACTTCCTGACCTTCTTGCCAAGATGTTTAATGTACAATACCTCCTCGATGGCAAGCATTCTCCTCTCAGTACCGGAGTGAAGCATCGAGTGGTGGAATGCTAAAATGACCCTGTCCTGTAAGGAATTTGGTACCATCATTTTCCATTTCCTTACGTCGCGACCATGCAATTTAAATAGGATGTTCCTAAATTTACCTATCTTGGCATCCAATCTTGGTATTATGTCTGGGGCCTTGTCGAATAGCCTCTTCAATTCAGGGTCTTCTTGTTGTAGCTTTGCTATGTTCTTGAAGTATTGCAAGATCTCGTTGCTTTCTTTGCTACTTATCTGCATAATTTTGATCTCATGGTGCGGACTGTATATCGTCTCGGGTATGTGACTCTCCGACCTCAATCTCGACAATAAGTCACTGAAGATGTTCTCCTTCCCCGGGATATGTTTGACCTCTATGTCGTATGACATGATCTCATGTATGTACCTTGAGATTTTGGAGTTGGTCAGCTTGCATTTTTGAATGAAGGACAGGCTTACGTGATCTGTATATATAATTATTTTGTAAAGATATATATATTGTCTGAACTTCTGCAACGCAAAATGGATTGCACCTATTTCCAGTTCGGTTATGCAGGCATTGGCTTCTATTTTGTTTAAAAATCTAGAAGCTGTGGCAATCACATGTTTGTTGCCATCTGCACCTTCTTGTGCCAATATTGCTCCATATGAGTGCGCACTAGCATCAGTGTATACTAGAAAAGGTGAATTCGGATCCGGTCGTTCCAGGAGAATACTGTGCTTGAAAAGTTCTTTGATATTCTCAAAGGCCACCTGGTGTTCAGCATTCCACTCCCACTTAGTATCTTTTTTCAACAGTGCTCTAAGGGGTACCAATTCCTTAGCGTAGTTGACCACGAATTTCGACTGGTACTGTAAAATGCCCAGAAACCTCCTCAACTGTTTTAAGTTACGTGGGGGTGGTATATGCTCTATGGCCTTGACCCTCTCCGGATTAGGTTGTATACCATCAGGTGTTATGATGTGGCCTAGAAATTCAGCCTCTTTGACGAAAAACTCACACTTTTCTAAATTTAGGGTCATGTTGCTTTCCTGGAACCTGGATAATACATAATCTATGTGACGTAAGTGCGACTCGGGATTCTCACTGTATATTAAAAAGTCGTCTACATATTGCGTCACAAAAGTCTCGATGGTATCTCCAAAAACTTTGTCTAGAGCCCTCAGTAGTGCACTGCTACTGGTCGATAGTCCAAAGGCACATTTTGAAAATTGGTATACCTTTCCCTTGTGTAAGAAACAGGTATATTTCCTGACATCTGGATGAAGAGGAATTTGCCAGAACGATGCTGTCAAGTCGAGACTTGTGAAATGTTGACCTCCTTTCAATTTCGATATTAGTTGGTCTACCCCCTCAGGCCTGTAGTGATCCGGCAAGGTATGTGTGTTTATCTTCCTTGCGTCGATGGTCATCCTCAATTTTCCCCCTTTTTTATGGACCCATACTACTGGATTCACATAACATGAGTCCGACGGCTCTATTATTCCGTCCGCTAACATTTTCTGGATTACTCTGTCAGCTTCCTCCCTAATGGAGTTGGGGATGGGCCTGGATTTGTGTGAGTAGGGGGTAATATCTGTTACTGTAAAGGTATGTACGTACTTGTTACACGTACCTGGCTTTTTATCGAAAACTTTCCCGTTTTTAACCAGTATTTTCCTAAGTTGGCTTCTTTCCTCTTCAGAGATGCCATGTGCCCCCCAGACCTTCTCATCGATTAGCTGTAACATCGATTCTTCTCCATCTGTTGGTAGTGGTTCAGGTTGGCAGTTGTCCCAGGCAACATACTCGTCTTCTGTGCAGATCCAATGGCTGCAAACGTTAGTTTCTTCATCGCTCGTCCAACCTGTTTTCTTCTTATGTACCCTTAGGTCTACCAATCTACTCTCGTGGACATTGATGTTCTCCACAAAGAATTGTTCATCCGGATGGATCCCTGTCTGGTCTGGTTCCTCCTGGCATGTTTCTTCCTCCAGGAACTTCGCAGTGCATTCTGAGGCTCCTTCCTTAATGATAAATTCATGTAGGTCATAGTTAATTATCGACCTCCAAAGGTTAAGCAAATCACTGCCAATGATTAGGGTAGCTGTTAATCTTGGTATTACTAGGGCAATGAAATCGAACTTCCAACTTCCGATTTCAATTACCAGCCTTACCTGGTATTTAACATGTTCCTTCTTCTTGCCAATTGCTGTGCTGCAATATACTCCACACACAGGCAAGAATTCAGCATTTCTTTTAGTTATCAGTTCCTGGAACAGCTGTTCGTCACATACTGATGTGCTGGCTCCTGTATCTATCATTGCTGGCAATTCGATACCCCATACCTTCAGCCTAATCATTGGTGGATTGGTTATCTCCTTTCTTTCACTCGCCTGTCCTCTCAAGGTACCTACATTACATTGGTCAATATCGCCCCTACTGCCACACAGGTCAACTTCCGGGACACAAAGTTGACTTGTACTTAGTTTTCCTGGACGTTGGAGGTGATCGTAGTTTCTGTATTCTGTGCAGTATCGGTCCTATCCGGCACATTTTCATTCTGTTCCTGTTGTCTTACGTTGTCGATGTTCCCTTGGTTTCTGCCCCTTTGACGTGAACCCCTATTGTACGACGGCCTATGGCTGTTCATGTATTCCCTACAGAATCGTATATGATTCACTTGATGGGTACGATCTCCTGGTCTTCCACGATCATATCTATGCGTTCTGTACCTCGATTCACCCCTCGGTATCGTGTCGTGGTACCGCTGTCTTGTGTTCTCCATCCTCTCGCCATGATTATGTGGTTGTGGGAAATGGTGTGCCCCTCTCCCCCTTTCATGGGTACTCCTAGTATTTGTATGTTCTCCTTCGCTCTGGTTGTTCGTAGCTGTGTTCCGGTTTAGGATGGGTGAGTTTGGGTGACCGTTCCTATGTCTATGCTCATTAGGCCGACCATTTTGTGTTTCGAAGGCTGTCAGCAGTTCTATCATATCTGCAAAATCTACTGGCCTCGCAACAATTAATCCTGTTCTCACTGTGTCTGGGAAATGTCTCGTTATGCTGGCAATTAGTTCTGCCTCCGACAAGTTAGGGTCTAATAGCTTTCCTTTGTTGGCTACTTTCATGAAATAGTCGACTAATGACAATCCTTTGGCTGGATCGTATCTACCTGTCGCTAGCTCTACCCTAGTTTGGTTTTGTTTAGCTGGGCCCCAATACCTTGATAGGAACAAATTTCTGAATGAGCTATAAGACTCATGACCAGCTAGTGTTAACCTGAGCCATTCTAATGCCTTGTTTTTTAAGCTTTTCTTTACTATCATCATCCTAAGCTCGTTTGGTATCCTTTTCACTTTAAAGTATTCTTCCATCTCTTTAACAAAGAGTTTTGGATCGTCTCCCTTCTCCTCGTCAAATGTAGGTGGTGTGATTTCATGTAATATGCTGTTGGTGTAACATGTGTTATGTGTTGTGTCATTGTTAGGTTGTGAACCTCTTTCTCTGTATGGTGAGTCAACATTTTGTACATTACTCAAATAACTCTCATCTTGTACATTACTTACATCTAAATCATCTTGTCTTTGTAATGCCTTCACAACATCATTTACATTAGCCAAATTTTCTTTCCCTTTTTTCATTTCTTCACAAATTGATTTTAAATCATTCTTTATTTCTAAGTGGCTTTGTTTCATATCATTTATAGCATCCTGTTGTGAAAGCATCACATCATTCATTGTCTTAATTTTAGGAATTACAATTTGTTCTACTGTTTCATTAATAATGTCTTTCTTTACTACCTCCATCTCTTTCCTTAATTCCTCAGTTATTTCTACTTTTACATTTGTTAACTTACAGTCTACACTTGTATTACATTCCGTTATTTCATCCCTACATCTAGCAATTTCTTCTTCCAACACTATTTTATTCTCTTTCATCTCTGATTCTATCTTTCCCATTCTATCTCCTACCATTTCTATCCTAGCTTCTAAGGCTTCCTTTGTTTCATTTAAGTTTTTGTGAACTAATTTTAAATTAGTTTCCATTACTTTCATATTTTCTTTACACTCCTGTCTTCCTAATTCTATTTTCTGTTCTAGGTTCTGTCTACCTAATTCCATTTTCTGTTCTAAGTCTTTTCTCACTTCCTCCATTTTCTGACCTATCTCTTCCTTATTCTGTTCCAGTTTCTGACCTAAACTTTGTTCTATGTCCTGTTTCAATTCTATGTTATTTTGTTCCATTTTCTGACCTAATTCTACCTTGTTTTGTTCCAGTTTCTGACCTATTTCCTTCATATTCTGTTCTAGTCTTTCAAACATCATCATCATTAACCTTTGATCTTTGCTTATTTCCGCCTGTTCACCTTCTAATCCTTCCCGATAACTAGGCCTATCTGCCCCTTCCCCCACTCCTGTTTCTATCTCTTTTCGCGACATTTTAATTCCTTTATCTAATTCACTTAATGTTGAAAGTCCTATTACTTTTCCACTTCTTAAAAACATGCACAATGGGAATAAAATAAAGAAACAAAAAATTTCGATCCTACTTTCTTTTCTGCTGGTTCTTCGTCCGGTTATTTACGTCTCCTGGGTAGTTGGCTTCGCCAGATGATCTCCGGTGTTTTTCCCACGTTGATTCTCCGTGTATCGATGTTTTGTTGATATCAGTCGATGGTCTAATGGCGTCTTTCTCCTGCACGATAAGATAGCGTCCTTTTGTTGTTAGCACTTCGCACCCTCAACTTTGCATTCCACTCCAAATTCGCGCCCCACGTTGGGCGCCATTTGTGGCGGGGTTTTATTAAAAAAAAAAATGATTATCACATATTAATGTGAATTTAGCAGCAAATGGAGCACTGTTTTTGCTAAAAGGTGGAAAGTTTGTTAGAGCAGACGCGATTATCTGCAGGGTCGTGGTAACAGAATGGAATGCACAAACCAACGTACTTTTATTATAAACACATTTATTCGTTCATCTACACTTCTTTTCACAAAGCAATTAGTTAACAACTCTTAAAATTGGGTAGCGTCCATGCCGGTTAAAAGTTTGTGTGTAATTCACATATTCACACGCCATCAACAATTATACGTCCTTACACTTCGAAGTCACAGACGCTAATGAAAGTAGTTTCTGAGCGTCCTATGACGCAACACCGCCATTCTTGTGTATTCATCCGCGCAACAGTTCTCATTGGTCGAACTCAAACAATTGAGAAGACATTGTCTATTTAGAGTATTATCAAAAGAAATAAGTCCCTGATACACCCAAATTAAAAGAATTAAAAATTTACACACTCTTACAAAAATATTTACATGGACAATCTTCTATTAGTCAATATTCTGTCTCAAAACTCTTATTCTCATATCTTCTTCATGTTAATTGAGATTTTTTTTTGTAGTGTTTAATGCCCACTTTTACTACATACAGCACCGCAGGTTGTGACACTGATGAAACATGGAATGAAGACTGAGCACCGGTGGAATATGATGGCGGGGGAAACCGGAGAACCCGGAGTAAACCCGCCCCAGCGCCACTTTGCCCACCACAAATCCCACATGTGGTTGCCTGGGATTGAACCCGGGCCACTGGTGAGAAGCAAATGGTCTGACCACTCGACTATGGCTCAGCCATGTTAATTGAGATAAGGATTTACAGAAATTACCCTATTGCTTATTTCCTTGTAGTTGCAAGGGAAATATGGGAATACAGTAGGCTATGAGTGATAGTCAAATCATTTAAAGCTTTGAGATTCTGTTCTCTTTGCAAGACTTAAGATTTTAAAAAAATGAATGACCTTCCCTTTGACGAAAATATAAGTATTCCAAAACTTGCACAAATAACAAGGAATATCTGTGAAATGGTTCACTACTCCAAAAAAAAAAAAAATTAATTTGGACGTAAATGGTGTGTTTTATTGAGATCTACGTTGTTTGTATAGTAAGGTTTGGTCTATCTCTTAGGGTTTATGAGCTATTCAAGAGTAAACAGGACTACGTAGGCTATAGCCAGAAAATTTAAAATATACACTTCATTTGTCATAAAAATATCTTAAACATATCACACTTTGATCAAAATTGTTAGAACCATTTGTAGAAAATAAAAAGTTTAGAAAAATTTTCCATATAAAGAGTATTTTAGATGGGGGAATTTTCTTCAAAATATTTGTATCGCATCCCTAAAAGATATTCAACTGAAATACCATATATACCCGTGTTTATGATAATTGCAATACCATGAAAGAACTCCCCAAATGAATCCAAACTTGGTGGGTGTGTAAAACAGTGTGAGAACTATATGTGATTAGGATTGCAGAAGGATATGATTCACATAGGGGAAGCAAAGCCCTGTTGTGTTTGTCTAACAAGGTCAGTCTTGTGCCAAGTATAATCAGTGAAGAACTGTGAAACAAGGTGGAAAGAAAGTAAGTGCCAAAATTTAAGAGGTAGAACTGGAACTTAAAAATTCAATGCCACAACTGGGATTTGAACCACAGACCTTCCGCTTGCCGGGCGGACGCTCTACCACTGAGCTATTGTGACAAACTGCCAGAATGGCATTAAATTCTCAAGCCAGTTCGTATTTTTTCCTGGTAAACCACAAAGGCAGTCTCACATCAGAGACAATTACCCCAATGGTGACTTACTATTGCAAGCACTTTATATCCCAGGATTAAATAACCTTCACATGGTAATTATTAAAAACACCAACAGTAAGTTTGTTGGCATAAATAAATAATAAGTGCCAAAATGCTTCACAGACGTCAAAAGGGTGGCATATCAGCATGTGAGTGAGTTCAAGCAGGGCAGAATGATCAATCTCCAGGAAGTGGGCTTGTCACATCATGACATTTCAACACATACACAGCATGCTGCTATGGCAGTGATGCATGTGTGGAAGTATTGGATAGAAGAGGGTTCTATGTAGCAAAGATCAGGAATTGGGGACCCTAATGACCTAGTTGTCAAAGGGCCCTTAAGCATTACACACTCACTCACTCGGGTATTGGACCTCGAAATATGATCACAGCATGGGAGGACCACCATCTTGTCCACTTGGCCATTATGGACCACACTGCTTCATCTACGGTGTTAGCTCAGCACTGGAGCATTGTAACAGGTGTGATTTATCGCCGTCTGCTGTAGGTTGGACTGATTACCTAGTGTCATTATGTCTGCTTCCATTGCGCAAAAACCTCAAGCGCCTGAGATGCAATGGCCACATGAATGCCTTCACTGGCATGCTGAGTGGCAAAGTATAGTCTTTTCAGATGAGTGCAACCTCAGCCTGTCCTGCAGTGATGGCCGCTGACGTGTTTGACAGTACCATTGTGAGTGCAATCTGGAAACAAAAATGAAATTTTCTTGTCTAACAGTGCTGTCAATTAGTATCAGGGCTGCAAACCTGTATGATAATTATGGGGCATACGATAATTTGAATGTTTGTACTCATGGTTCTCAACCCGTACAATAATTATGGGGCTGTATGGTAAATTAGATGCCGGCAAAATATCATTTTCACTGGTTTGTCACACCAGCAAAATGAAATTAATTACAAATAGCAACAGCACTTTTTGCCCTCATGCCCTGTCTCCACTCTGTAAGGCAAATTTCATATTCTACTACTCCTTCTACCCTTTATCCTCTTGTTGCCAGTGTGCCCAGATCTGGTAATGGTAATCTGAATGAAGAAGGCACTGTTCAGAAAATTGATAATCAGTAGAGAAAGCTCGGAATATATGATATTCCATGTGAAATTAGGAACATGCCTTAACCTGGCAGTTTCTGGAATGCTGTTAAATACATGTCACCTTGGTGTAAATATTGATTTCATTGAACTGGCTGAGTTTGTATTATCAGTAATTTCATTGCCCCACAGAAACACTCCTTTTGAAAGAGTATTTTCTAAACTAGGTTTAATAAAAACCAAAATTAGAAACAGATTGGCATTAGATACGGTAAATGGGCTTATTCTGTGATCTCAGCTTATGAAAAAATGTGGTGGGGCCGAAAATTTGCAAGCCACGGTGATGTTGAAGTTTATCTCAACAACAGATTTGTATTACGCTGCAACAGTTGAAGATGAACTTTCAGATGAATAGTGTGAGACACATAAGTTGTAATACTGATTGAGGTGATAAATCTTGTAAGTGGATACCATAAACATCAATACTATTACATTTTCATAGGTATTGTGCTGTTACATTTATTGTTGTAGCATTTGGTTATGATGTACGATAATTTTGAATGCCCATTATGATAATTTTTCTTTTAAACATTGGCAAACGTGGCCAGGATCACATCAGCATCACCGGTGTGCCGCAATTTCGTCCCGCAGGAGTTCTTTTACATGCCATTAAATCTACTGACATGGAGCTGTCACGTTTAAGCACACTTACAAACCATCGATCTGGGCCAGATTTGAACCTGTGACCTTGAGATCAGTAGGCCAGCGTCTAACCAACTGAGCCACCCAGACTGATGTGCAATCTTGTGGCATGCATTGTTGAACGGCATAGCAGACAAACATCAGGTGTGATTGTTTGGGGCACCATTGGTTACAACTGATCTTGCTTTCTATGAATTGAGGAAAATTTCAAAAGCGACCAGTACATGAGGGAGATTTTGGAGCCTGAGGTACTCCCCCTGCTTCAGGCATCTCCACAAGTCACATTTCAGCAGGAAATGTTGCAAGAACTATGCAAGCCTTCTTCAAAGAACAGGTACCATTGCTTCCCTGACCTGTGTGTTCACATGACATATCACCCATTGAACATGTCTGAGATGCGGCTGGTCAGCAACTTGTTTGTCACAGTCCTTTAGTAACCAGTGTCAATGATTTGTGGGCTGGCATACCAACTGCATGGGGCAGATCCCTGGGAATATGTTCCATACCTTTTTCATTCCATACCACTTTGTTTAGCAGCTCTAATAACAGCACTTGGAGGCTGCACCAAAAACTGAATATTCAGGCTCAAAGGTCATGTATACAGATTTGTAGTTACTCATTTGTTTACTGTCATGTACCTAATCAGTGGTATGAACTTCATTTCAATCATGCATTTCCTTCTTGGTGTTACAATTTTCACAAACAGTAGTGTTGTATGCTTGGATAACATTTCAGCACTTCCAATTTTGGTAATACTCCCAGATAAGCTTCTAAGTGAGTATTTGTTTGATATTAAAATCAGTTGTAATGCGAACATATCATGCCATTTTCCTTTACTTCCAACCATAGTGCAGGAACTGGAACACACTAGAAAGTATCTGCTGTGTACTGCTTCTTATTCTTTTGGTTCTCTTGGGTGCCTATTGTAGTTGTATGCCATAGTAGAACTGTCGAAATGTCATACACAGGTTGTGTAACTATCTCTAGGGCAATAAGGTTATATGTGAGTGTTGAGAACAGAATGCAACTATTTGATTTGTTATTACAGCATGGTAATATTCATGAAATATATTTGTGTCTTGTTTGTGAAAATGTAGTTCCAGCCAAATGTAAGAAGGGAAGAGCGATAAATTTTGAATACAGGAACAGAAAAGTTGCACAAGCAATTAAGAGGTTCTATCAGTAAAGCAATAGAACAGCTCAGTATGTGGTTTGAAGCAAGTAAGCTATCATTAAACTGATAAAACAAGTTTTATTCAGTTTAAAACAAAGCATAAGCAAGTAAGTGAATTAACAATTGGATACAACAATTGAACTATATAAGTATCTGATGCAAAATTTCTAGTGCTCCAAATAGATGAAGATAAATAGAGAAAATGCTTTCTCAGCTGGAGAAAACAAATAAAAATAGTGCTACAAAGCCTTAGCTCTGCCTGTTTTGCATTAAGAAATATAAAAAAATCTGCTTAATGAAAATGCTATAAGATCAGCATATTTTGCCTACTTTCAGTACCTGTTGAGCTGTGCAGTTATCAGATGTGTTGCACTCATATGACTTTTTCTACTCTTGTACTAACCATCCTTACAAACTCTTATTCTCATATCTTCTTCATGTTAATTGAGATTTTTTTTTGTAGTGTTTAATGCCCGCTTTTACTACATACAGCACCACAGGTTGTGACACTGATGAAACATGGAATGAAGACAGAGCACCGGTGGAATGTGATGGTGGGGGAAACCGGTGTGTTTTATTGAGATCTACATTGTTTGTATCTAAAATATCAATTTGCAATTGCTTTGTCTTACCTTGGAAATAAATAAGATGGTTGAGGAATGGGCAAAGAGAAGAAAGTATGGGAAGAGCAGAGGAATAGGAAACATTTATTTTCTTGTATCGGTTAAGCTTCAATAGCCTGTGCAGTTGTCTGTATTAAAAGAGTTCAGTGCTTTAATACGTGTTTTAGGTGTTTGGTTACAAAATAATCTTAAACAAGATAAGCATGTTGAAATGTTAATAGGAAAATTGTGCTCCCTTTGTCATAATTTTAGGCACTTAGTGCAATTGGCGTCAATAGAAATGCTGAGGAGTGCATATTTCACATGTGTACATTCAATCTTAATGCCTCAGGGGTCTCCGTCTAGGGGATATGTGAATAGCGACCACAAGGTACCCAAGCTGAGCAGAACATTACTTCCACTTACTGGTGTTTTGCTCCTCACTGTAACTTTTCTATCTGACCTTACCTTGGTCATCTCTTGTTCTCTTACAGCCCCGATGCTATTAGGGTTCCCGAGGGCTTTATTTTTCCAACCTCTCCATTTCTCTATAAAATCTTAACCCCTAACATGCTGACCTGTCATGGCATGTAATACATCCTCTGATTGGTGATCAGAGGATATGGTCGGTGAATTTATTTTGATAATTCTCCCAGTCAGGTCGGTGAGACCCGTAAACCAACGACAGATGTGGTCCTCCAGACATTCTGGGGTTGTGAGAGAGCGATGTGACCGCCAAAACATAAAAATATGGTGCTCTCTAAAAAACGGTTACTATTACTGCTATTGCTCTCTTCAATATCATCAGTGAAAAATATTGGAGAGCAAGAGGATTAATGACTTCATTGTCAGAAATCCAGCATTAGTTAACAACAACATTGTTTGTATAGTAAGGTTTGGTCTATCTCTTAGGGTTTATGAGCTATTCAAGAGTGAACAGGACTATGTAGGCTATAGCCAGAAAATTTAATATATACACTTCATTTGTCATAAAAATATCTTAAACATATCACACTTTAATCAAAATTTTTAGAACCATTTGGAGAAAATAAAAATTTTAGAAAAATTTTCCATGTAAAGTGTATTTTGAATGGGGGAATTTTCTTCAAAATCTTTGTATCGCATCCCTAAAAGATATTGAACTGAAATACCAACTTTAGTTTTTAATCTACTCTTGGCTTTTGAGTTATGCTGTCCACAAACTGACAGACACACACACACACACATACATGCGCGAGCACACACACACACACACCCACACCCACACACACATACACACGGACCTTTTTCCAAAAATGCCTTTTCTTTTATTCAGGGGGCCTTGAAACATATATTTCTGGTGAAATCACAACATCAAATTCTTGGGTGGAATGCAATACTTCCTCTACTTACTATACATACCAAATTATTTGTGACATAGTTCCCCATCATTCTGTAGGCCATTATTTAGAAGCCAAAAGTTCTTATACTTGCTGGTGAATACCTATTCTCTGTTGAACTGTCTTATGATAATTATGGTAACTTCACAACAAACCTTGCCACACCTGATACAACATTTATTTTCGTAATATAACTCTTAATATTTTAATCATGTTGACACTTAAACCTATTCTACTTATACTATAAAACTTCTCTGTCCACCCTATCATAAGCTTTTTCTAATTTGACATATAACTGTATAATCTGCCCCTTTACTTATTTTAATACTTGTCTACCATAGTTTTAATTATAAATATATTATTCACAATCCTTTTACTAAATGCCACTTGGTAAGGAGATATCCAATTGTTTCATTCATTCCAATTTTGAATTCTCCGCTGCAATTCCTGTGAAAATTTTTCCAATGTTAGATAATATTGATTTCTTTATAGTTATCTGGATTTCTTTTACATTATACAGTACGTTTACTACAAAAGTTGGCCAGTAGACACACGGCCGTCTCCTGTATATGTACTGCATGACTGGCTGGCAGTGTACGGCCTGTCTCCCAGGTACACCTCCATGCACCTCAAATCAAATCTCATTAATAATTACCAGAATAAACATGAAACATGGCTTATTATAGCAGGTGTTGGAAATGCCATTCATCTGCAGTATCTTCCAAGCAAATTTTCATTCATCACATTAGTTCATCTTCCATTATAATGTTAATCTCTCTGCTGATATTTTTACTTTCTGTGCTCCGTATAGTAAAGTAGAGGAAGTATTTTATCCCACTGAAAAATTTGATGTCAAGATTTTATAAGAAATGTATGTTTTGAGGCCCCCTGAATCCAAAGAAAAGCATTTTATAGAAAACGGCCCGTGTGTGTATGTGTGTGTGTGTGTGTGTGTGTGTGTGTGTGTGTGTGTGTGTGTGTGTGTGTGTGTCTGTATATAAGGCTGTGGACAGCATAAATGAAAGATTAAGTCAGTTAAAAACCAATGTTCATATTTAAGTTTAATGTCTTTCAAGGATGCGGCACGAAGACTTCGAAGAAAATTGTTCCACCCTAAACTACCTTTTACATAGAAAATTTTGATTTTCTTGAAAATAGCTTTTAACGATTTTGATTAAAATGCCATATGTTTGAGATATTCTTATGACAAATGAAATGTATACTTGAATTTTCTGACTATAGCCCATGTAGTCTTATTTAGCCTCAATGACTTTTGCATAACTGGTAAACCGTAAGAGATAGACCAAATTATATTATACAAAAAATGTTGTTTTTGTTAGCTAATGCTGGATTTCTGACAATGAAGCCATTAATCCTCTTGCCCTCCAATATATTCAAAAAAAAATGTAGATCTTGCTAAAATACACAATTTATGTCCAATTAAACTCTTTCTTAGACATAACCATTTCGGAGATATGCCTTGTTATTTGTGTTATTTCTTTCAAATGCAACATCATTATCCATTTTTTTAACCTTCTATGGACAAGCACCTCAAATTTGTAACTTACCAACAGCATTGTGATGTAAGCAAGCCAAAGAGCAATTCCAGTCAGTTGCCGATTGTGACAGATTTGTAACACTGCATATTCCACTGCTGGAAGTTGGCAGCCTCTTTCGGCTGCTACTAGAACTAGAAGGACAGTTAACACCATTTGTAGTTTGCCATCTGCATGTGTTGTTTTCAGCTCCAAAAAACAGACTTATTTTTGTGATTCAAAGAGGTAAGCTAGAGCATAGAAATAAGTTGCATATGGTTATGATAATGTGGTATATGTAGAATGAAAATGATGCCTTTATGAATTATCCCATTGATTTGGAATCATATTTTTTAAACATTACATATTTGTCAACTGAGGCGTTCATGGAAAAATCCAATATTTTGCAGAAAATGAATTCCTCATTATATGGGCAGAAATAAACCTTTATCGCTCGCCAGTTGGAGGAATGACTGGGGAGAGTGAAGACATTTTGTCTGAGTGACTCAGGTGATGATGATTATGTTCCAACAAATGGAAATGGGCTGGAAAATGATATAAGCAGCTCTGAACCTGGTCATTTTATGGTTTATTTCTATCCTTTTATTTTTATATTTATTGGTTATATTCTGTAGCATGATATAGCTCTTTCCTGAACAAGTTTAGTTACATTTATGCATTTCTAACCTAATCTAACCTAACAAAATTTTGCAAACTTAGAACAATTTTATTAGCTTCAGAGCCGAATGAGGAAGAAAATGCTAACATTTCTACTTAAGCTGGTCCTTCAACATCAAGTGGAGCAAACAAAAGTAAGTTAATTGGGAAAATTGTGCCTAGGGGAAGAAGTGATCCTCATGTTCCAGTATGGTTAGGTTCCATTCCAGATGCTACTGCAATCAGGGAACCTATTAATTATTTCTGAGGCTTCTTTAGTGATGGTGATCTTGAAAATATTATGCAGCAGTCCAATTTGTACTCTGTACAAAAAAAAAAAAAATCTATCTAAACCGCTTCAATTGACAATTAGTGAACTAGAACGGTTCATTGGGACTGTTCTCTACCTGTCTCTTATCCACTTGCCACACACACACTATTGTCCTGGTCCTCTTTATTAGGTATTCCATGCACTTCAAATGTACTGAGTAGACACAGGTGGTGCAGTAGGTACAGGACATAAGCTAAGTGCTGCAAATGTTTTTCACCACTAACGAAGAAGATATAGGAATAAGCGTTTGTAAGAATGGTTAGTGCAAGAGTAGAGAAAGTCATGTGAGTGCAACACATCAAATTTCTTTGTAAGTTTTGTCTTGAGCAAGGCACTGAAGAGATTTTTGAGATGACCAAATTAACCTTTCTCTGATTTTGTCTAATTTCTGTTCTATAAGCACACGCCACATTGCCTTTCTTTTCCTCTCATGAATTGATCCCATCTCCCTAAATTTATTTACATGCCAACAGATGGTGGATCTACTTGGAATTGCCTTACAACTTCCATAAGAAATTATGCCAACATATACGTATCGTATGTATACACTCTTTTTGTATGGTATACTGCAGTCGATTCATTTTGAAAACACTTCAAGCAAAACTAAGCACTCCTAATGTTATTCACATGCAAACTGGACTAAAACAGCTACCTAACAGAGTGTTTATGTACAATACATATGTGCTTTTATCACCATTTAGGGAAATTGTAGAGCAATTTGCCTTGCACAAGACAAAATCAAACAACAATCTGATGTGTTGCACTCACATGACTTTCTCTACTCTTGCACTAACCATTCTTACAAACCCTTATTCCTATATCTTCTTCGTTAGTGGTGTAAAACATTTGCAGCAATTATCTTATCTCCTTGTAGATACAAGGAGAAAATGGGAAAACAGTAGACTTTGGGCAATAGTCAAATCTTTTAAAGCTTTCAAATTCAATTCTCTTTGCACATTAGCCCTTTATGGATGGAATAAGTTAATAATTCAGGAAAAAAGTTTTGAAAGTATATTGTTGTTGTTAGCTAATGCTGGATTTCTGACAATGAAGTCATTAATCCTCTTGCTCTCCAATATTTTTCACTGATGGATGGGGCACTAGAAGTGGCCGGGCATATTTGAAGGTGGTCTCGGTCCATTTCCTCTTGCAGATCACATAGAGCACAGAGTGGTGAAGAATGTGGAAGAGGACAGAGTGGTTTTGAAAGTATAATTGCTTTATTAAATATTCACTTTGAACATGCTTATAAGTTACATTTTAAATCACACCTATACCTTGTTCCACTCTTAGATGACAGTATGGAGTTAAATGGGATATATCTGTCTCTATCTAAAGCATACAAGTTGCCATTAGCCTCGTCCTTTTCTACCTTCGCGCTGTTGCCAGGTTCCTAATAGCATGGTATACATATTCAGTTGTTATAAATTTCAGGTTTGAACACATTATCCTACGCAGAATTTTTTTCTCTATTAGTTTATATCCTTTTTAGAGTCATTATACATTTCTATAGGCCCATATTTCTTCAAAAAGCATTCTTTTCAATAGAAGTCCGATATGTGCTGTTTCTATACTCATCACTCACTAACAAAATAACTGCTAGAATGCATCTATATTTTGTTCTTAGCTAGAGTAAACTATAGTGCTACTACCTGCCTACTTTGAATTCTCTATGTTTACTCAGTTAAGTGTTACAAGTTTTTAAATTAAATATTTTCAAAAAAATTTATACCTGTGCACTGCAAAAGTTACGCAGTGTGAAACCTTTTTGTTATTGAGTTTACATCAGGGAACTAGCAAGAACAAATGTTGAGGAAGGTTGGAGAAAGTTTTTAAAATAAACCAAAAGGCTGTAACTTCTTTCTTTCATCAAGTAGGACAAACAAAAGGTATTCATCTATTCAGCGTATTCTCGCGCCAGGCCTGACGCAGTAGATAGTGTAAGGAGCAGCACTAGCATTAGTTCGAAAGAAGTCGGTGTGTAACTGGGTGGAATCTATGAGCTGTTATTGCGTTATTTGTTTAATAGTTTCGTAAATATTTGTAGTTATGGAAGGGGAAGCTAGGAAGAGACGATATATTGGTAAATTAAGAAGTATGGAACGCCAAATAATTATGAAGGTGTTTTATTTTTCAAGTAAAATGCGTGTAGGTAAGGCAGTAAAAGAAACAGCTAAGGCTATCGGGTGTTCAGAAGCAGTAGTGTATAGGATTAAAAAGGAAGTAATGAAAGGACCTCTAAGAACGCCATCAAAAAAGAAAGTAAAAAGGTCGGTAAAAAAAAGAAGTATATAGTGAATAGTGCAATGTGGAGTGCGGTGAATTGTTCATTCTTTACTGTTTGCAAATATTCAACCCATGCTGAATATAATTTTGTCACGGTTCAACAGTGATGAGACCGTACCAAATTTCTCAAGGGCCACTCTTAGTCGGTTCTTACATATTTGGGGTCCGAGTATGAAAGAAGGGGTAACAAGTGCATATTAATAGAAAGAGACGATATCGATATCATCAGATGGCGACATAAATATCTAAAAGGTTTAGGGACATGGGGAAATCAATTGTTTATACCGACGAGTCATTTGTAAATTTAGGTCATTCAGTGACAAAGGCATGGAGGGATACCAAAGTTAAAAGTGTCCGTCAAGCAGCAATTGAAGGACTAAATACAGGACTTGGCCACCTCGGGATCGAGCGTGGAGAAAGATTTGCAACTAGTACATGTTGCAACACTGCTCTCCATTTAACGTGTACTGTCTTCTAAGGGTGGGACGCGCTTTAGATAATTACTTTTTAAACTACCATATATGTAATGTCAGGCATTTAAGGTCTCCTTATAACAAACCAACAAATGAATGATTACAACTGAAATAGCACTAATGTAAACAAGAAAATGAAGTCTTATCAGTTTTTAGTTTAAAATTGATATGGATGTACTTGTTTCTAAAAATTACTGTGTATGGAAACTCAGAACAATTTCTCTTTTTCTCCATACACAAATGAACCTAAGATTTTTGACTGAAAACTGAAGGACTTCATTTGCACCTCCCTCTCTTTTCTGACATAATAGGACAATGTCCAACACTGTCAAATGAACATCCTTTTGGGGAAGTGGCTTGGATGCATGGCCTCCTTTTCTCTTCTTTGCATATTCTGTTTGAACTGAGGATGGTCTCCTTCTCCTCTTGCCATGCAAGTCCTTATTCATTCTGCGCAGGGCATCAATTTCAGCTTTGAATATGAAAAGTGCTTTTTGTTTTTTCAGTGGGACACCAAAGGAAACTCAATCTGTTCTGTATAAGAGCCAGCATGTCACTATAACTGTATCAAGAAAATGAAAAACTAGGCGATGACACTATTTCCTTGATCTTGTATAATGCAATAAGATAATCTAAAAGATCTACACCTCCCATAAATTTGTAGAGGAGTACAACAGATGGGCAGTTCACTTCAACCTTTTGTTTGAACTGTTTGTCCGAGTGTTTCACTATACCTACAGGCTCTGCAGCAGAAAATGTAGACGCAAGAACAGGCCTGTTCTCAAACCACTTGACAACTCTTACCTGGTTGCCTCCTATATCTGCTCCCGCTTCTTCAAAGGCACCTCTTCCTTTTGGTTTCAGTTTCTTGTCAGACTGCACTGTATACCCTATCAGCCTGTTTGTTCTTACTGTTCCCAAACAAAATATTTTCATGTTTGCCAACTCGATAAGAAGGGGCAGTGTTGTGAATGAATTATCATAATATAACAAAGGGTTCATCTGCTTTGGAATAACTTGAGAAAGGCGCAACACAACATTTGCACATACCCCTAAATATTTTATTCCAGGCAGAGGTACACTTTTCCCACAATAAACTTCAGAATTATACACAATCCCATTGGTGTCACACAAGATGTAGATCTTGTAACACCGTTTGCTTGTTTTTTTGTTTTTTTTTTTGGCATGCATTGTTTCAACTTGGACATCCCCTTGAGAGGGATCATTTGTTAATCCACACATAGTTTATGATCAACAGGTAAAGCATTGAATGCTTGTAAAAGACTATTTAGCAGTGGTCTTACCTTGAAGAGTTTGTCTGTCCATCATTCATTTCAGCATTGTCATTGAAATGAAGATTTGACTTTATTTCTTCCCACCTGTCCCTACTCAGTATATTTGAAATGCATGGAATACCTAATAAAGAGGACCAGGACAATAGTGTGTGTGGGGCCAGTGGTTAAGAGACATGTAAAGAACAGTCTCAATGAACCATTCTAGTTCACTAATTGTCAATTGAAGCAGTTTAGATAGATTTTTTTTTTTTTTTTTTGTACAGAGTACAAATTGGACTGCTGCATAATATTTTCAAGATCACCATCACTAAAGAAGCCTCTGAAATAACAAATAGGTTCCCTGATTGCAGTAGCATCTGGAATGGAACCTAACTGTACTGGAATGTCAGGATCACTTCTTCCCCTGGGCACATTTTTCCAAATTAGCTTACTTTTGTTCGCTCCACTTGATGTTGAAGGACCAGCTAAAGTAGAAATATTAGCATTTTCTTCCTCATTCGGCTCTGAAAGTAATAAAAATGTTCTGAGTTTGCCACATTTTGTTACGTTAGATTAGGTTAGAAATGCATAAATGTAACTAAACTTGTTCAAGAAAGAGCTATATCATGCTACAGAATATAACCAATAAGTAAATATAAAAATAAAAGAATAGAAATAAACCATAAAATTACCAGGTTCAGAGCTGCTTGAATCATTCTCCAGCC
Organism: Tenodera sinensis; assembly: GCA_030765045.1. Taxonomy (NCBI): domain Eukaryota; kingdom Metazoa; phylum Arthropoda; class Insecta; order Mantodea; family Mantidae; genus Tenodera; species Tenodera sinensis. Next base: position 304,517,853 of record CM060964.1, read on the forward strand.
CATTTCCATTTGTTGGAACATAATCATCATCGCCTGAGTCACTCAGACAAATTTCTTCATTCTCCCCAGTCGTTCCTCCAACTGGCAAGCAATAAAGGTTTATTTCTGCCCATCTACCTAATGAGGGATTCATTTTCTGCAAAACATTGGATTTTTCCATGAATGCCTAAGTTGACAAATATGTAATGTTTAGAAAATATGATTGCAAATCAGTGTGATAATTCATAAAGGCATTATTATTATTATTATTATTATTATTATTATTATTATTATTATTATTATTATTATTATTATTATTATTATTATTATTATTATTATTATTATTATTATTATTATTATTATTATTATTATTATTATTATTATTATTATTATTATTATTATTATTATTATTATTATTATTATTATCATCATCATCATCATCATTATCATCATCATCATTATCAAACAACTAAGAATTGCTTGCCACTTTTAATAATGCTTTAAGACCAGTGGATAACCCGACCAAAAGCGCTTCTTTAGGAGTTTTTATTGTCCTATCCTTCCAAACTTTTGATACAGTGTACCCTACATTTACCCAACTTTCATCAAGGTACACGATTTTCCTTCCCTCTTTTCCGAATTGTTTTATTTTCGGCAAATAGTAATGCCGCCACACTATAATATCATTTCTCTCAATCGTAAGCGATTTATTTCCTCTCTTTTCAAAATCAAATCCCATTTCCTTCACTAAGCGATAAAAGGTTGAATATTTAAAATTTAGCAAGTCCTTATCCTCATTAACCTTTTTCAACACGGACAGAATTGTAGAGGGAATATTTTGAAACAGAAATTAATGAAATTTGCGTCGTATAGAACTGCGTACAAAATCATTATATTTAACCTTCCTGCTGGTTTTGTATGTATGTACCGTTTGTCTTCTTTTCCGCAGTGTAGTGACGGGACCCCTTTTACATTCTTTTCTTAATCTAACAAATGTACGCCTACTCACACCAGTCGCCTTATAAAGTTCACTAACAATAAACGAGTCACTGTGTCCGGGGTTCTTTTCCTTTAAATAATCATACACCATAAGAATTGTTTTTCGCTCGCTACTTTTAATACTTTCGCCTTTTCATCTGCGGTCCATTGCGCACCGATCACTTAACTGCAATGCACATGGTTACCAGAGAACTTCTAAAACTCGTTTACACCTCAGATCCCCGAAACCTATTTAAAACCTCCACTGAAGTACAATACCTTATCGGCCCTTCAACTGCCACACATCTGGTTTCCATCATCTGCAAGACAGGAGAACCGGGTGTTGTTGGCCGTGCGCTTTGCGCTCTAAAAACATTTGCCTTTAAATGGTGATTTATGGATGGCTTGTTACTGGAGATGTTGTATATTATATTTATATAATTTCGTTATTTCCTTGACAACTTTGTCGCTGGAAGTTTTTACGTGGACTTACAGAACGAGAATTAGCCAGCGACGACATTTTCCACTGTATAAACGAAGAATCCTAACACTTTGTTTTAAAGTTTATTTTTTTTAAAAAATATGTTTAGACATATTGATATAATCTAAATACTAACGTGGCCTATAAAAGCAAGCGAATAATCCAGATTTTTTTCATTGCAATTATTTGGGTTTAAAACCGTGTTTAAACGTGCGGAGCGAGAAAGATGTTAAAAAATCTGCTTTCAATAAAATTTTACATTTTATTATTTTAAAAATGTACAATTGCATAAAAGGTTTATCGTGCATACCATAGTATTCTTCGACACATTTTACACCGAAATGCACGTTCATACTTTATCTTAGTCACATTTGAAAACACGCAAATTTGGCAACGGCGCACCTGATTCTTCCATAAGAATAACATGGTCCATAAGAGCCCGTTGTGCCTTCATAACGTGAAAATAGTGGTTGGTTCTCTTTCAACCACTTTCCCTCTCTTTCCCTTTCCCTTTCCCTCTCTTCCTTTTTCCCACTGTTTTGAAAATTAAGAATAAATATAATTTGCTCTGACTTTTGATAGAGTGCAATAATCTTATAGGTCTTCCTCTGCACTGTAGAAAGCTAAACAGAATGAAAGGGCAGGAGTAAGAGATGCAGCGGCCAGGCATTAGCCGTTGGCCCGGTGATGGGCTGCTGTGTCACTAAGTTTAGTTTAGTTTTTTATGCAAAATAAAGGAAGACAGTTTTGAAACACGATAGTTGAATTGAAATTGTTTATTTATAGATGCTCTTTAGGTACTATGATTCTCAGCATCCCATTCTGTATTGTCATGAAAGACCGCTAAATTTTGTTCAGAGTCCTCTTTATCAGATTTGAGATTCTTTTAGTGCTGTAAATCTATGATAGGGGACCACTGGCTCTACTTCCCTTTCGAAGAATCCACGACTCAAGAACCAAAGGTTTTAATGTTACTCCTAGACCACGAAGGACATAATAGTTAATGTAGGAGAATGCATGTTTCAGGAATCCTAACAAACAAAGCTTCTGAAAATAAACTGATGTCGAAAATTGTTCACAGAAATTATAGTAAACATACGAGGTATATCCAGAAAGGAAGTCCCGATGACCAATAAAGAGAACAAAAACATCACTAAGTAAGAAATGTTTATTGGAATAATTACATAGATTCACTGGCTACTTTTCAACATAGTCACCACCATTGTTGAGGCATTTATCGTAACGGTGCACCATTAATTGTATGCCCAATTGCCAATGTCCGCAGCCACGAAGTCACTTCATTCTGCACCTCAGCGTCCTGTGAAAACGTTTTCCTGGTTAAGTACTTACAATAGTAAGTCACCATTGGGGTAATTGTCTCTGATGTGAGACTGCCTTTGTGGTTTACCGGGAGAAATACGAACTGCTTTGAGAATTCAATGTCATTCTGGCAGGTTGTCATAGTAGCTTAATGGTTAGAGCACCCACCTAGTAAGCGGAGGTCTGTGGTTCAAATCCCAGCTGTAGCATTGAATTTTTAAGTTCTAGTTCTACCTCACAATCATAACTGTTTCTCTACTCACTCTTCAAGAAATAAGTCCTATAATTTTCTGTATGTTTGAAATAGAAATACTGCATATTACATTCAGTGTTTTCTCCACTGAAGTACTTTTAGGTAACGCATTCACATCTCTTTCTCTACTCACTCTTCTATGAACAATTTTCCATGAAAACGTGATTTTACACCAAAAAATATTTTTATCCTCGCTTTTAAAATAAGTCATACTATGTTCTGTATATTTGAAATAGAAATGCTTTTGCATTCACACTGTTTTCTCCTCTCACTTTTAGGCAACACATTCACACCTCTTTCTCTACTCACTCTTCTACAAATAAATCATACAATTTTCTGTATGTTTGAAATAGAAATTCTGCATATTACATTCACAGTGGTTTGTCTACTTAATTTTAGGTAACACATTCGCACCTCTTTCTCTACTCACCCTTCTACAAACAATTCCTATCATCTATATATATACAAATTGGATGGTTGTATATATTTACCTGTTAATCATTAAAACTGCTTAACCGATCTCTGCGATATCCGGCACGTATATGCATTTTTTTCATGGAGAAGGTTTTTATGGTAACAATTTTACTACACAATATATTACTTTCAAATGGTTTTCTACTCCTTTTTGTTTTTTTTTTTTTTATCGTAGCACATTCATGTATCCTCTGTTTGCCCTTCAACATACTAATTCATATGATTTTCTATGATTGAAATATAAATGCAGCGTATTACATTCACACGATTTCCTCTACTAATTCTTCCTTTACGAGAGTCTTCTTTCGCTACACGCCCTTCAACATACAATTCATACAATTTGCTATATGTTTGAAACAGAAATACAACGTATTACATTCATACTATTTTCTCTATTCACTTTGGTTTTACGTAACAACTCACATGTTATTCTCTATCGTGTATCAACTTCATACATACCAACGCCTATACATATCGTATGTTGAAGAGTGAGTTAAACTCCAAAACAAGTTGACCGATCGCCATGAAAATTGACATGTGTTTTCATGTTGAAGGTTTTTATGGAATCCATTTTACCACGCAACGTATTACGTTCACATGGTTTTCTCTACTCCATTTGCTCTTACTTAACATACTACTCCCTCTTCTACAAACAGTCCATCAGTTTTTCCATATATTTTAAATATAAGTGCAACGTATAACATTCATACGGTTTTTCTACTCATTTTTCTTTAGTAAAACACAATCACATGTCTTTCACTACTCCCGCTTCCACGAACAATTCATACAATTTTCTATGTGATTGAAACAGAAATACAGTGCATTCATATGGCTTTATCAACCAGCTTTTCTTCCTGTAGTATTTATTCTTCAACATTGCTTTTGCTTAGTATCGCTGCAGTGTTTAAGTAAAAAATAAAGAAATAACTTAAAAGGTAAAGTAATCACAATTGGTGTCAGAAGTGCGACGAAAAGCACGATATGGAACAGTTGATGAAACAAATGTTAGCAAAGATGGAAATAATGGAATATGATATGAATTCCAGAATGTGGCAGAGGAAACATATAAAAGCCGAATTGGAAAAATGTAAACTACGGAATAGAAAATATGGGAACAAAAATGGACAAAATGGAAACAAAACTGGGTGCCAAATTGAAAATGTATACTCCGAAATGGAAAAGATGAAGGCGGGAATGTCCAATATGAAGATAGATATATCGGAGAATACTAACGAGCGACTGGCCGGGGTTAAGGAAACCATGGAAGAACTCGACGGAAAGATGAAGGACCTTAGCCAACGTGTTAACGCCCTGGAGTCAATCGCAGAACCAAAGAAATGAACTCCAAATTGGAACAAATGCTCGACGAAAACCTCAAACTAGGTGGATATCTATGGGGCAGGCCTGCGTTCAGCAGTAGACGTTTTTCAGCTGAAATGATGTTTATGAAATATTTGTATATATTTCTATATCTCTTGTATCTCGGTAATGACTCTTAACAATTGCGACAAAAGTTATTATTTAGTTAAGGTTTTGCCTTTCAGATTTATCTCAGAATCTTCTCCCCCCCCCCCAAAAAAAAAGATTTCACAAAAACAGAGGCGAAAAAAGCCGAGCGAAGCTCAGTCGCCTAGGTACTACATTATAATACACACCAAAACGTAAAGAACGAAAAATAGCTGTATACACAACTTTTTTTTTTTTTTTTTTTTTTTTTTTTTTTTTTTTTGCTGTAGTCAAGGAGAGCTTTCTGGACACATTGCTGCTCGACTACGACAAACATTTTGGCTTGAGAAATCACACTAAACATATCCGTATCATTTGGCCATAGGACAAATTGTTGCAGTTTCTTTAAACTTTTGACAGCATCCCGATAGTTCTACAGCCTACAGTCCTCTTCCAACTAAGGAACATATTCCTCATCTTCCTCCACCTTCTCTTCTTCTATCCGACTTTACGTACTCTTAATTAAGACGTTTACATCAGCTGTGTCTGTTTTAGTTTTGCACATCACAGTCTATGTTGATATATTCCAAGGCACGTAATTGAAAGCACCTTCATTGTTGTAGTTTTGTGCCTGAAAATGTTCTAAAGTCTATTTTCCGAAACTGGAAATTTTCCTTTAAGAGGTGTACATTATTTCCATTGTCCACGTAAGACAGTTTTCGTTTATAAAGGTAATTTATCGTGTTTTCAACCCTAAATTTACGGCACCATAAAATATTTCCGTTTTAGACAGATTTCCGCCTAGCAGGTGTCCGTTGAAGGCAGGTTTTTGCAGTATTAAGATTAAAAAATATTTAAATATTTATTTTTTGTACTTTAAGAATATACCTGTCATGAAACTGATTTGGGTTTTCTTCTTTCTTGCCGTTATTTAAAACAATTTTAAGTTTGTACTCACAAATTTAAGTTAATAGTATACAGATACAATCACGCGCAATTGATAGGTCGAGTTGCGATAATGGTAGACGTGTTAGTGTTAGGTAATTTTTTTAGATACTTTTTCATCAAAACAGTCCTCCTTAACCGCTTTACCATCACCCCGAAATTTAGCATGTATACACCGGATGTTCTGAAATTCACGTTACAAACTTCTATTGGTAGTAGAGGGGACTGAGTAGACAATATTTTAAAGAGGAACGCACCGTTTCCATGCTACAACCATTACAAGGTATCGAATTTGCCGATCTTGTTATGCATCCTAATAGACAGTACATGACGTCAGGCGATCACCTGATGTCACGTGACGTTTCCCCTGCTGTGGTATTATACCTGAAGTCCCATTCACCTGCCTTGCAACTCCGGTAAACATGGTTGAGCACTCATTTGAAGAATACACGGACATGGTGTTAGTGTAAGGCGCCGCGGAAGGGGATGGAAGAGCAGCTGGTCGGTTGTATCAAGAGCGTTATCCACAACGCACGACTCCACCACATACCCTTTTTACCAGACTTGTGCAACGGCTCCGAGAACGAGGTACGTTCACCGTGGATAGGAAGGGCCGTGGTTCTCCAAGAAGACGCCGCACCTCCGAATTTGAAGAAGCTGTACTTCATTACATTGAAGAGGACCCATCAACAAGTACGCGAACTATTGCGCATGCGATGGATACTTATAACAGCATCGTGTGGACGGTTCTTCGCGGGTAACAACAGCATCCTCACCACCCCCAAATGGTATAGGCGTTGAAACCAGGAGATTTTGAACCACGTATTAACTTCTGCACGTGGTTTCTGCAACGGTGCATTGATGAGCCCCTATTTCCACTAAGAGTCCTGTTCATCAATGAATGCCAATTCTTGAGGGAGTGTATTCTCAATTCTCGGAACAGCTTTGTCTGGGCAGATGAAAATCCGCAGGGGACGCATGTCAGGGGATTCCAACAAAGATTTTCTATCAATGTTTGGGCAGGTATTGTAGACGGTCATGTGGTCGGGCCATATATTTTTCCTGCCACGTTAACGGGTGTTCAGTACTTGATCTTCCTACGGAATGTATTGCCCCTGTTGTTGAATGCCGTGCCATTGAATGTAAGGAAGGAACTGTAGTTTCAGCACGATAGTGCACCGCCGCACTTTATACTTAACGTTCGGGAACATCTTGATCGAAGATTTGGGCAATGATGGATGGCCGGGGTGGTCCTAATGCATGGCCCCCACAATCGCCGGATTTAACGCCATTGGACTATTTCCTGTGAGGTTTCATCAAGAGTTTTGTGTAAAAGACTACTGTAGAAACCCAAGGACAACTGCTGGCACGCATTATGGCAGCTACACAAGACATTAGAGGGACACCATGAGTGATGGCACGAGTGTACCGGAACCTGATTTGTCAGTACAATGTGTGTAATGACGGTGGTTGTCACATCGAGCCTCTGTTGTAGTGAGCAGTTTCAGCACAGTGTGGGACACATCAGGAACAGAAGACAAACAAATTTGTTTTTTTCTACTTTGACACGAATGTTATTGTGATCAATGTAATTGTATTGTTTCTTTGGTATTACAGTATTCGATTTTCCCATTTAATGAGTTAAACGTCATTTAATTCTGAACCTAACGTCACACCACATTTGATGAACTCTTCTGACGTCATTTTACTGCCTATCCGGTTGCAAAACAACACCGGCAAATCCGACACATTGAAAAGATTGTAGCACGGAAACGGTACGTTTCCGGACATGGGCTCCTATTTAAAATTATGTCTACTCAGTACCCTCTACTAGCCGTAGAAATTTGTAACATGAATTTCAGAACACCCGATATACTTCACGGAGATGGTTTGTGTCTTATCCAATTTACTATTCAAAGTAACATTCACATGGTTTTTTACTCGCTTTTCTTTTACGTAGTAGATTCACGTGTCCTTCCCTATTTGCCCTTTAGCACACAATTCATACAATTTTCTGCTACTGAAATAGAATTCCTATAGTATGTGGGGATTTTCAAAAGTGATTTTCCCGCTGCTTTTATTTATTTTGTTTATTTTATGCACTTTATAGTAACCAACCTAACTCTAAAAGTTGTAGAGATAAAATCGTCTAACCACGGGTAACACCGGGTATTTCAGCTAATATTACATAAAAGCTATTGATGACAAACTGTTGGACAATTTCAATAGAAAGTAATCAAAAATCTGATGTGTTGTGTACTCACATGACTTTCTAACCTTTCTTACAAACTCTTATTCCTATATCTTCTTCATGTTAGTTGAGATAAACATTTTAAGAAATTATCTTATTATTTATTTCCTTATAGGTACAAGGGGAATATGGGAAAACAGTAAGTAGGCTTTGAGGACAGTCAAATCTTTTAAAGCTTTGAGATCCCGTTCTCTTTGCACGCTTAACATAAAAAGTGAACGATGTTCCATTTCACGAAAGTTTTAAGTTTTCCGAAACTGACACAAATAAGGAATATCTCCGAAATGGTTCACTATACAAAAGAAAATTTACTTAGACATAAATTTTATGTTTTAGCAAGATGTACACTTTTTGGATAGTAAGATTTTGTCTATCTCTTACGGTTTACGACTTATTCAAAAGTCATTCAGAGTAAACCGGACTACATAGGCTATAACCAGAAAATTTAAAATATACATTTCATTTGTTATAGAGCAATTCCGCGAACATGTCATACCGAGTGTTAAAATTTGAAATTAATGTTTCACTTTTTTTACTGAGGAAAGATGATGCTAGATACTCCAAAGTATCTTATGAAGTGAAAAATAAATGTTTTTAACGTGAATATGGGTTCAAATTTCACTTCTTACCCATATATTTCCAAAGCACTAAAAATAAGCGCGAATAACGGTGATTTTTATATCCATATTTCAGGAGCTATGTATAACTGTTTTAATTTTTTTGTTCTGTACATCACACAATGACTCTTCGTCTTCGAAACGTGTATATGGCTAATAATTTTCGACATTTATAAATAATCCTTAGAGCCTCTTTAATTATTACTGTGTGTCAATGTCAGTAAGTCACGGTAAATAAGGATAAAGTCCTCTGGAGGGAAAAGTAATAGACTGAAATAAATATCCTTTTTGATTCTGCGTCATTACAGTATAATAAATAAAAAAGTATCAGAAAGTTTTCCTCTATAGTCATTCGTTTTCCCACAAAACAGGTGACTAACTGAAAATTAGTGCTGGCGCTCTGAGGTCGTCATACGCGTACACTGCTTCTGAGACTTCAGTCAGGATAGACGTATCAGTCTGTTTCTGACTCCATGGCTAAAACACCAGCCCAAAGACAACGTGAATACAAACAATGTCTGAAGGAGCAAGGCAGTTATGCGCAATGGAAGGAAAAGATTAAAGTGACTATAAGGAAAGGAGGAGCAATACTGAAGCAAACAAAACAAGGAAGAGAACACCTCAAAGCTGAATATAGGAGATATAAGCAAGCACAGCGGGCAAGACAGAAAATAAGAGACCAAGAAGGGATTGATAAGGGTACTCCATCAACATCAGCGGCATTCAAAAGCAGACAGCATTTTGGAAAGTGCAGAAAACGTGTTGAGGAAGCATTGCCGCAATCTCCACGCAAAAGAAAAGAAATGATTCGTAAGTTAGCAGTTGAAGAGGGATTACATGTTGTAAAACCAAACCATTCTGTCCCGGTATCAGGAAAACAACTATCAGAGGAACTTAAAAGTGCAATCATCAAGTTCTATCAGGATGATTCAATATCATATCAAGCTCCTGGAAGAGATGATTTTATTGAAATCCGTGTTCAAGGAGAAACAAAAGAAGTTCGCATTAGGTATCTAGTGGTAACATTAAAAGAAGCACATGCACTCTTTCTACAAGAGCGAGAACAAATGTCCGTGGGGTTGACAAAATTCGCTGAATTACGCCCTGTCACGTGCGTGTTCAAAGTCAGATCCCACATAATGTGTGCACATGCATTATACATGAAAATACGAAGTTTCTTCTCAAAGCATTGTGTAAAAATCACGTACTCAGTGAGACTGAATTTCGAAGTTCATAGCATAAGTGGTTTGTGATCAGAAATCGAGTAAGTGTATGCAGGGAGGATGCTCCAACTGCCCGGGATTGAGTGGAGCAGACATTTCGGATGAACTCGCTAATTCTCCATTTGAGTGGAACCTGCGGAGTTCACGTAATGGAAGAATGGAAATAGAAGTTAAAAAGGGATCTGTAAAAGACTGCATTAAAGAACTGACCAATTACCTGCCGCGTTTCCTAAATCACGTGTATGGAAAAAGACAGCAGTCCAAGGCCTTTAAGAAGGCTCGGGAAAATGTTGCAATTAGCGAAGCTGTGACACAGATAGACTTCTCTGAGAACTACACATGCAAGGAACAAAATGAAATTCAAGCTGCCCACTGGAACAACACAGAGATCTCAATATTTACTGCTGTTGCCTGGTATAGGAAAGAAGATATCGGTGAAATTCAGAAACAATCTTTTGCTTTGGTGTCTGATTATGTATCACATGACAAATATGCAGTTGATATTTGCTTAAGGAATATATATTTTCGGAAATATTGTTCCGAAAGTGTTGTGAAAATGTTTTCTGATGGAGCCGCTAGTCATTTTAAGCAGAAATACACATTGAGTCACGTGACATATCTTTCTGAAGTATTTGGAATCCCAATTGAATGGCACTTCTTCGAATCCTATCACGGAAAGGGGGCAGTAGATGCGATTGGAGGACAAGTGAAGAGGATGACATGGACAGCTGCGAAAGCAGGAAGCAGGATTCAGAGTGCTGAAGAATTTGTTAATACTGTTAGAAAGAAAACCAAAATATGTATTCTTGAAGTTTCTCTGCCTGAAATTGAAGAAGCAATAGAATTTCTTGACAAAAGATTTGAACGCATTTCACCTATGCCGTCCACTCAGCGGGTTCATTATGTGAAAGTATTAGGTTTAAATGTTGTGGAATATGCTTTTCTTTCATGTGCGGAAAGTGTCAGAATGATACACAAATTTCGGAAATAAAAACAGTAGTGATATGCGCGTGTACTACGAGGCTACTGCATTTAGCGTTCCTGCACTATAAGGAGTCCAATCCAGAGTGTGTTACAGGTATGTGCTGTGTGCTCTCATGTGTCGTCTTTGCTATGGCTTTGAGTCAGCTTTTTATACTTGCAATGACGTAACTGTACTAAGAAATGAGAGCTGTGAACTTCTGTTTATTCTGAGAGGTAGAACTGGAAGCTAAAAATTCTGTTTCTTCTGTTTATGTTGCATGACATTAATGTTTCCCCAAAGGATATGATTATTGTCAAAACGATAAATACAATTACACACCTGTGTGTATTACATGTATGTAACGTATAATACGTATCACTATGATTTACCATATGTTATACCATGTAAAACAAAGACAAGGTATTACAATTTTCGCAAGTGTCAGTTAGTCACAAACTCATGTCAGATAGTCTCGCTGCTCTTTTGAATAAATATCTCCAGATGAGAATAACATGCCAAACCTTTTTTCAGGTCATTTGAAAGCTTAGAAGTTCCTCTCTCAAGTGATTTTTCAGAACAAATCAAATTAGAAAACTTTCAGAGAAAACGGAGGACAAACGTTTGAAGTTGGATCTGCAGTTGACAAAAATGTCAGTAAGTCACGAAAAGTTTAGCGCTCATTATTCAATGATTGTTTTAATTTTTTAAGGTTTTTATATTTCCTATCACAACCGCCAATGTATTCTCTGTCATCGTATGTCGTTAACATAACATTTTTACACCTATATTGACCATTAGACAGACATTTTAGGAAGAAAATGTAGTGTAAATGTCAGTCACACGCGGAATTGCTCTATACAAACATCTTAAACATATGGCATTTTAATCAAAATCGTTAGAACCATTTTAAAGAAAATCAAAATTTTCGAAAAATTTTTCATGTACAGGGTAGTTTAGGGTGGGGCCGTTTTCTTCAAAATCTTCGTGTCGTATCCTTGAAAGACATTAAACTTAAATACCAACTTTGGTTTTTAACTGAATTTTCGTTTTTGTGTTATGCTGTCCACATACTGAAGCACACAGACCTTTTTCTAAAAATGCTTTTCATTTTCTTTGATTCAGGGCTCTCAAAACATATTTCCGGCGAAATCTCGATATTGCATTTTTGGGTGGAATACAATACTTCCTCTACTCACCAGTAGATAAAGTAAAAAATAAACAGCCGTGTTTTTACACCTGCCTAGCTTTGTCTCAACTGATCATACGTTCTATTATAATGCCTTACTACTATCGATGACGCACAAAGTGAAATACGTGAGCTTCCATAGTTGTGATTAGTTTTTTTAGAACGCTGCATTTTATTAAAGCAAATGAAAGTTATTTTATGTGAGCTTTAATAATATGCAGCAACCTTAAAAACAACAATCAACTATCGATGTTTACATATTAAACTGCGCGCGTCTTCAGTAGCAATATGGCATTAGGATACATGGGCGCCAACGCTTTTTCCATGGGGGGGGGGGGCGCATATTGGAAGTTTGCAATCAAACAATATTAATTCATTATTTTGTTGTTAAACGTTGTTGTATTTGTTGTGGAGAACCGTATTAATTTGTGCTAAATAAAAGTTGTTCTTTACATCAATATTAAAATAGTCTAATAGTCAGCAATTGATTGCATATTAAGTTCATTAGCTTCCAAGGGTGGACCTCCCCCCCCCCCCCTCTTCGCGACGCCCATGTTAGGGTATGTGAACAGCTGAACTGAGAGCTAGGACTGCAGGTGCAATCGCGTAAGCTTTTGGGATCGCCATGTTTCATGGTTAGCTCCGCCCCAGCCAACTGGTACTTGGCAAAACAATGAGGCATATTGACCTTGGCTGTGAAGCGCTACGATCGCTTCTTATCATGTTTATTGGAAGAACAACATAATAGTAACTTGGCGTATACCGTATAGTCAGTGATAAAACACAAATACAGGCGCGGATCTAGAAATGTTCGATAGGGGGGGCGGCGGTTCCGGTCCACTACTTAATAATTAAATTCATGCTAAAACATGACTAGCTAAATATTTAACTAAAAGAAACAATGTTTAAAGGTAGTACATACCTATGCCGATTTTCATAGAAATCGGTTTGTACATTTTGCGTGATGATGAGGTAACACACATATAGCATTTATAGCAATAAGGTAGGATATGATAGGGGGGGGGGGACGGTCCACCTGGCACCCCCCCCCCTTTCCCTGGATCCGCGGCTGCACAAATAGATTACCTCTCGCGCCTGCCGTTATATGAGACGTTGCTGTCCTGAAGATATGATTGCATCTGAACAGAGTGTACTTTTTTTTTATTTTTTATTCTTTTTTCCTACTTAACTAATTTTATTTCTGGGGTGACTGTTTATTTATACAGTGGTGGTGTTAGTCCGGTACCGCCGAAGCAAACCGGATGATTGTGGGTAAAGTTAAAGTCGGGTCGTTGGCTTAGGCAGGTCAAGTGTAATGGCGTTGCCCTGACACTGACCTGCGGTTTGGGGGGAAGTTGGGTCGTACTGAAGGACCGATTGGAGGACCGACTAGAGGTCTGAGGAGTGTCAGTCGTTGCAGAATCTGAGTAAGTGAAGTCTGTAGTGATGATGTGTGTCCTTGTAGAATTTCTTCTAATGTCTTATGGACCTTGTGAATGCGTGAGTCGTTGATGTAAGTGACCACTTTCTCCAGCTGCTTGTTGAAGTGGTCTCGGAGGCTATTGTTGTCTTGATGAACTGTGGCAGGTAGCGTTGTTTGCAGGTTATGGGTGGCATCCTTAACGTCCTCGAGAGCACGAGTCAGGGCTGTCTCCCATGCTGCAACCCGGTCGGTGAGAGTCTGGAGTGTGTCTTGTATTTTCTGTAGTGCGGCGGTGTTGTGGAGTACGGCGGTGTAAAGTTGGTTGTCTGCAGCGTCGTGTTGGTCGGCGGTTTGGCGGTTGGTGTTGACATGTTGGTGTGTGACGGTGATGGTCTGCGAGGCGGAGAGTGGTTGTTGCGTAGGCAACTTGTAAACTGCAGGCGATTGTCGGCGTGGGTTCCTGGGGCACGTCGCCTGGCCCGTGAAGTGGCCAGTGCAGTTGCACGTGGCACAATACACGGGGCGACGTGTCAGGTCATGGCTGGTGCAGGATGTGGTGAAGGTGCCAGCGCCACAGTGGTGGCAGCGTGGGGCGTCGGCGCAGACGTCGGTGGTGTGACCGTACCGGCAGCAGCGTCGGCAGGGAATAGGGCGTACACCACGGCTAGCCTCAATTGGGAGCACCTGCCCGAGGGCAGGAAGCCCGTCCGTCAGAGCAGCATGGTAATCCGCCCCATCCCAGAACTCCAGGCGCACCAGCGGCGACGGTCCTCTGGCTGTGATGATCCGCGTCGCTTTCATGAGAGAAGGCCAGCGACGTCGGGCTGCGCTGAGGAGGAGAGAGTCCGGAAGCTGCCGATGTACTCCGCGCACAACTGCGCTGTAACTCTGCAGCCTCGTGAGGACGTTCTGTATTCAACCTCTGGCTGTGTCGAATGTGTGCGGTGGGTGGTTGATGTCGGCGTGGTGTCGCAGGCTGAGATACCTTGGTCAGGCGGCGTAGATGGAGGTGGAGTTGGCGAGGAGGCTGGCTGTGAGGCAGGGACGGCGCTGGCGTTTTCAGTTTCCCCAGAAGGTTCTTCGGAGGCTTCTTGGACTGCTGCGGTGTTTCTCTTCTTCTTTCTTCCTGCCATGTTGTCTCTGCGGCGGCTGTGGCTGGCTGACAGAGTGTACATACCCGTCTTGCCGTTTTGTGCGATAAGCTCATATAAGCAACTCGGCAGTGTCACATTCTTTCCGATACACCTCATGGCGTGTTGCCAATTTAGCTTTCTTCCCGCTAAATCTAGCTTTTTTAAATTTCGTGTTAGCTGCAAAAAACTATTATTCCCGCTTAGCGGGAATTTTAGCTTTTCTTGCATTAATAGGGTATTTATAAAAAATACAGTTAGGCAGTATTAGGACACCCCTGAAGAAAATGAATCCATGGTAGTAGGTATATGACGCAATCTTCCAGCGATTGTTTTGGTTGAAGCACGAGATAAGAGCGATGAGGGAGCTGGATTCCGTTATCGTAACACAACACGCTATTAGAATGTAAACTATGGTGGATAATAAAGTGGACGGAAAATAAATACTCTCTAAACCGAACACTTGAGATAATGAATAAACAATAACATTTTATTCAGCATGCACCGGATAGATTTCTCTATCCTTCTTCCCTCAAAGTAATTGCCTGTAGTACAGATATTGTTTCCGGAACTTTAGTTAGGCTACTCGCTATTTATTAACTGCGTTTATGCTTCTCACTTCTGCTTATACTGGCAGTAAACTTTGAGTGTATGTGTGTATTATTTAAAATACGTATCTCTTTATCCCATGGAGACTTATTCCTGATGGTTTTTGTTACTTCCTGTTTCCTCCTACTAGCATAACAGATGCAGGTGGTCTGTGTTTGGTTCAATCAATTATATAATTATTTACAGTAACTTAAAACCTAAGTAACTTTTCAGTTGTGTTCCCGTCCCCTTCATTACACACTCTCATCTCGGTGGGCTACAAGCGCAATCAGTGCATTGAAAACGGGTGTAGTCGGTTCATATATAGTGATTCTGTGGTTCACAATATTTAGTCATTGTGTTAACTGTTATTCTACACTTTTATTGTTACAAACTACGTCGTATTCGTCTGAAATGTCTCCACAATATCAACAGCATTTTCGAAAGGAGTGGCTTAGTGACCATGCTTTTAAGTACTGGCTTTTAGAAGTGCCGAGTGATAAAGAAAAAGTTAAATGCAAATTTTGTAAAGCTATTTTTAATGCAAAACGTAATTATCTTTTGCAGCATGCTAAAACTAAAAAGCATTTAGCATCTAGTTCTAGTGCATTTAGCTCTTCAAGAAGGTTGGACCAATTTGTTACCTTAAGTAGAGATACTGAGAAGTTGCGAGATGCCGAAGCTTCTCTCACACTTTTTGTTGCGTGTCATTCATCACTATTAAGTATTGACGACCTTGATGAACTTTGCAAATCTATGTTTAGTGACAGTCCAACTGTGGCAAATACTCAGTTGCAAACGACAAAATGTAGTGCGTTGGTGAACTTTGTTTTAGGTCCCCATTTTGAGAAACTATTGCTAGTAGATATAGGGACTGGAGTGTATAGTATACTTATTGACGAGTCAAACGACATCAGTGTTAGCAAAATTTTGGGGATTACAATAGTGTGTTTTAGTCTTAGAAACATTGGGTTAATTTCTACATTTCTAGCTTTTTCTGAGCTACAATCTTGCGACTCTGAGTCAATCGCTGCCTGTGTTTTGAAAACATTGCGTGAGAAAGGGTTAGATATAAAGAATTTAAAGGGTATCGGCGTTGATAATGCTGCTGTTATGACAGGCGTCAACAATGAAGTTTGCACTAGATTGCGCCAAGAATGTCCAGGGCTCATAATGATACGCTGCGTGTGCCATCACGTGTTACTTCGGAAGACTTCAGGCTTGAAGTGCGGAGAGCGGTGCTGTCGTCCTGGCACGACGAGTGGTCAGCTCTCCGCGGTAATAAGCTTAGAGAAGTGAAAGAACTTCCGATAAACTGGGTAACTTCCTGTCACACATCTCGTCGCGAGGAGGTTAGTTTGGCTCGATTAAGAATAGGGCACTGCAATTTTTCGCATGGTTACCTATTTAAAAGGTAACCTCTATGTCCGCTGTGTGACAACCTTTTGTTGGTTCGCCACGTGCTGCTAGAGTGTTGTTCTCTAGCGCACCTTCGGGATTCTCTGCAGCTGCCTGCCAGACTTGTAGAGGTCCTAGCGGACGACAAAACAGCGGTTGATAGAGTTTTTAATTTTTTAGCGGAGTGCAATATCAATTTGAGGATTTAAAATTTTTAATTATCTGTTTCTGATTTTGGACATATTTATCACCTTGTTTCATATCTGGCTATTGCCACTGCTTTTTACCTTTGTATATTTTTGTTGTTGCTAGTATTTTTATTTTTGAGTGAAATTTATATCTGGCTATTGCCATGAATCTGTTAAGGGCGCTGATGACCTAGAAGTTGAGCGCCCTTAAACCAAATCTAATCTAATCTAATGCGTGTGCCATTCTTTGCAGCTGGCAATTTCTTCTGCTGCTCAATATCTTCCAACAAACCTGGATTTTCTGATACGCGAAATCTACAATTGGTGTACCCACTCGGCTTTACGTCAGAGTCAATATAAGGCTTTGTATGCTGCTATTAACGATGGTCATCAACCTCACAGAATTGTACAAGTGTGTCAGACTCGGTGGCTTTCAATAGAAAGTGCTGTTGTCAGATTACTTGACCAACAGGCGCGGCTCCTCACGGTAGGCAGGGTAGGCATTGCCTACCTTATCGTAATACATCAACAAATAATGTTTAACTATGATTCTGCATTTTATCAGTTGAACCGTCATTTTCCCCTAAATTGCAGTTCAAGAAAAGTTTTCTCGGTTATAATGACCAGCACATGGTCAAATCCTTTAATCTCAATTCCGATTCATCAAAACTGCGCTGCGTGTTTGAAACGCACGGCAGAAATGATACGCATGGAACCTGGGTAGTGGAGAGCCAGCAAGCTTAACCTCTGCCTGCCCGGCCCCATTTCCTCAGTACGAGGCCCTTGAACATGAATAAGGAAACATTCCGTCTGTATATGCACTCCGAGCATGCGTAGACGCGTCTACCAGCAGTCCGAACACTTGCCTGCCCAAATCCGAATTTATTTGACATTTTCCGAACAGCTATACTCCACGATCGAAGATCTCAGAGATCTGAATCGTGTCATTATCACTGTGCAATACCAGTATGTTGTAATACCAGCATGACCGACTTAATTAGTGAACTATTACAAAGTCTGCTTTCGCGGCGCACTGACAATGAAAAGGGGAGTGTTTCAGCTATTTAACACAAAGCTGCAGTCAGACAATTTTTCAATTTCTTAATCCATTTTAGTCATGGGCGTCGCGAAACGGGGGCAAGGGGCGCCACGGTCCCCCCCCCTTGGAAGTTGGTGAACTTAATGTGCAGTCAGTTACTATTAAACTATTATTTTAATTTTGATGTAAAGAACAATGTTTGTTTAGCACAAATTAATACGGTTATCTGCAACAAATACTATAAATTTTGACAGTAAAATAATGATTTAATATTATATGGTTGCAAATTTCCAACATGTGCCCCCCCCCCCCTGGAAAAAAGTCTGCCGACACTCGTGATTTTAGTTTTGGCGGTAATTCGTCCGTAAGTCACACTCGTTCACTCTGCTCTTATTAAACAACCAAACAGCATATTGTTTGCGTTATCCGCAATGACTTCGCCCCCTATATTTCGGATAAACGGGGTTTATTATTATTATTATTATTATTATTATTATTATTATTATTATTATTATTATTATTATTATTATTATTATTATTATTATTATTATTATTATTATTATTATTACTACTATTAGTATTAGTATTATTGTTGTTATTGTTGCTGTTACACTTTGCCTACCCTAAAATTTTGACTGCGAGCCGCCACTGTTGACCAATGGCTTGAACTTATGACTACGTTTAGCATGGCCAAATCAAGAGAGAGAGACTATTTTTTTTTAATTTATTTATTATTTGAAGTCGCTTCACCATAAAAGTCATATCGCGACTAAACATTGAGGAAAAAAAGGAGGAAACATATCATGAAGTTTACAATGAATTTAAATATTAACTTTGCATGCTTTGATGAACTTGATGATTTTCTTGTGATATTGTTGATCACCCAAAACTAGCTGAAGGTTTTCAGGAACTCCATACTGAAGTCGCTGGTGAGTGTATCTTGGGCAAACAGTGAGCAGATGCTGAACGGTAAGAGTAGAGTCACACAGAGTACATTTAGGAGGAAGTTCACGGGACAGAATGTAGGAGTGAGTAAGCGCAGTGTGACCAATGCATAATCGGGTTATTAGCACCTGGTCTCGCCGGGTTAGTGTTCTAATTGTTGTGGACAGGTTAGGTATTGGACAGATATCATGCAGTTTGCTGTTGGATGTAGTTGTCCAATCTGTCTTCCATCGGTGTAGGATAGTTCTTTTAAGATGCCGTAAATAGTCTTCATGTGGTAGCTTAAGATCTGGTAAGCTTGGAGGATGCTTGGTAGCTTCTTTTGCGGCAGTATCAGCAAGGTCATTTCCTGGTATGTTACAGTGAGATGGTATCCATGCCAAGATTAGTTGTTTACCTGATGAAATAAGCTCACTGTATAATTCACGTATCTCCCTTACCAAGGTGTGGCAAGGAGATCGCTGTTGTATAGCCATTAATGCACTAAGGGAATCTGTGTATATAATGAATGATTTGAAGTCTCTATTCTTTGATATATAGTCCATGGCGAAACGTATAGCAAACAGTTCACTAGAGAAAATGGTGGGAGTGTTTGGTAGACTATACATCATGGTGTGGTTAGGAGCAACCACCGCACAGCCATTATTGTCACACCGGGAACCATCGGTATAAATTGGCTCAAAATTGGCATACGTGTCACACAATTCTTTGAACAGCATGGTAAAACAAGATTTTTGGGTATGAGCCTTCACATATTTTGTCAAAGTGTTGTTGATGACAGGTAATTTTATTCTCCATGGTATATCATTTATGTTGAAGGTACGGGAAATGAAAGAAGGAATAGTCAGATTAAACTCTTCAAGGTATGTAACAATTCTTTGGGAGAAGGGTTGGATAGGGAACCCTTTGGGTTCAGTATTATCTTGGCGTGATATATGAGCAACTGCACCAGAATTAGGTCTGGTTAAGGTCTTGGTAAAATAAGTAAGACTCAACATTTTACGTCGGAAAGAAAGTGGTGGTTCATGTGCTGCAATTTTTAGACTCTCTGTAGGACTAGTATGGAATGCCCCAAGTGCATGCTATGTATGTTGATGAAAAAAAATCATGCATTTCTCCTATTAATTCGACCAATACTAAGCGTCGTTCAAAGAGTTAATAAATCATTTGAATCGCAAGTGGCAGATCCGTGTAAATTATTGGAGGATTTAGTACTTTTGGTAGAGAGTATAGCAAGAAAATTTGTACCTCCAACTTGCAAAGAAGATTTCCTTATTGATAACCTTGAGAATTATGTGGACTGGCATGCGTATTTAGGCTATGAAGTGGAGGAGAAACTTCGAGGTTTAAAATTACCTCCTGACGACGAAAAGGATTTTAGGAAGCGGTGTATCACTTTTTTGTTGAAGCTACATTGTGAACTGCAGGCAAGACTTCCCGATAATGTAAAAATTTTAAGAAAAGTATCTAACTTGTCGGTTGAAAATTCTTTGCGAGTAGCGAAAGAGTCCGTTATTCCAGTCACCAAATATTTAAATATTCCTCCTGAAAAAATCACAAAAGGAGAATTTCAGGGGCAGAACTTAATTACTGTAACCTGGAAGGAAACTTCACAGACATTGCGTTTCTGGAAAGAGGTGGCAAGTTACAAAGATGCATCGGGTGTTAATCCCTTTCAAGAGCTAGCTGACGTTGCAGTATCTTTGCTGGTACTACCTTGGTCCAATGCCGAGATAGAGAGGCTTTTTAGCATGATGAACATAATAAAATCCAAACTCCGTAACAGAATGGGAACACAAATGTTAAATTCAATTACAACAATTAGGTCAGGACTTCGTCGGATGGGCAAGTGTTGTAAAAATTATCAGTTTCCCCCCGAAGTATTAAATAAAATAGGGACATTGGCTTCGTATAGTAGTGGTTCGAGTAATGACACACCAAGTACTTCACAAACACCTGAGGAACATACTACTTCAATTCTCTTCCCTGAAATTCACGAAATTGACCCCGATGATGCAGAGGAAGTGCAGCTCCACTTCTAAATGAGGTAATGTAGTAATGTCATTCGTTATTAACATAAAGCTAAATGAAGTAGTAGTATTTATTACGAAGAATAGATTAAATTGCGTTCAGCGAGTTCAGAAGTAGCCATGGAGGCCGGTGAACATTGAACATGTCAATAACGTACGTAACACTACGTCGTTATAGAATATTGATAACTAATAATTACAGCTAAATACATCGTTAGCTTTTTTTCTCAGTTCATATTTAAGCTTTTTGGCTTATTTTGAACGACGATCTAGCTTATCTCCTTGAGTATGGGTTGGCAACACTGCAGTCATTGCTTTGCTGCAATCGCTTCAAATTTCCAATGGTTAACATACGTTAAAATACGTGTCCATGCACAGGAATTACTATATTCTTTGGGAGTTTCACTTCTAGTAGTTTAATATTCTATGAATCAGAGTACATTTAGCTGCATTAGCACGTTTTATTCCAATAATATAGCATAAGCGAAGTGTTATGTAGTGGATGTTTATGAAATGTACGGACTTCAGGAGTAAATTGGTTCGTGCAAAGTGTTTTGGAAAAATTAAGAAAAAATGAACGTTCAATCAGCTGTAATGGAACTTTTTGTGACTCACATAGAAACGGAATCCCGTTTACTTAAATTATGGGCTCAAGTTAACAGGACACAAGCAGTATTCGTGGAGCGTCTAATAATGCAAATTACCCACCACTTTAATAAAGGAGATGCTTCTGTGAAACAGTCGGCACTTGAAGTGGGACAGTTATGTTGTGCGAAATATATTGACAGTGATGGTAAAAGTGCGTATTACAGGGCCAGAATAATCAACCTAGACAAGCTATCAGAAGACAAAGTTGCTGTTCAATTCGTAGATTATGGGAACTCAGAAGTTATGGATATTTCAGATATTAAATCATTGAATTCAATGCAAACACCATTAACCAATTTACGTGACCAGGCAACAGAATTCTATTTGGCTGGGGTAGTGTCGCAGTTTCCAACATGGGACGAAGCAAGTTTAGAGATCATTAGACAACATCTGCGTTATGAGGAGGTACAAGGAGTGTTAATGGCTGAAGCTGGAGAAAAAAAGTTGCTTAGAATATATTTCCAGCATACTGATTATTCTGAATTTCTCAATAGTAAAGGTATTGGTGTTCCTATACAATTAGGCTCTCAGCAGCGGCTTTTACTCGAATCAGCGTCATTACAAATATCTTCTCCTTTACATGTGTGCAATTTTAGTATTCCTCCACCCAGATTAATAGCACCACAAAAGCCTGTGCCAATGGTGCATTCCAATATACAGCCTCCAATGCCTGATGTCGGGTTCCACAAACCCCATCGAATACTTAAACCTGGAGAGAAAATGTTTACAACACCAATTTTAGATGTAAATACAGAACATATGGTGTATGTATCTTTTGTGGAGAATGGGCCATGGTCGTTTGCTGTGCAGCTTCAAACAGTGGAGGACACTCTGGCACAACTAATGGCCGAAATCAATGAATATCCACCAACCCCTCTAAGACACCCACTTATGCCAGGGTCTGTGTGCCTAGGGAGATTTTCAGAAGATAAAACACTTTGTCGTGCAGTGGTTATGTCAGAAATGACTGATACGTGCATGCTATACTATGTGGACTTCGGTAATTCTGAAACGAGGCCTTATTCTGAAATATACGAACTGCCACCCAAGTACATGGATCCTCAAGTGATGGCGCTACGTTTCACTCTCTCTGGACTTAAAGACATTCATGAAAGTGATGAAATGAAAGCCTGTTTCAAAGACATAGTCACAGAAAAGTTGCTCAAATTAAAAGTGGTAACACCAGATGGACCTCCAATGAAACAGTACTGTGAATTAACTGATAATGGAGAAGATGTGCTGAAGATTCTGCTAGAAAAGACAAAGCCTTTAGAATATAAAGTCCTTGATTTGACTATAGGAGCCGTTGGTAAGGTACTGGTATCCTGCGTTATAAACCTGTCACACTTTTATATTCAGTTGTCACACCAGCAACCTGGTTTGGATGCTGTAATGATGGCTTTAGAGGCACATTGCACAAATTCAGCTCAACCACTTTCAGAGCAGTCTTTGAGAGTGGGTCTTGCATGTTGTGCACTCTATGCTGAAGATGGAAAATGGTATAGAGCTCAAATTCTTTCAGTTTTGCCTGGAGCTGTTAATGTGAAGTATGTGGATTATGGAAACTCAGATACTGTGTCTCTGTCATCACTGAGGACAATTGAATGCAGTCTTGTGTCTATGCTTCACATGCAAGGTGTGAAATGCTGTCTAAATGGTTTTGAAGAATCAAAATGTGATTTGTTGGCAGCAAAATTTGAAGAGTTGGTTGGAGAAGAAACATTACACTTTTCTATTGTAGGTAGATTTGAAGACTGCTATATTGTGAATCTTTTCAGTACTTCTTCGGGAGGTATGGTTAATATAGGAGACTTATTGTTAGAAACAAAAGCTGCAATGGAACTACCAGTAGCTCAGGCAGTGGAACATGAAAGCAGATATGAAGCACCTGTTTCTGGGATTGCAGAACCTGTTGGTAAGTTTTTTTATGTTAACAGAAAACTAAATTTGCTCTAATTTATGCTTGTGTTGTGCATCATCTTTTAAAGTCAGACAGGCAAACGCAACAGTAACTAGGTATATTACATAAAAGTCGTTACAGTTCATTTATAATTAAGCTAGCACTTCTTGTAATTTTTTTTTCCATGCGTTGTTTGGAATGCGCTCGGCTCTTACTGGATGGAATAGTTTGGCCAAAAGTTGACTTTTCAGTTCCTTACAAAGCGACCACTTTATTTATGTGTCAAGCTCCCGCCAAAATTCAGCTTTCCAGTTCCTTAGAAAGCGACCATTTTATTTATGAGTGAAGTTACCCCCGAAAGTTGGCTTTCCAGTTCTTTACAAAGCGACCACTTTATCTATGTGTCAAGCTACCGCAAAGCTAGAATTAAAGAGGCGGAACTGGAAATGCAAACAGTGGCCCAACTATAAGATGCATTGTCCAATATCACGCTTTACCAGATCTTTATAGCCACCGTAGGATATTTCTCAGAAAATTTATTGAATATATTCAATATAATAATCTTTTCACCGTTCCTTAAAGGCTTTCCTCGCAGATGTTAAAAGAATCCACTTCTACCGACCTAGCTTCCATTTTGCATGCCAAGATGGCGCTGAGGCAACAGACAAACCCTACGGTTGACTACTGGTATTCAAAACTTAAGAATTGAGTACGCTGTGATTGGTGATAAGGTATATAGTGTATTATTCCAGTATATTACATTATATTCTATATTATAACAACAATTTAAGTGGTTTATTGAGTGCAACAGCAAGAAGCTAAATAGGCCTTGGAACTCTATTGTGGAAGAATATGGGGGTATTGAAACACACCAGCCAATCAGGTTCATTTCCACCATGTTCTTACATCTACTTTATGTTTACACTAAACTGATTATAATGCAGTAATACAATGTTCTCTGTCATATACAGGCTATCTTTAGGTTCCTTTCTTTCCATTGGCCATCTCCGTTTAGTCATTGCCTTCCGCAGCAACTACCCTAATCTTGTATCTGCTTGTGATCCTTGAATATTTTTTTCAAAGCCATTTCTTTATTCCTAAGTGCCCATCTCTCATAATTAAACTTTCTCTCCAATTATTAGTGGCCTTACATTGAAAAATGATATGAATTTAATTTTCCTTCTCCCCACACATTGAACATCTCCCAAGATAACATCACTTCTGATACCCCTTAATTTTCATACATCCAGTCAAAACCCGGCTATCTCTTCTCTTTCATTTTTCTTACAATTTACAATTTGCTTGCATTTCTGAACCATTCCATAAACGTTTAAGAAATGTCAGTGAGGCTTTTATCCCTGGCCTGTTCCATTAACTCCTGACTATCCATATCTCCCATTCTTGACCTGAATTCCCCCCAAAAACCCCTTCTGTAATATTTAATTTTAGTCTAGCAATCACCTAGCCCATTAACAATTAGTGGTTCCCTAATTTTCTTTAGCTGTACATTGTTCATATACTCCAAATTATCCTCTTGGTACCTTAAACATATTTTAATGATATCTCAATGTCACATTTTTCAGGTCTGCTGGATAAAACCATGAGCAATTATATCACACAAATCTTTACAATACCTTTATACACTGCTGTTTATAAAAATAGCAACACCATGAAAGAATTCCCCAAATGAATCCAAACTTGGTGGGTGTGTAGAACATTGTGCAAGCAATAAGTGATTAGGATTGCAGAGGGAAGGGGCACACATAGGTCAAGCAAAGCCTTGTTGCGTTTGTCCAAGGTCAGTGTTGTGCCAAGTATAGTCAGTAAAGAACTGTCAAACAATGTGGATACAAAGTGCCAATAATGCCTCATCAACGTCAAAAGGGTTCAATATCAGCATGTGAGTGAATTCAAACAGGGCAGAATGATTGGTCTGCAGGAATTGGGCTTATCACACTGTGACATTTCAACGTGTACAGGGCATGCTGCTATAGCAGTGATGCATATGTGGAAGCATTGGATAGACAGGGTTGTATGTAGCGAAGATCGGGTATTGGAGGCTCTAATGACCTAGTTGTCAACGGGCCCTTAAACATGACACACTCACTCACTCGGGTATTGGACCTCGTAATATGATCACAGCATGGGAGGACCACCATCTTGTCCACTTGGCCATTATGGACCACACTGCTTCATCTACGGTGTTAGCTCAGCACTGGAGCATTGTAGCAGGTGTGATTTGTTGCCGTCTGCTGTAGGTTGGACTGATTGCATAATATCATTATGTCTGCTTCCATTGTACAGAAACCACAAGCGCCTGAGACTGCAATGGCCACATGAATGCCTTCACTGGCATCCTGAGGGCAAAGTATAGTCTTTTCAGATGAGTGCAGCTTCAACCTGTCTTGCAGTGACGGCCGCTTACGTGTTCGACAATACTGTGGTGAGTGCAATCTGGAGGCCTGCATTGTTGAACGGCATAACAGACAAACACCAGGTGTGATGGTTTGGGGCACCATTGGTTTCAACTGATCTTCTCTTCTATGAACTGAGGGCAATTTGAACATCAACCAGTACATGAGGGAGATTTTGGAGCCTGAGATACTCCCCATGCTTAAGGCATCTTCACAAGTCACATTTTAGCAGGAAAATGTCCAACCACATGTTGCAAGAACTGTGCAAGCCTTCTTCAAAGAACAACGGGTACTGCTGCTTCCCTGACCTGTGTGTTTGCCTGACATATTGCCCATTGAACATGTCTGAGATGCGACTGGTCAGCAACTTGTTTGTCACAGTCCTTTAGTAACCAGTGTCAATGATTTGTGAGCTGGCATACCAACTGCATGGGGCAGATCCCTGGGAATATGTTCCATACCTTTTTCATTCCATACCACAGTGTTTAGCAGCTCTAATAGCAGCACCTGGAGGCTATACCAAAAACTGATTATTCAGGCTCAAAGGTCATGTACAGATTTATAAAGTTATTTGTTTACTGCCATGTACCTAATCAGTGATATAAACTTCATTTCAATCATGCATTTCCTTCTTGGTGTTGCAATTCTCACAAACAGTAGTGTTGTATGTTTGGATGACATTTCAGTACTTCCAATTACAATAATACTCCCAGATAAGCTTTTAAGTATTTGTTTCACATTAAAATCATGTTGTAATGTGAACATATCGTGCCGTTTTCCTTTACTGCCAACCTTAGTGCAGGAACTGAAACCCACTAGAAAGGATCTGTTTTGTACTGCTGCTTATTTTTCCGGTTCTCTTGGGCAATTAAGAGATTCTATCAGTAAAGCATTAGAACAGTCCAGTATGTGGTTTGAATCAAATAAACTATAATTAAACTGATGAAAGAAGTTTTATTCAGTTTAAAACAATGCATAAGCAAGTAACTGAATTAATAATTGGATACAACATTTAAACTATAAGTAAAGTATCGGATACAAAATTTCTAGGGCTCCAAATAGATGAAGATAAATAGAGAAAGTTTTCTCAGCTTGGGAAAACAAAAAAAGTGCTACAAAAACTTAGCTCTGCTTGGTTTGCATTAAGAAATATAAAAAATCTGCTTAATGAAAATGCAGATCAGCATATTTTCCCTATTTTCAGTCCCTGTTGAGCTATGCAGTTATCTTCTGGTATAATTAGCACACAGCAAGCAAGTGTTTATATTACAAAAAGTCTGATGTGTTGCACTCACATGACTTTCTCTACTCTTGTACTAACCATTCTTGCAAACTCTTATTCCTATAACTTCTTTGTGTTAGTTGAGATGAACACTCACAATAATTATATATCTTATTGCTTATTTCCTTGTAGTTGCAGGGGGAAAATGGCAATACAGTAGGCTTTGAGCAATAGTCAAGGTCTTTTAAAGCTTTGAGATTCTGTTCTCTTTGCATGACTAAAAGATAACAAAATGAATAACGATCTTCCCTTTGATGAAAGTTAAAATATTCCAAAATGTGCACAAATAACAAGAAATATCTTCGAAATGGTTCAGTCCACAAAATAATTAATTTGGACTTAATTGTGTGTTTTAACGAGATCTGTGTTTTTTGTTTAGTAAGATTTGGTCTATCTCTTACAGTTTATGAGCTGCTCAAAAGTCTTCAAGAGTAAACAGGACTGCAGGACCTTCAAACTGGTTCTTCACCGCTGCACAGCCTTTTGCCTGTGCAAGTTTGAAGCTGCCGCAGCTGGGTTTGCCGCTACTAACAAGCCGCACATAAAACATGTATAAAAATCTTACCTTATAGAAAACGATAGAAATGTCGTCCCTCCTCCGCTATACAAGCATTATATCGTGAAAACACATTCTGATTCACATGATTTCAGGTTACGCCACAAGTAAAAATCACACTGTTAGATTAGGGGAGCAAGAGGGCCACACACCAGCACTAATCTCTCTATCTTCAAACACTTCCCTAATTTTATTTATGGACTGTATGGGCAGTAGCAGAATCTTGTTGAAACCACCCATATGATTTCTCTTCTTCTGTCAGTTCACAAAAAAATGAGATCAAATGTCATTTCGGTACCTCTCTTTATTTAGTCTGGTCCTAAAATATTGGACCAATTATGGGTCTAGCGCTAAGAGCACATCAAACTCCAACTCTCCGATCATAATGAGGGATTTCTTGAACTCAATGTGGATTTTGAGATGCCCAATACCTACTGTTATGAGTGTTCACGCGACCATTTAGATGAAACCACGCCTCATCTGGAAAGAACAGAAGCTGTGGATCAATTAAACCATCGTTCACGACATTTCCAGCATTTTCTATAAGGTAAGATTTTTATACATGTTTTACATGCGGCTTGTTAGTAGCGATAAACCCGGCCGCGGCAGCTTCAAACTCGCACAGGCAATAGGTCGTGCAGCGGTGAAGAAGCGATTCGAAATCCCCATAGGCCATAGCCAGAAAATTTAAAATATACATTGCATTTGTCATAAAAATGTCTTAAAATATATCCCATTTTAATCAAAATCGTTAGACATTTTAGAGAAAATAAAAATTTTAGAAAACTTTTCCATGTAAACGGTAGTTTCGGGTAGAGGAATTTTCTTCAAAATCTTAATGTTGCATCCTTAAAGGATATTAAACTGAAATACCAATTTTAGTTTTTAATCGACTTTTGGTTTTTGAGTTATGCTGTCCACAGACTGATAGACACACACACGGGCCTTTTTCTAAAAATGCTTTTTCTTTTATTCAGGGGGCCTCAAAACATATATTGCTGGTGAAATCTCAACATTAAATTTTTGGGTGGAATACAATATGTTCTCTACTTACTAAACGTAGTAGAGAAAGTAAAAAGAGCTGTACGTATTATTTGTGACATAGTGCCCCGTCATTCTGTAGGCCATTATTTAGAAGCCAAAAAATTCTTACTCTTGCTGGTGAATACCTATTCTCTGTTGAACTATCTTATGATATTTATAACTTCACATCTGATACAAAATTTATTTAGCTAACATAACTTTCTTAGTATTTTAATCATTTTGACACTTTCGCCCATTCTACTTATACCATAAAGCTTCTCTGTCCACTCTATCATAAGCTTTTTCTAAACTGACAAATAAGTGTATAATCTGCCCCTTTACTTATTTTAGTTCTTTTCTATCGTAGTTTTAATTATAAATGTTATTCACAATCCTTTTACTAAATGCCACCTGGAAAGGAGATATCCTATTGTTTTCTTCATCCCAAGTTTGAATTCTCTCTGCCACAATTCCTGTGAAAATTTTCCCAATGTTAGATAATATTGTATCCAGTAAAATGATGTTCCCAGGTTTATTGGCCGTGGTTCAGTTGATGCTAATTGATCCCATCTCCCTGAATTTATTTACACACAAATGGAGGGTGTGTCTACTCGAACATGCATGCCATGGAATTTAGTTTCAAATTGCCTTACAACTTCCGTAAGAGATGATGCCAAAATATACATGTTGTATGTAAACACTTTGTTGCACTATATACTGTAATCGTTTCATTTTGAAAACTCTTCAAGCAAAACTAAACACTCCTAATGTTATTCACATGTAAACTGGACTAGAATAGCATAAAAGAGCTACCTAACAGAGTGTTTATGTACAATGCATATGTGCTTTTATAATCATTTAGGGAAGTTGAAGGGCACTTTGAAGCTAAATTTCCTGGTGTGCATGCTCCAAGAAGAGAGACCTCTTGTTAGCTTGTAAATAAATTCAGGGAGATGGTATTAATTCGTGATAAGAAAAGAAAGGTAAAACGGCATGTGCTTATGGAACAGAAATTAGACGAAATCTGAGATCAATTAGAACGATTGTCTCAAAAAGCTTTTAGGTACCTCTCACAAAACAAAATTAAAGCAAAATATCAGGAGTGAAATTAACATTATAATTAATGATGGTATATTTTAACATATTAAAATGGAAAATTTGGCATTTTAAAAATTGAATTTAGCACTTTCTAGCATTTTTATATTGTGATTTTGTGTTTTGTAGCATTGTGGGAGAAATAGATGACAATACCAAATCTTTTAAGGAAAAAAATATGAGGCAGGAAATTTTAAATAAACAATTTTTTTTTTTTTTTTTTTTTTTTTTTTTTTTTTTTTTTTTTTAATTTTATTCAAGGTAACATACAAAAGTGATATACGACAGTGAGAACTCACTTAAAGTTCAGCATTCAACTAATCACAATAATAAATTTAATTAATTATCATCAGAAAACAATTCAGTGAAAGTTGAGCACACATATTCCTTTCTGTAAGTCTGATTCACCTGTCTGGGACAATTGAATTATATTTGCTAAAACAACGTTCTGCATCTACACTATTTGTTAGTGACCAAATGAACTGAATAGCTGCTTCAGCAAACAGCGGGAATTTCTGTTTCATTGCTAGCAACATTTGAAGTCAATCTACATTTTAATTATTAATGGCTACTCTTAAGTTTCTATGGAAATATTCATAAGCCCTTAAAAAACTATCTGCATCTACGTTATTAAAATATGGAATCCTTGATTTTGTCATTAACACTTTCTGAGAGTTTGTGTTAGATGGCAATCATCCAGTAGCATATCTTTCTAACTTTATATTTAATGAATTAAGTTCATCCCACAATTTATGAGCAAAAGGGTAGTTACTTTCTTCAAGATCTGCTAACTTACTAATCTGCTCTGAGATTTCACTAACAAATGTATGTTGAATTTCTACTTTCATAGAACTAATATCATCTTTCAAAATATCTACAATGAAGAATAAGCTACTGTTCAACATTTTTTCCTCAAGTGATAAGAAGTCTTTCAATGTAGAAAAATATTTAAGTATACAACACTGTGAAACCACGAATTCCAGCATGTTATAACTGGAAAAGGAAAGACAACAGGAGCCAGATCTGGGTGATTTCCATGAATATAACTTACATACTTGTTTTTCATTTTTCTAGAGTGTAAAAAGGAAAGCTTTAACTTTGACACAAATGTATTCAGTTCTGACATATCTTTCAAAATTACATTCCTACCAAATTTAGTTTGTATGCCAAACACTTCAAATGTACCAAATGATCACCAATAATTGTTTGTAACGCCTCAAAACATGTGATATACATCTAGCAGAATCTGAAACTAGACCTAGAATGTTATCGAAGTCAATGTCATAATCTTTTAAGGCACTGATAATAGCTCTGCTGCATGTTGTTCCATTTGCTGTATCAATAAAACTCACTAGCCAGATGCACATCTTGTTTTTTACCTGGTACCATCTGAAGAACACAGCAAAGACACATCTCCGTTCTCTGTCTGAAATCTCATCTGTAATAACAATCAGCTTGTTTTCCAAAGCTATTTTAATTTTTTTTCCCTTTATTAATGCATAATTTTTGTACATAGTACTACAATTGTTCTACATAGGTTAATCTAGTATTATCTTGAAGCGTGTTCTGAGGGTTACATCCATTGATGTTCCTCAATCAATCAATAGATCTGTGTGTCTTCCTCTTGAGACGGCGCTGTGGTTGTTCTGGTGGCAAGTTTTGTGGTATTTGTTTCATCAAGACGTTCGGGTGATTTGCTAACGTTGTATACAGATTTCTATAGGAAGAGTGGAGAACTGTGGTTACTTTAAGTAAATTTAGATCTAAGTGGAGATTTTCATTTCTTATGTACCAGGGTGCACTGGTGATTATCCTTAACACCCGGTTCTGCAATGTCTGGATATGCTTAATTTGGGAATTAGAGGCAGAACCCTATAAGGAGCATGCATATTGCCAAATTGATTTGATAATCATATTGTATATGAGTCTTTTGTTAGAAATGGAAAGGGTTGAGTTTTCATGCAGCAACGGTTTTAACTGTCAAAGTCTGTCTCTTAGTTTTTGTAGAATGTGATCAATGTGTTTCTTCCATGTTAAATGTGTGTCAAGGATAAGACCAAGGTATCTTACTTCGTTTGCTTGTGGTATGGCAGTGTTGTTTAGGAATAAAGGATAAGAATGTTCTTTTCTGAGATAGGTGAAGGTGACGGCATACAATTTTCTTAGATGTATTACAGTTTTCCATTGTTTATTCCATGATTCTATTTTATATAGGTAGTCTTGTATATGTATAGGTTGCGCGTTCGTTATTGACGAATGACCTTGAGCAGAAATCCAATGAGTGAGCCTACCCTTAATAAACAGGTCAGCAAATGTTTATGCTACGATAACAGACACCTCTGTTTTCCTCTGTCGCGTTTGTGTATACAGTCGACTGCAGAAGTTTTGTGCGGTACGGATGTATGTATGTATGCATGCAACGAAAATAGCAATTCAGACGAGGGAGAGATGTCGGGAATAGAATAAATGCAAGAAAGTTAAGTGGAAACAGTTATAGAGGTATAGTGTATAATACGTGTGGCTGATATTACTGCAAGTGTCATAAATTGATTTGTAGTGTTGTACTACTTCAGCTCAGAAGCATGCGCGTCATCTCACTGCAGACTGTACCTCCTCTCTCTCGTTCCCGCAAAAGCTGAGTAGAGACTCGCATTCAACCTTTCATATAAAATTTTCATTCGTCAAGAAGTAACGCGTGACCTATACTGTAACTTCTTCACGAGTGTCTCCTCTGCACATAATAGCTATATCGTCTGCAAATTGGGCAATACGTAGATCGTCAGATTTGGCCAAATCATGTGTATAGACTATATATAGAAAGGGTCCCAGGATGCTTCCCTGAGGAACTCCTGCATTAATAGGT
The DNA here is from genome assembly GCA_030765045.1 of Tenodera sinensis. Taxonomy (NCBI): domain Eukaryota; kingdom Metazoa; phylum Arthropoda; class Insecta; order Mantodea; family Mantidae; genus Tenodera; species Tenodera sinensis. The sequence continues at coordinate 304,550,492 of CM060964.1, forward strand.
CTGATGTGGGACTGTACATCTTCGTAAACTACAGAATAAGTGCATTTGTAGAGATATGATTGAATTATTCAGTAATATGTATCCGGGAGATGATACTTAATTTTTGATAAAAGACCATCATGCCATACTTTGTCAAACGCCTTCTCAGTGTCTAAAAATACGCCTAAACAGATCTGCTTGTTTTCATAGCTGTCCATTATTTCATCAATAATTCTGTGAAGTTGTGGGCAGGAGTGGAGTATTCTAAATCCAAATTGTGTAATGGGCAGTAATGGCCCAAGAAGTGTCAGAAGTCTGGGTAATAACAAGCGCTCAAATATTTTGGAGAACAGTGGTAGAAGGCTAATTGGCCTGTAGCTTGATGGATCATTGCGAATTTTGCTGGGCTTCTATATCATTATAATATTGGCATGCTTCCATGCTGTTGGGAAGTATGTTAAACGTAGCATTGCATTGTAGATTTGTGTTAGCAACACTATGGTTTTGCGTGGTAAATTTTTAAGCAAAGGTTGCACAATATGGTCAAATCCAGGAGCTTTATTAGATGGTAATCTATTAATGGTATTTGGTATTATTCCTGGAGTAAATAGTTTGCACATTGGTGACAGTTGTGGCTGCACTAGGGTGTTTCTCATTCATGGTAGGGTCTTCTGAGATGTTGGGTTTAAACTGATGCAGTAGAGTTTCAGAAAATTTGTTTACCTTTTCTTGTGAGGTTGTAAGCCATTGATTATCAACTCTAAGTGGAGGGATTTTGTCAACGACCTTGGTCAACATTTTTGTTTTTCTCCAAAGGCTACCATCTTTGGCTTCTAAAGACTGTAAATGTTTTTCCGTGGTTTCTCTGTTGAGTTCTTTTAATGCCAGTTTTAACTCATTGGTGGCATTATTATAATTTCTCTTATGTGGAGGGTACTTAGTTCTTTCCCATAGTTTCCTAGCTGAATTTCTCACATATTGAAGTTGTAATATGTGAGGTGGAAAAATAACTCTTCTGTTTCTAAAGTATTTATCTAAATACATGGAGGATGCAAGATTAGCTGCTGTCTGGATATTTTTGGTTATTGTACTGACTGCTATATCATCTCTCTTGGTGTTTAAAGGGATTTTTGTAATTGTAGTGCTATTCAGATATGATTTGTACGTTGACCAGTTAAATGGATGGGTTATGAGGGAGTATTTCTTTGTGTTATTTGGGACAGTTGCAGATATTTCAAGTAGAACAGGATAGTGGTCGGAGCTTAGGTCATGAATAACTCTTGGGATGCTGCATAAGTGAGAAAATTGTTTCCAACAAAGAAATCAAGAACATCAGTCTATTTCCTGTATCTGGAAAGTGCGTAGGTTCTAATGGATGTGCTATTTGTAGTCTAAATTTATATATTTGTTCATACAGCATTCTTCCTCGTGGATTAATTACATTAGATCCCCACCTTGGATGCTTACTGTTGTAATTTCCTCCTAATATGAATTTATCCCCCATTTCATGTATTATTCCCCATATTATGCTAGGAGTTACATGTTGGTCAGGAGCTGAATAGAAAGCTCCTAGTTGGTAGTTTACATTATCGATCTGTACTTCTATTCTTGCAACTTGCACTTCATTTTCTGAGATAGGAGGGAGCTGATTGTGGTTAATATTAGCTCTAATGATTATTGCAGCCCCACCTTTCCTGCTGTGAGAAGGATGATCTGCCCTATATATTTTATAATCAGGCATGAAAAAATTTAAAGATGAAGTGAGTTTTCTTTCTGTCACCATCAATAAGTCTATATTGTAATTTTTTAGAAAAAAGTTCAACTCGTGATATTTATTATTTAGAATTTGACAATTCCATGTGCTAATTTTGAATACTCTGTGTGATTATTATTCATTGTGCAGTACTTTTGGAATCAGGATATTTAATGTGTTAATGGTAGTTTGAAGTAGTGATAAAAGCATGTCAATCTTTTTGATCATATCAATCATTACTGTGCTATTTATTGTGTTACCAGTGTTATCTTGTTTGTTTCTGGAGTTACCTGCAACATAAGCATAAGTAGGTCGATTGGTAGCGTCAGTGTAGTTGGGTAGAGCTGATCCTCCTTGGTTTGTAGTTGCAGTTTGTGCTGTTACTGTTGTTGCGTTCTGACGTGTGGCAACGATTAATGGATGCTTTCTGTCTGTGGTTTGCTGGAATTTAGGAGATCTTCTCTGGATTCTTTGGTATTTGGGACAACCCCTGTAGTTAGCTGGTTGACATCCTTTGCAGTTTGTGCATATCGACAGGGTGTCCTTGAGTTTGTTGCAATTTTCCGTGAGATGAAGTCCTTCACATTTTACGCATCTTGCTGTTTGATTACGAAAGTTTTTGGTATGCCCATATTGTTGACATCTATGGCATTGTATAATTTCTCGCTTTGGTTTGGGTGGCTCTACTTTAATAACAGCATTGTAAAGCCAGGTTAGGTTATAGATTTCTGGATTTTTTTTAATTTGGTTTTAGGTCCAGAAAAAACAGTGGTATGGGTAATTTTGTGACTGGGTGTCTGACTGGTAACATTGTAATGGTTCATATCCCAGCTTTTTTAATTCAGCCATCATTAATTCTGTGCTGCAGGTGTAATGTAGACCTCTTATAACTACTCTGAAAGCCCTATCAGATTTTAATTAATAGGTGTGATATTCTGCCTTGTGCATTCCTAAGAACGCAGTTACTTTTCTATATCCTTCTATTAGATCCATATTTAGCTTAACTACATTATTCTCCACTGTCTTGTATCTAAATTCTCCACAATTAAGGGAATTTAGTTCTTTAATCATAGCATTCATGTCGTGTATATTATGAATATAAATTGGTGGAGGTTTACTTATCTGTGAATTTTCCATCACTGGCTGTACCGCTGATTCTTGTACATGTTGTTCATCAAGGCTGGCTAGAGGTGCAAAAGCATTTGATGTCGGTATGGTGATTTCATTATACATTCTTATTCTCTTTAAACAGCTTTCATTACTATTAGAGAAGCTGGATGAGCTTTGTTGTGCCATATTTAATGCTGATTTTGTTGAACGGAAAGAAAAAGGAACAGAAAAGGTAACCTATATAGGTTAGGGAAAGTTCCCTGCCAGTGGCTTAATTATGTCACTGAATGTTATGTTTACACAGATTTTCTTATCACAGAACACGCACAATTGTATCACTGCACTGTGTATTCAGAAAGGTTGTTTATTAAACTCAAATTAACTTAAAAACTGCAAATGAAACGCACATAATTCTCATGGTACATTTCTCAGTTCCATGACCCCCTATGTATGACTATTTTAATATCATTATGAACGGCCTCTCCACATCATGGTATATAACCATTCTAAATCTTGAAGATGTAGGTAGATCACCTGAGCCTGGAACATACCTTGAAAAATGAAAATTATTGAATTAGTTTTTAGAAACACATACACAACTTCTTATTTCTATGGCAGGAAAAAATGAAATTGTAAAACTGGTGAAAACTCTTAAGGCTCAAATATTAACATATTAAAACAATAAAAATATGAAATCAAACTATTTTCAAAAGAAATAATTTTTATTTTAATATATCTTTTATGCTACTTGCTTTTTCAGATATTCTCTCATGGCTGGTTCATACAGTTTATTCAGTGAAATATTTGCTCATAAATACATCTTCACTGTATCATCAACAAATAGATTTTTTCCTTCAGGAGCATTCTTTGCTCTGTTTTCGAGCTCCGAAATTGTAGCTTGACGTTTAATGGTGCGTTGTTCTAGTGCTGTTTTAGAAACAAAGTCTTCCTTTGCCTGCACAAGTTGATTGAATTTTATGTGCTTTTCCAACACATCTCTTTTCTCCCACACCAATCTTCTATTACATAATCTGCACATTAAAATATTTGAGTCACTTATACAAAAATGTTCATTTTTATACCTCTCAGTGCACTGTTGAATTGTGATTTTGTCTTGACCCATCTCAATCGCGTGTGCTACTAAACAATACAGAATGTGAAGTGAATTGACATCACAGAAAGTGCTGAACATGGCAACGATGAAGGAATAAACTGTATTATTGTCAACAAATAGGCTAATGTTACATGTATGTTGAAACCTGATCTTATCTGAAGCTCACAGGCAGCAGGCACCTTTAAGAGAAAGCTTCTTATTTTGTCTCTTGCCATTTCCCATTACTCCGTCCTTTCCTTATGGCAGCAATCGAAGAGTGTGGCAAAAACAAGATCTCTAGATGCATTAGAGTGTTGCCAGAACAATAGGAAGTGATGGCTACTAAACAATACAGAACATGAAGTTAACCGACATCACAGAAAGTGCTGAACATGGTAACAATGAAACAATGTGTCAATTATTATTTATTGTCAACAATGAAAAAAGACCATAGTTATAATTTTATTAATTTTGCACTTATTTTGCAGAAAGTTATATATTTTGCATTCTGAACCCAATTTAGCATTTTATTGATTGGAAAAGCCTTATAGCATACAAAACTTCAATTTAGAAATGTAATTGTGTAATGAGTTGGCACTTGGGAACTTTTAGCATTTATCACTACTGCTAAAATCTACCATCCGTAATTATAATGGAAGCTGAACTAATGCGATGAAAAAAAATTTCCTTAGAAGATGCCATAATAAGGCATATTGTGTGTTAATTCTGGTAATTGTTGATGTGATTTGAGATTTAATTTAAGGTGGATGCAAGTGTGACTGGGAGACGAGCCGTGTGTCTTACTGGCCAAGTTTTGTAGTAAACATAGTGTATATGGGATGTATAATTGCTGTATGCTAGTTTTCCAGCACCTTTTCTTCTTTAATCATATTCATAAGCTTTGTCAAGCATATTAATCTATCTAAATTGTTACACCGATTCTTAAAGAACTCTGTGGACTGACCATCAGTTCGTACTGCCTTATTTCTTGTAAACTTAGTCTTGGCTGTGAACTACCACCTATGAAAATGGCCTGTCCAACTCTTCCTTATAGTAATTTACTATTCTGGCTTCAGGTTGCAACTCCCCCTAGCCTCCTTAATAAAAAAATGGAAATGGGAAGAGTTCTGTTCTGAAGCAAGTGGGATGCTTTTGTGTGCTCAGTGTTGCCACCTGATTATTCTCACCCTTTTCATATTTCCCTCTCACCCACACACTATCCTGGAGCATGCAATTCTACCGGATACTAGAATGGTCAGTGTAAGAGAACCCAAACTGAATTTTCCAAACTTTTATAATTTTGCCATGAAATTCAAAATTTGAACATGCATACTCCCATATTATGTACATGTTTTCTTAAATCCCATTTAACTATAGTTTATGACTTACCTGTTCTTTTAATCTAATGCAACTGAATTTTATAGGAAATTTATCCTGGCCACAAAAATGTCACTTTTCTCGATTAAAAATCAACACAATTTGTCTTTCTGTACCTGAATCCTGATACTCTCAAAATAATGTATATAGCTGAATTTGAAAACCAGTGTATGATATTTTAGTTCTAAGAGCACAAGTTATTTTCTGTATTGTGGGAAATAAACACAGCTCTGCACACAGTGCCCTTGTCAGTTACTTAAAATTTGTAACCCTCTTCGGAGATTCATTGTGTTTTCTGGGTAACACAAACACTGGGATCATGCTTCTCTGCAAAAAGTAAAACACACGTGTTTTCATTATTGCATCCTTTTTAAAAACTTGTAGACCCTAAAACTCATACTTCAAACAGCTACCTGCTGTTTCGACTCATAACTAAATTCACCACGAAAAGCTGCTGCACTTTTTCATACTAGCTCTATTGCAAGTAGCAACTGAATGCTGATTCAGACTCTGTAGTGTAGGGTAAATAAATGCCATCTCAGATTATAAAACCACATAATCAACATGTGAGCGCTCACATTCTACAGGCCAACAGTAAAATGAGTTGTTTGTTCTCTTTCAACCTTAACAAACACCTTGGCTTGTTCATCATAAAACATTTTGCATGATCATGTCACTAGTTTACATTCCAGTTCTGTGTAACCACTAGTATGTACATACAAACATACATACAAATAGTAATTACCGTTTCAGTTATTACATGGCTATAATACATGTATGCTTATTCATTTATATTATAAAAACTACTTGAGTTAGAAATATGCGGTTTTTACTGCTATGTTCCAAACACAACTCCCTACCTTCCTCTTAGATTATTTTTTGCTAAATTTGAATACCGTAAAACCCCCTTAATCTGAATTAACTCGGGGTGCAAAGTGTTCAGGTTATCCAAAAAACTCAAAAAGAAAAATATATGTATTACATAAATTGAGCTATTGGATAAGGAGCTACAGGGAAACGTAATGTGAGGAAATGACAAAGGGGCAATCACCATGCATAACATATTGACATTGTATTCTTCTGAGCTGTGGACATAGCCTATTGCATGCAATAGTGGAAGTACTCAGTTTATTTCACTATTACTAGCAGTCGTTCTACAGTAATTTGTGCTTTTCGCTCATAAATTAATACAGAACAGATGCTTGTTAGTTATACTGTGCACTAAAGTAAAACTGGAAGTGCTTAAGCAACTTATCAAGGTGAAAGGTGTTACAAAATTGGCTATTGAATTTGGTGTTGGGAAAGCTAATATTAGAGACTGAAAAAAAAAAAAAGAAAAAGAAATCCAGGAAAAATTGAGAGGTTCTGCAGTGCAACTAGTGAAAAAACATTGGAACAGTGCCACAACAACTCTTATTACAAAGTTCAGCAAAGCATTTTATGAATTAAACATTTTGTTCCAATGTGAGTTTGTCAGTACTATAATAAGAATGCTTTCTCCACACTACAAGTAAGCATTTTATTGTTTTTTTTCAAATTATGGATTGTGTTGTTATTTATACCAACAAATTTACTGCTTGTGTATTTCACCACACAAGCCATCTGTGGGCAATGTTTAAGAGGTGGAATTATCTCTGATGTGAGGCTTCCTTGTGGTCTGCCAGGAAAGTACGAATCGGTTCAGGAATTTAGTGTCATACTGGCAATTTGGCCATAGTAGCTTAGTGGTCAGAGCAGCCGCTCTTTGCTATTTGCAAATCCCAGCTATGGCACTGCATTTTTCAGTCCTGATTCCACCTCTTATGGATTGTGTGTTCGAATTTCAGATTAGCAGGGTTCTGTTTTGTTCTAACACAAATAGATTTATTAGAGACAGATTCACTTGGTGCATTATGCGCCCCCTCCTAAGCGAAATGCAATGACAGCACAGCAGGACTCCATTGGAATTTCTCGCAGTTGTATCATAGTGCTCTTATCTACCTTGTCATTTCTTTCTCTCCACCTTATGATGGCTTCCCTTACCAATGCTCTCATTCCTCTAGATTCCTCGTCAAACCAATCATTATAAGTTTGCTTATTCCCTCTTAAGTCTACTTATATCCTTCCAGCCCTTTTCAATATAAACTTGCACACTTCTATTGCTTCATCTTTTCTACCTAAAGAGATCATTACATTAATCCTCATATAAACACAGCTTGGCCTTACTTAAAATTTTCTAGAAAAAAACCGCAAACCCCGTATATACTCCTTCACAATTCTTAAAAGCCAAGTTACACAACTTTTCCCTCTTTCTTCCTCATCTACTCTATTGTGATGCCATACAGGATCAAAATAAATATAAAATGATTATCTGGGCTTGTGGGCCATAGTCTACTGGAAAATCTCCTTCTAGACATTTCATTCAAAACTGTGTTGAATATCCTCAGTAGTGTGACCGTAGTACTCTGCTAGTCTCGGCGATGACTGATTCACAGCTTCAAATGAAACGTCTGGAAGGAGATTTTCCACTAGGCCACGGCCCACAAGCCCAGATAATCATTTTCTATTTTATGACACCAGCTGTGAAACCTTACACAATTTGATAAAATAAATTTATATTACTCTTGCTTTTAAGCATTCTCCCTCTATTGGGTGATAAACCATAACCTGTGTCCCCGATGTTCAATAACTGCATCTGTTTTAGCCTGCCCCATATTGACTTCAATTTGAAGGAGGCTCCCTTTTGGAATAGATATGACACCCAACGAGCTCGATCTTGACTTAGCTGGTGCTGCGTTCTTCACACCCACAATGTTGATCTACTTTCTCTCACCAGTTGAGCAGCTGAAACCTACTCTTTTTTTTGTTAGATATAATTTTTCTGTGCTGTGACATCATCCCTCTCATGCCTGCATGTGAATTCCCCTTCCTTCTCCCATTCTCCTGTTCAGCTGCCGCCTGAACCTTTGGACCCTTCCTTCTGTTGTCCCTTAGATCCCTTTTGTGCTCATCCACCAACTGCCCTCTACCCAAAGGTGTAAGTTGATGTATGTGCCCTCATGCCTTCTTACTTTGCCTTCTTGATTTGCTCCACCATTTCTTTTCTCCAATGATAAGATCTTTATTATATAGCGTTCCACTCTTAGAAGACAGTATGGAGTTAAATGGGACATCTCTGTCTCTATCTAGCGCATACAAGTTGCCATTAGCCGCGTCCTTTTCTAACCTCACGCTGTTGCCAGATTCCCAATAGCATGGTATAAATATTCATTTGTTATAAATTTCAGATTTGAACACATCCTATGCAGAATTCTTTTCTCTATCAGGTTATATCCTTTTCAGAGTCATTATACATTTCTATAGGCCCAAATTTCTACAGAAAACGTTTTTTTCAATAGAAGTCCGATATTTGCTGCTTCTATACTCATCACGCGCTAACTAACAAACTAACTGTTAGAATGCATCTATATTTTTTTTCTTAGGTAGAGTAAACCATAGTGCTACTACCTGCCTACTTTGAATTCTCTATGTTTACCCAGTTAAGTGTTATAATTTTTTTAATTAAATGTTTTCGGAAAATGTTATATCTGTGCACTGCAAAAGTTACGCAGTGTGAAACTTTTTTGCTATTGAGTTTACATCAGGGAACCAGCGAGAACAAATGTTGAGAAAGGTTGAAGAAAGTTTTTAAAATAAACCAAAAGACAGTAACCTCTTTCTTTTATCCAGTAAGGCAAACAAAAGGTATTCATCTATTCAGCGTATTTTCACGCCAGGCCATACACAGAAGATAGTATAAGGAGCAGCACTAACATTAGTTCGAAAGAAACCGTGTGTGTAACTGTGAGCTGTTATTGCGTTATTTGTTTAATATTTTTGTAAATATTTGTAGTTATGGAGGGGGGAAGCTAGGAAGAGACGATATATTGGTAAATTAAGAAGTAAGGAACGCCAAATAAATATGAATGTGTTAGATTATTTTTGAAGCAAAATGTGTGTAAGGCAGTAAAAGAAACAGCTAAGGCTATCGGGTGTTCAGAAGCAGTAGTGTGTATGATTAAAAAGGAAGTAATGACAGGACCTCTAAGAACGCCATCGAAAAAGAAAGCAAAAAGGGCGGGACTACACAAAACGCTAGGTTAACGCAATATGATTGAATAGTGCAAGGTGGAGTGCGGTGAATTGTTCATTCTTTACAGTTTGCAAATATTCCACCCACGCTGAATATAATTTTGCCCATGTCTATACAGACGAGTCATTTGTAAATTTAGGTCATACAGCAACAAAGGCATGCAGGGATACCAAAGTTAAAAGTGCCTATCTCGTCAAGCAGCAATTGAAGGACTAAGTACAGGACTCCGGCCACCTCGAGTCGCGCACGGAGAAAGATTCGCAACTAGTACATGTTGCAACACTGCGCTCCATTTAACGTGTACTGTCTTCTAAGGGTGAAACGCGCTTTAGTAAATGCATAGGTGCCTTTTAATTTCTTGGGCCTCTTGAAACCTTCGTACAAAGTTTGTTACAAAATATCACCATCATCATCCTTCCTCCATTCTTCTGACTCAAAAGCCTTTTGCTGTTTCCTAGCTGTTCAGATCTATCCAGCCTCCCTTCCAAAATCTCTCTCACTTCCTGAATGGGTCATACTCTTTCACTGCTGAGATATTTTGCTACATATGCCATTCATCCTCTAATTCCCAAACCAGTTTTCATATCCCTTTCCGAAGCACCTTGACTGAAGCGATTCGGATAGCTATGACGGTTAAGGCAGTACACAATGAACTTGCCGTTCATTCAAAGCCAAACGTGAGTTCGAATCTCAGCAACTGCAGTCAAATGTGCCTGTGGTAAAGAAAGGGGAGGGCCCACATAAAATAATTAGTGTAATAGCATGCTTGGAAGCTGATGGGGTTACATTTTACTGCAGTTGCATGGATTTTGCTTTGTTTTTTCTTTGTACTCAGAAAAAAAAAACTACAGCTTTACTGCAAAAATTGAATATGTTAATATTTTTACAATAGGAAACAGCTGCAAATACTTGAATTTAGTTTATTTAGGTTAGCATAACAAGAAAGCGGAACATATCTCAACAGTGAAAGGGTTAAATGCCCCGTTGTCTATGTGATGGCAATCACAGTGAAAGGGTTAATCTGAACTTCTATTTTAACCTTTTGCATTTCAATCTTGAGTACCTGGGAGAAGATACTTATTTAGATAAACCTGAAAAGCAAAACATTAACTAAATACAAATTTTTATTGCAATTGTTAAAAGAGTCATTTCCGAGATACGACAGATATAGAGATAACTAAATTTCCTAAGCATCATCACTTCAGCCACAAAACATCCACCGCTGAACGCAGGCCTCCCCCATAGATATCCACCTAGTTTGAGGTTTTCGTCGAGCACCTGTTCCACTATGGAGTTCAGTTCTTGGGTGCTGCGGTCAAATATATTCCAGAGCCTTAATACATTGGCCAAGGTGCTTCATCTTTCCACCAAGTTCTTCCACTGCTTCCTTAATCCCCAGTCAGTCGCCCATTAGTATTCTCCAATAGCTCTATCTTCATGTCGGACATTGCTGTTTTCATCTTTTCCATTCCAGAGTTTACATTTTTACTCTCTACTACATATAGTAAAGTAGAGGAAGTATTGGATCCACCCAAAAATTCAATGTTGAGATTTCACCGAAAATGTTTTGAGGCCCCCTGAATCCAAAAAAAGCATTTTTAGAAAAAGGTGTGTGTGATTGTGTGTGTGTGTGCGTGCGTGCGTGCATGTGTGTGTGTGTGGACAGCATAACTCAAAAACGAAAATTTGCTTAAAAACCAAAGTTGGTATTTCAGGTCGCTGTCTTTTAAGGATGCGACACATTAATTTTGAAGAAAATTGCTCCATCCTAAACTACCCTTTACATGGAAAATTTTTAAAAAATTTTGATTTTCTTGAAAATGGCTCTGACAATTTTGATTAAAATGCCATATGTTTGAGATATTTTTATGACTAGACCTCGGACTTTTAATTCCTAAAAATTTTAAATTAGGTACCTAAGATAGGTTCTATCACAAATCAAAATAGGTTTCAAAATTGCAAACATAGGTGAACAAAATAGTGACATTTTATTTCCCATTACACTTTAGCTGAAACATTTGACTCTTTATTGTACACATCCATAATTAGAGTCGTAGTAAACAACTAACACCTTTTCTAAGACTTCCATTGAGAAACTGTATCGCTTGTTAGATAACACCATGTTAAAGCCAAAAATGAGCGTTCCACATCAACTGATGTCACCGGAGCATATTTAAATGTTGGTATTAGACACAAGGGAACAGCCTGGTGTTTTGCCAGTCAAGATGGCAGCCACTGTGCAGAGAACTGTCAGTCCTGGGTTTGTTTAAAGCACTGATTTGACTTTTTCAGCAACCTTTTCACCAACATAACCAGGAACCAAGTTGATTTTTTCTGTCACCTGTTCTATCCCAGTTGCATGTAGACCGGTTTGATTGAAGGCTCTAGAGCATTAATAGTGAGGACTAGAAATACATAATGTGATTTGATGAATGCAGTATTATGGACAATTGTTGGGTCCTGCAGAAGCCCTTTAGCTGCTCACTGCATCCTCCCCCAGTTTTAAAAGTGTTCTTACTGTCCTCCATATTATAACAAAATCAAATCCTTCGAGAGGAGGTGCCTCAAAACTGCACATAAACTATTACCCTCATTCAAGACAAACACACAATACAACTACACACACACACAACACCCATAGACACACACATAGCCAAACTCATGATAAAATACATACGTAACGCATACACCAGACAATAACACAAACAGAAAGACAAAACCCTCCTCTCATAACACTAATCGACGTATACAACAAATATACCAGCAACAAGAACAAGACAAACTACAAGCACACCTACAACACTTCCAAAACATCTAAACACACAATAAACACAAACACATAAAATAAAAACACACACATACATCTAACACACAAACACACACGCATACAAACTTGAAAAAGTTGCTGATGAGCTGTTGCAGTAGACATACAAACCCAATTAAAATCCAGCAAAAAAACCATTTTCTTCTTGGATAGAGGACGTGCCACGCAGCTAGGGATGCCTAACACACACCATTACCATCCAACACAAAACCCACAACACCAACACACATACATGCACACGCCACTGAAATCCGCCACACGACCAATAAAAATAACAAAACTAGGCTGAAGAGGGGTGCCCCTGAGCAGCCAGGGCATGTTGAAAAACATGCCCAAATAACATTTTCATTCATTCATTGCATATTATGCATTGTTCACTGTGATTGTTGTCAAGCCACGACTGGCATTCAGACGTAAAGGGTACAGACAGAGGGGACACCTCGCTCACTTCGATCTACACAGATCTATTGTGGCTACCACCCCCCAGGAGGCAAGGATGAAATGACAGAACCGAAGATGTCACACAGGGTCGCAGCTAGACAAACCACAGAGATGCGTGGGAGTCCCTAGCAAGTGCTGAGATCTCTTCATCCCAGCGCCAGGCCCTGCCACCACATTGTTTCCGTATTACCAAGTGAAGAAACTGCAAAATCTAAAATTAGGTAAAAATAGGTTCTAATGTGAAATTAGGTATTTTTGGATTGTATAAGACCACCATTTTTGAACATATATTTCCATAGTTAGTATATATACAACTTCTACATTTTATACATCATGAGGAAAAGAATAGGTTTTTACCTAAAATCTGAGGTCTATTTATGACAAGTCAAATGTATATTTTGAATTTTCTGGCTATAGCCATGTAGTCCTATTTATTCTGGGTGACTTTTGTATAATTGGCAAACCTTAAGAGATAGACCAAATCTTACTATACAAAAAATGTACATCTTGCTGAAATACACAATTTATGTCTAAATAAATTTGTTTATAGAGTGAACCATTCCAGAGATATGCCTTGTTATTTGTGTGAGTTTTGGAGAACTTATACTTCTGTCAAATGGAACACCGTTATTCATGTTTTTATATTCCTTGCAAAGAGAATGGAATTTGAAAGCTTTAAAAGATTTGACTATTGCTCAAAGTCTACTGTATTCCCATATTCTGCTTGCAGTTACAAGGAAATAAACAAGATAATGTCTGCGAAAGTTTATCTCAACTAACACAAAGAAGATGCAGGAATAAGAGTTTGTAAGAATGGTTAGTACAGGAGTAGAAAAAGTCATGTGGGTGCAACACATATTTTTCAATTTGTTTCCATTTTTTCCATTTTTGTTTCCATATTTACCATTCTATAGTTTAAATTTTTCAATTCGGCTTCCTGTTTGTTTTTCTCTGCCGCATTCTGGAATTCATTTCATTTCCCATTATGTCCATCTTGGCTAACATTTGTTTCATTAACTGTTTCATATCATGGTTTTCGTCACACTCCTGACATCAATTGTGACAACTTTACTTTTTTAACTACTTCTTTGATTTTTATTAAAACACCGGAACGACTGTGAGCAAAAGCACTGTTGAACCATAACAAATACTACAGCTGGAAGACGAAGCCGTGTGAATGCAATACACATTTTTGTTTGAATCATATAGAAAAGTGTATGAATTGTTCGCCAAAGAGGGAGTAGTGAAAGAAATGTGATTGTGTTTAGTAAAAGAAAAAATGAGTAGAAAAACCGTGTGAATGTTATATTTTGCACTTATATTTCAAATGTATGGAAAAATGTATAGATTGTAGAAGAGGGAGTAGAGAAAGCCATGTGAATGTAATACATGCTGTAGTAAAATGGATTGCTTAAAAACCTTCTCCGTGCAAAAACAATTAGATGTGCGAATTTTTATGGCGATCGGTCAACCGGTTTTGGAGTTGACTCACTCAACATACAATCCATACAACACATATAGGCTTTCTTATGTATGAAGTCAATAAACGATAGAAAATAACATGTGAATTGTTACATAAAACAAAAGTGAGTAGAGAAAATAGTATGAATGTAATATGTTGTATTTCTGTTTCAAACATGTAGGAAATTGTATGAATTGTATGTTGAAGGGTGTGTAGAGAAAGAATAGTGATTGTGTCTCGTAAAGGAAGAATTACCTAGTTGAGGAAATTGTGTGAATGTAATATGTTACATTTATATTTCAATCATAGAAAATTGTATGAATTTGGTTGAAGGGCGAACAGAGTATATATGTGTTATGTAAAGGAAAAGCAAGTAGAGAACTATGTGAAAGTAATATATTGTGTAGCAAAATGGTTACCATAAAAATTTTCTCCATGAAAAATAAGTATGCATGCCAAATTTCGCGGTGATCGGTCAAGTGGATTTTGAGATTAACAGTTACATATTTACAAACTCCATTTTGTATATATAGGTGATATGACTTCTTACTAGAAGAGTGAGTAGAGAAGGAGATGTGAATGTGTTACCTAAAAGTGACTGGAGAAAACTGTGAATGTAATAGCGTTTATATTTCAAACATATAGAAAATGGTATAGCTTATTTTCAAAAGCGGGGATAAAAAGTGTTTTTCTGTTTTTGTAAAATCGTGTATTTTATGGAAATTTGTTTATAGAAGAGTGAGTGGAGAAAGAGATGTGAATGTGCTATATAAAAGTGAGTAGAGAAGACAGTGTGAGTGCAATATGTAGCATTTCCGTTTCAAACTTCCAGAAAACTGTATGAGTTATTTGGAAAGAGGGAATAAACATTTTTTTTTATTCCTTTTTTTCTTTCTCTTTTTCTTTTTAAGGAAAATTGTTCATAGAAGAGTGATCAGAGAAAGAGATCTGAATGTGTTACCTGAAAGTGAGTAAAGAAAACAGTGTGAATGTAATTCATGGGATTTCTATTTCAGACAAAGAAAATTGTATAAATGAAGAGGGAATAAAAACATATTTTTTTATAAAACTGCATTTTTTTCAGGAAACACACCAATGTAGATAAACGTAAGAAGCAAACCTTATCCGAGTACAAAATTTGATCAAAATCTATAAAATCGTTTCCGAGATACTCAAAATGTATGCAAAATTGTTCTGTAGAAGAGGGGATAAAAAATTTTATTTTTTTGTGTAAAATCACAATTATTCACGAAAGACACCTATACAGATAAACTTATAAAGCAAAACCTTATCTGAATACAAAATTTGACCCAAATCGTTAGAGCCGTTTCAAAGATGTGCGGAATATATATACATACAAGAATTGCTCATTTAAAGATATTAGATTTCTACTTTGATACCTCTCTTCACTCCATTTTTTTTCCATGCCCTGCAAAGATTTACAATATATCCTCCACTTTCATGATTGCCATTAGGCCCAGGCTTAATCTCCATTCCTCCAGTAATCAGTAACATTCCTGTTACAGCCACCACAACCAAGTTATTCTCCATCCCTCCATGCTGTCCTTTGTTGTTACAGTTCCTATCCTAAACATTCCTATTCTTGCTCTATAAGCCTCTAAGTTGATCCATATTGCCACTTATGCCACTATTGAACTTCCATCAGCAGCTCCCAAGAAACAACCTCTCTCCTCCACTGCTAGCTTGGCACCCAACACCTTAAGAGTACATTTTGGATATCATTTCAGCTCTTTGGGTGGTGCTAAAGTTCCCATATTACCTTTTTAAATGAATATTTGTTTCATACAAAAAGCATGTTGCAATGTCATCAAGCGACACCATTTTCCTTCACTGCCAACCCAAGCACAGGATCTGAAACCTGCTAGAATGGCTAGGTTTTGTACTTGTATTTCTTTTTCTTCTGTTTGTCTCAGTTATTGCATTATATATGTTCCTTAATTTGCTATAGCACTTTAGAAATTCAGTTAATGTAATGTACAGGGCCCGGATGTTTGTGACCTAAAAATGTTGTTAGCTAATGCTGGATTTCTGACAATGTCATTAATCCTCTTGCTCTCCAATATTTTTCACTGATGATATTGAAGAGAGCAATAGCAGTAATAGTAACCACTTTTTAGAGAGCACCATATTTTTATGTTTTGGCGGTCACATTGCTCTCTCACAACCCTCAGAATGTCTGGAGGACCACACCTGTCGTTGGTTTACGGGTCTCACTGACCTGACCGGGAGGATTATCAAAATAAATTCACCGACCATATCCTCTGATCACCAATCAGAGGACGTATTACATGCCATGACAGGTCAGCATGTTAGGGGTTAAGAATTTATAGAGAAATGGAGAGGTTGGAAAAATAAAGACTCCCTAGCCCTGGGGAACCCTAAAAGCATCGAGGTCGGAAGAGAACAAGAGGTGACCAAGGTAGACCTAAAAATGTTAGAAATATGCAAGCACTTGCAGCGGTCGCTTAATCTCCTATTCTTCACTCGGCTCGCCTAGTCGTCTCTTTCCGATGAGACTTCCGGGTGCAGGGAAGTTGCTTGGAAATGATACGACTTTCTCTCGTAAATCATTTTTATTCACTTCAATAATATTTTATTAATTATGCTTTTGTACAAATAACTGGTCTTCTTTAACTGAATAAGTTACAAAAGCTCTCGATCTTTTATTGCATATATTCCTTAACTATTTATCCTCCTTCTCTATAATTTAATCCCTGTTGCTAACTCCTGTTATCCGTTGTTAGGTGAACATTTTTTAACAGTCTGGGTTCATCATTTGTTTGAACCACAGAAGCTGTAATATCAGGACATTGCCATGCTGTTTCTTCATAGCATACTTAAATATAAATGAGAGCTGTTTTACCTAACATATATATAATTTAACATTAATTCTTAACAATTCTGAAATTATTATATAATAAGATTAAATATAACAGAAAATGGTGAATTCGGGGTGGACCTAAAATTACTGCCACACACTCATGACCGAAAAAAATGAGAAAATATGACCTAAATTTTTTTTTTGGTGCATGTTCGAAATCTTAAAAAGATTAATGCTGCTTAATTAATATTATTCTGAAAATCTTACTTTAGCAATCTAGCACACTCAATAATAAATAAATAATTTTAATTTTGTTGCTGCATTTTTAATTTATTTGATTGCTCAATCCAGAGCTAACCCTCAGCTCCGCACAGAATGAAATGAATGTCACATTTTGTAGGGGGATCAGAAAGAAGAATCACAATAGCAAATCACATATATCTTAAAGTTTTTAAAATGGAACGATCTTCTATTTTCACACATTGGAATGGCAAAAAGACCTAATATTACAGACAAGAATTAGGAGATGTGAAAAAAATCGTCTTTGGGATGACTGCAGGCACACATGCGAAACTGGAATAGAAATATAAAAATATGATGTGTTGTACTCACATGACTTTCTCTACTCTTGTACTAACCATTCTAACAAACTCTTATTCCTATATCTTGTTCGTGTTAGTTGAGATAAACATTTGTACAACTTATTGCTTATTTCCTTGTAGGTGCAAGGGGAATGTTAGAATACAGTAGGCTTTGTGCGATAGTCAAATGTTTTAAAGCTTTGCACATCTAACCTATAAAAAAATGAAAAACGATGACCCATTTCACGAAAGTTCTAAGTTTTCCGAAACTCACACACATAACAAGGAATATCTCCGAAATGGTTCACCCTACAAGAAAATTTATTGAGACATAAATTGTGTATTTTAGCAAGATCTACATTTTTTGTATAGTATAATTTGGTCTATCTCTAACAGTTTACCAGTTATGCAAAAGTCGTCCAGAGTAAATATGACTACAGGGGCTATAGCCAGAAAATTCAAGATATACATTTCATTTGTCATAAAATTATCTCAAACATATGACATCTTAATCAAAATCGTTAGAGCCATTTTCAAGAAAATCAAAATTTTCCATGTAAAGGGTAGTTTAGGGTGGGGCTATTTTCTTCAAAATCTTTGTGTCGCATCCTTGAAAGACATTAAACTTAAATACCAACTTTGGTTTTTCACCAACTTTTCGTTTTTGAGCTATGCTGTCCACAGACTGACAGACTGGCATACACACACACGGACCTTTTTCTAAAAATGCTTTTTTTGGATTCAGGGGGTCTGAAAACATGTATTTCCGGTGAAATCTCGACATTAAATTTTTGGGTGGAATACAATACTTCCCCTACTTACCAGTAGAGAAAGTAAAACTATGATAGAAATAGTAAAATTTAAGAGAAAATATGACTATAATATGAAAAATGACCAAAACCGTTAAAAAAAAAAAGCCAAAATATGACTTTATATGACCCATAAGAATTGCATAATTTTAATCACCATTGAAAAAATCGTGCTTCACTTATATTTTCCATAGAAAAAGACCCACAAACAAAAACTGTGACATGTTATAAACACTTGGGCCCTGGTTATGTGTATTGTTCTAAAATATATATATTCTGTCAATAAAGTGCATTGATGCTGAAAAAAGAAATGTAATTAGTAATACTTCTTTGGCTTTTGGCTTCTGGTTCCACCAAAGCATGCAAATGGGGTTTCCTAAACAATACTTAGGATTGACTATTGAAAGTGGAGATTTCTGATACATCGGAGGTTAGGTTAGTTTCTGATTCGGGGGGGGGGGGGGGGGTGTTAGGTTTGGTTTCTTTCTACATGCATTCCCTTAACAATGATTATCATGTCCCACTGGTTATATAACTTTGGGTTTCAGATTCGTACCATTTTCATTTCATTAACCATTCATTTCACTTGATCATAGACACTCCTGCTTTCACATTATCCGGATCGCTAACACTTTGCATGTTTTGATGCGCAACCTGGCAACATCCTCATCACCCATTGAATGTCACTAACCAACATATACAATGACAACGCAGTACTACTTCGGTTTGTCGGAATTGAAAGTTTAGTTGCCAGATTTTGTGAGGCTGTAGTTAAAGAATTATAATCGGTCGCATTTCTATGTTAAAAATCTGATGTGTTGCACTCACATGACTTTCTCTACTCTTGTCCTAACCATTCTTACAAATTCTTATTCCTATATCTTCGTGTTAGGAGATAAACATTTGTAGAAAATTATCTTATGTTTGTTTGTTTCCTTGCAGGTGCAAGGGGAATATGAGAATACAGTAGGCTTCGAGTGATAGTCAAATCTTTAAAAGCTTTCAAATTCTGTTCTCTTTGCATGCTTAACATATGTAAAAATTAAGAACGATGTTCCATTTGACAGAAGTATAAGTTCTCAAGGCAAATCTCTGAAGTGGTTCACTCAAAAACAATATTTGGACATAAATTCTGTATTTTGCGAGATCTGCATTTTGTATAGTAAGATTTGGTCTATCTCTTACGGTTTACCAGTTATGCAAGTCATCCAGAGTAAATAGGACTACATGGGCTATAGCCAGAAAATTCAAGATATACATTTCATTTGTTATATATCTCAAACATATGGCATTTTAATCAAAATCGTTAGCCATTTTTAAGAAAATCAAAATGATCGAAAAATTTTCCATGTGAAGGGTAGTTTAGGTTGGAGCAATTTAATTCCAAATCTTTGTGTCGCACCCTTGGAAGACATTAACCTTAACACAGACTGACACACACACACACAGACACACACACACACGAGGTTTGCCTGGGCTCGGGCTGGGTTCGGACCTAATTTGAAAAATGTTTATTGGGCTCAGGTTGGATCCGGGCTTGAAAATTAAGAGATACAAAATAATGTATTATATATTTTCCAGAGAATAGCACTATTATCACAGCATTCCTCTACTAGGAATTCTATATAGTTATTCTGCTGAGAGGTTTCAAATACAAATAATACCACCACCACCACCACCGCTGCCACTGCTACCGCCACTGCCACCACCACCACCACCACCACCACCACCACCAACACCAACCACTCCTCTGCTGCTGCTCCGGTCACCGCTGCCACCATGATGACCCCTGCCGCCACCACCACCACATCATAATCATAATAAAATGAAATAAATGGGCTGAACCTAAGAATGTCTGCCTGTGCAGGCCTCTAACACACACACACGCACACACACACTGGCCTCAAAACATATATTTCCGGTGAAATCTCAGCATCGAACTTTTGGGCGGAATACTGTACTTCCTGTACTTTACTATATGTAGTAGAGAAAGTAATAAGATAAAAAGCATCCGTAAAACTCTTGAGTGTTGTTTCACCTAGCAGGATTGGATATAAGCCATAGTTATATTATCATGACCATCCTGGGAAGTAAGCTTTTCAGTTGGTGGTGATGATGATGATGACTACGATGACGATGGTAAACTAAGTGGCCCTGTTGCAGGCCTGCTCATAGGCTCTTAGAGCCCTTTGTGCCACATATACTGGGCAGATTATATGGGTTTGACAATCCTAATAAAGCGGACAATGTCCTTGAAACTTGCCCTTTTCACATCTTCAGGTTCCAAAAAAGGAGCCCAAGATAGCACATCTATACATTGCAAATTCTTATATTCACATAGTATATGCTGGCAATATTCAAAACCCATTCCACTTTTCATGTACATGGGAACTTCTATGAACCTCATACATAAATGTCTGCTGCACAGTGTTGTGGCCAGTCAAATAGCCAACAACATATCTGAGCCTAGATCTAGTTAAGTTCAGGAGAAATACACTTAATTTACCACCAGATTCCATAATAAAATCATGGACTTGCCTGTCAGCAGTTTGCTTACTCCAGATCTCAAGATGAGCCCATGCTATAAGCTGGGTTATCTCATATCTAACACTTCTGGAGGATATTCCCAAGATAGCTTGGGTCCTATGACTTCTAGACCCACACCCCCTTGGCCAGTGCATCTGCCACCTCATTACGTCTTAATATCAGAATGTCCAGGCACCCACATAAAGGTAACTGAGCAACTGGCATGGAGTCTGTGCAACATCCTTTGGCACTCCCATACCAATCTGGACAGCTTCAACTGCTTTCAAAGCTGCCATGCTATCTGAGCAGATCCTAAATTCTGCCAATTGCAAGGCAAATTATTTATGTGTTACAAAGGCTAAAATTGCATATATCTCAGCCTGGAAAACAGTAGCAACACTACCAAGGGAAATGGCAAGACTAGTCATGGTGCCATAGACCCCTGAACCCGTCGTGCCCCTGAAGCAAGATCCATCTGTGTACCATGTTGAGACCCCTTGCTTCGGGAGAAACCTGGTCTCTGGTTCCCACTGCTCCGTAGATGATATCACCACTGCATAACCTGGGCTAAGATTAAAGCTTGTCCCCATCAAATCTCCTTTCATTTGGGGAATAAGATATTTCTTCTGAAGTCCACATAGGATCAGTGACTATCCCTTTGTCAGTGAGTTTAAAACACCATCCCCTTAATGTCCAGAGTCATTGCATACTCATCTGTGCAACCTCTGTCACAAACAAATGCAAAGGAGGAAGGTCCACCAAGATCTCCAAGGCAGACTGGGGTAATACGTATCACCCTCAATTTCATCAAACTTGTTGATCTTTGCAGAAAATTCAGCTTGGCAGCTACAGTCCTCACAGAAGAGAGGCTACCAAACCAATGCCACATAAGTAACTGAGGGCCTTATGACCGCAATGTATAGCCATTTGACCACTTTGGATTGAGGCTCTATCTCAGCCTATGGCCCTCGTACAAGCCCACAAAGCATTGTGTGCTTTGTATTCCACATGGTTTTTTAAGATGACTCCCAGATATTGACTGACCTAGTCACCCTCAACTTCTTCCTAAGGAGAAGGGGCTCTACCAATCCAGGCATACTCCTCCTTGTAAAGACTGTTATTTCAGTCTTGTCTGGGTTCACAACAAATCTGTTTCTTTACACCAATCCTCCATGGTATGTAAGGAGCCTTGCACAAGCTCCAAAACAGTACTCAGGAATTTTCCTTTTGCAGCCAGTCGTGTTATCTGCATAGCCTTGGTCATGTACCCTTGCCCTGTTGAATCTACCATTAGGG
Source organism: Tenodera sinensis (assembly GCA_030765045.1). NCBI lineage: Eukaryota > Metazoa > Arthropoda > Insecta > Mantodea > Mantidae > Tenodera > Tenodera sinensis. The sequence goes on from CM060964.1 coordinate 304,572,696, forward strand.
TGGATTACATAACTCCTCCTTGGGGATAGCCCCGGGGTTCTGATGACATCACTGTCTCATCCCCAAGGGTCACCACGTCCTTCCAAGGAAGCCTTAATGACTTTTCTATTCTCCAGACTTGCTTGATGTTACCTTAAGAAATATTATTGAAGGTACCTCCAATGTCTAGAAAAACTACCATGGCCAGCTCTGGTATACAGTAGGATTGTCTGCCTGGCTTGGGTATGAAAACCCATTGGCCTGTCTCCAGATGCATGAAACACATCTCATTGCCAGGCAGGCTCTAAATATTCTCACAATCTCCCAGTCCTCTTGAAGCACCAGGAAAATTCCATAAATTATGTTGTAAGTGTTGTCTAGTGTTATTAATTGACTCACCTTTTAAATTAAATTGATCATAACAACACTGTTTTCAAACTTCTATGAAAGGAAGATTGAAGTGTGCTGCTTCAGGAATTTCTGTTTTAGTTACAGCTTTTTATCTATAAGCAAAAAAAAAAAAATTAATTACATAGAAATCCACTCCCTAGTTATTACCATGCTGCTGGATCAACAGTCTGATTTTGCCAAATTCCCTTGCTTTCCCTGTCTGTGGGATAGCAGGGCACGAATTGACCACTTGAACTCTGGACTGTGAAAGACTGGCCACCTAGAGAAAATTTGGAAGTTGGTTCTAAGAATATTGTGCACCAAACTCTTGTGAGTTGCTCTTAAGTTTTGCTATCACCTCTCCACATTAAGCTTAGCTTAATGAAACATTTTGTAAAAGCTTTAAATAAGGAAGGAGACTGTTTCAAGCTCGTATGCGAGAAATTTCCATTGCTCTGTGAAGTAAAATCAAAGAAAGATATATTTAACAGTCCTGATATTAGAAAACTGATGTCTAATGCAACATTTAAAAATCTGATGTATTGCACTCACATGACTTTCTCTACTTTTGTACTAACCATTCTTACAAACTCTTATTCCTATATCTTCTTCGTGTTAGTTGAGATAAACATTTGTACAACTTATTGCCTATTTCCTTGTAGGTGCAAGGGGAATGTTAGAATACAGTAGGCTTTGTGCGATAGTCAAATGTTTTAAAGCTTTGAGATTCTGTTGTCTTTGCACACTTGACATATAAAAAAATGAACAACGATGACCCATTTCACGAAAGTTCTAAGTTTTCCGAAACTCACACACATAACAAGGAATATCTCCGAAATGGTTCACCCTACAAGAAAATTTATTGAGACATAAATTGTGTATTTTAGCAAGATCTACATTTTTTGTACAGTATAATTTGGTCTATCTCTAACGGTTTACTAGTTATGCAAAAGTCGTCCAAAGTAAATACGACTACAGAGGCTATAGCCAGAAAATTCAAGATATACATTTCATTTGTCATAAAATTATCTCAAACATATGACATCTTAATCAAAATCATTAGAGCCATTTTCAAGAAAATCAAAATTTTCAAAAAATTTTCCATGTAAAGGGTAGTTTAGGGTGGGGCTATTTTCTTCAAAATCTTCGTGTCGCATCCTTGAAAGACATTAAACTTAAATACCAACTTTGGTTTTTCACCAACTTTTCGTTTTTGAGCTATGCTGTCCACAGACTGACAGACTGGCACACACACAGACACACACATGGACCTTTTTCTAAAAATGCTTTTTTTTGGATTCAGGGGGTCTGAAAACATATATTTCCGGTGAAATCTCGACATTGAATTTTTGGGTGGAATACAATACTTCCCCTACTTACCAGTAGAGAAAGTAAAAACAGTATGGATGAGAAGAAGAAAGGGGAGTAGGGAAGTTATTTCAAAATTTCTTGGTAAAAACAAGTATCTCAACTATCAAAACATATCAAACATGCTTGAAGCATTCCAGGAACTTCATTGTAACACGGGTCTCAAGATTCATTTTCTGTTTTCTCATCTAGATTATTTCCCTGAAAATCTAGTAAGACGAATGATATCACAAGGACCTGCAGGAGTTCAAAAGGAGGTATCGGGGATGCTGGAGCATCAGTGTGCTTGCTGATTACTGCTAATGATAAAGCGTGAAATACCTGAAGACAAACATAAAAGATAGAGGAGCAGGAAGATTTTTTCAGCTAATAAACAAGTGGTGTAATTCTTTGTATGATAAATTGTGCTGGCTAATGCATCTAATAGTGGTAAAGAGGACAAAACAAAGTAAAAACATGCTATGGCAGATGCAAAATTTAAAGGCGGCTGATACCAAAGAAGTGCGATGTTTCTACACGTCAAAGGGCAGGCAAAGCTATACACAGTAATAGGCAGAACGAAAACTCTTGAGTATTGTTGTAGCACTTAAGAACACATAAACTTGGTGTGCATATTATACTCAGTGCCAATTAAGAAGGGGATTGACATATGTTAAGCACGTGGTGGAAAAGCATAAATGAACGGGAGGGGATGGATGTGTCTTAGCAGTTGCCATAGCAACAAAAAGGACCAATTAGAGCTAAGGCATTATAATGGTGTTTCCATAGAAACGGTACACACAAGGACCTTGTTGCCGATATGTAACACGTGATTAGCATGTGACTCACGAGGAACTCAGCAGTAACATAAACAGTTTTTGTTATGTTCTGCTATCGCTGCATATAAACAAATAGTGCTGTAGCCCGAGCTTGTAATGCTTGCATCAGTTCACAGCATCAGTTAGAGATTGCCTGTATGTAGAGAAGTTTGTTTACATCATTCTCTATAGACGGTTATTTGCCTTGTGTTTACGTGAGTCTGTGTATGCATATGTTGTGAGCTTTCGCAATTGTGCTAACGCATTTAATGTGTAACAATGTCGAAAAATAGTGACAAAGATAGTGCTGCCGACCGAAAAGTTGAGCGTACTATCAAACCGAATAAAACTGTGTTTGATAAAGGTATCCCAATTGAAGAACAAGTGCAGGAAATAGTATGCTCTGAAATTATATATAATTGCATATTCTATCCTTTGAATGTAGATTCAATATTTTACTGTTGCCTTTGCATGTGAATATAAATAATACGCACTCAACATTCCAGGTGCAATCCAATCTTCTTCGTACACAATCATACCGGGCTCTCCACGTGGTCACAGTTAGTGGCAACGTCGCCTCTCCCAAGGGTTGCCAACCCGTACAATAATTATAATGTTTGTACGATGGTTGCCAACCCATACGATAATTATGGGGGTGTACGATAATTTGAATATATGATAGTTCGATACCGGCGAAATATCATTTTCGCCTGTTTGTCACACCAGCGAAATGAAACAAATTACAAATAGCGACACCTTTTGCCCTCGTGGCCTGCCTCCACCTCTCTAAGGCAGCCATTTTATATCATACTAATCCTTCTTCCCTTTATCCTCTTGTTGCCAGTGTGTCCAATCTCAATGAAGAAGGCACTGTTCAGAAAATTGATGATCAATGGAGAAAACTCTGAATAAGTGATATTCCGTGTGAAATAAAGAACATGCCTGAACCTGACAGTTTCTGGAGTGCTGTTAAACACATGTGTCACCTTGGTGGAAATACTGATTTCAAAGAACCAGCTGCCTTTGTATTATCAGTGATTTTGTTCGTATAATCTGTTGTCCCACAGAAGCTTCTTGCGAAAGCTTTTCCTAAACTGGGTTTAGTAAAAACCAAAGTTAGAAACAGATTGGCGCTAGATACGGTAAATGAACTTATTCTGTCATCTCAGCTTATGACAGAGCGTGGTATATCCGAAAATCTGCAAGTCACCGAGAAGATGTTAGGGTTTACCCCAACAACAAATTTGTATAGTGCTGCAACAGTTGAGGAAGATGAACTTTCAGATGAATAGTATGAGAAACATAAGCACTAAAGTTGTAATACTGGTTGAGGTCATCAATCTTGTAAGTCAATATAATAAATATAATTACTATTACATTTTCATAAGTGTTATGCTGATATTTTTATTGTTGTAGCATTTGGTTTATGATGTATGATAATTTTGAATCTAAATCTATAATTTTGAGTGGGTGGTACGATAATTTTACTTTTAAATGTTGGCAACCCTGCCTCTCCCTCACTGCAAGCTGTCAATCCCTTTCTTAGTTGGTGCTGACATTAGTATAACAAGTAATCTGAACTCATACCTTAAAACAGTAACAAAAATGAGCCCAGGCCAAGTAGAAAATTTCTTATAGGAAAGCAGTTGCATCTATCTTGTCATCTTCATCCTTGCTTCTAACCGCGTCTATATCATCACTATCTTTCTGTAAGGTGATGTTAATTGGCTGGAGTATTTTGTTGCAGGCTACTTTCTTGTCCTGTTCTTGCTCTTTTTCTGCTGTCAGACTGGAAACTCAGTCTTCTTTGGTGGCATGCTCATTCGTGACATTCACTAATGTTTTTATATCCACCAACCTAAATGTCCTATTTTGTTCAGTAACTTCCCTATTAATTTTAGTTCATATTATCTCAATGATACAATGATACATATGGTGATAAGGGGTAGCCTAATCTCTTGGGGGCTCATTCCAGCAGCTAATTGATTCAGCTCATAAATTTTTTTTCTTTACTTTTATATGAGCAATAATAATTCAACTTTCGTTTTGGCAAGATTGTAATCAATATTTTTCTGCCACAACCAATCCTGTATTTCATACTTTCAAGATGAAAGATAGGGGGAATTGTATTTAAAGTGACTGAACAGTACTAATCATCCATTGTTATAGATCCTAGATATAGATAAATCGGGAATCTGTTTGTAAACCATTCTTTAAAACTAGAGGCATTCATTTTGAAATGGTAATTTTAAGTTCTCAGATTCTACTTACAATGAAAAATCCATTTGCTCTCAGGAACAAATCATGTTTGTGCTGAGCCTACATGGCATACAATCAGTGTTCCTCCTTGCCTATTGGAACTTTAAGTCCCTCATTTCCCGAAGAACATTTTTTGTATGACTTTGGTTCACAGACGTTTCGTCCAAGTGAAAAATTGGACGTTCATCCCCTAAACTTCACAAATTGTGCATTCTCAGAAATATAACATGTTGTACAACATCTTTCCTTTAGAAATTTCTGCCCATCATTGGTTTTTCTGTACATAAGACCCAAATACTTAAATATCGTGTACATCGATGACTCGGGAACCTTTGCAATCTATCTTCTCCCTCATTTCATATTCAAGTTTCTGTGTAGTAGGAAATTCTCCCGGTCATAAAAGGAATAAGTTGTTTGCCGCAAGGTGTCTATTAAAGTTGTCTAAATGTGTTAACACGCTTCTGTATGTGATGTCTTTTTCTGGATGATGAAAAGAGCAGGGTTTACCCTTAAGCAACAGAGGCCTTGGTCTCTGCACAAATACATTATATTGAACAGAAACTACCTAGCTACCCACAGTCAACTCCTGTGGCTGCAAAAAGTTTATCTTCTCATGCTCTTCACATTTGGAAAGGTTTTTTTAAAGAAAGAATACACATTGTAAATCATAGTCCTACTTTGGTTATGCAACACTTCCCATTTATGTATTATTGTTTCACTTTTACTACTCATACCATGTACACTAAGTGACATTTTGACTAAAGCAACAAGAAGCACTAAATTAAACACAAATAAACCAACTTCACACTATCAACATAATTGAATTACAGGACCTGAGATTACCTTCATTAACAGAAAAGCAGATATTTGAACTGAAACTATAATAGCTTGAGTCCTTTCCCTTCCTTATTGTTAGACCCTGCAGTTCTGTTATCTGATTTGAGTCGCATGCTGACACAATAAACAAAAGTGTCGTGAAGGAATTTGGTCAGAGAACATAAAAGCATCTTAGCTGAACCTCCTGTTGAAAGATGAGTTCAAAGCACACCCATATCTCTGCAACCAATTAATTAGAAAAAGGTTTGTGGACTGGAAGCTTCAAAATAAAATGCTCTTTATTGTCAAATTATTCTTTCCTGTTCTACAAATAAATTTTGTGAGCACAAATGATATTTATCTCACTGGCTTTACAGTGTGTTTAACTATACAACACCACAGGTGTGAAAAGTGTCTGATTAGATGTTGTGTTGACCAGCTCCTCCTGCCACCCACCATTAAATTATTAAATTTTGCATCTCCCATAGTGACATGAATGAACAGCCATACACACAATTTCAGCAAGCTGTGCTTTTTTAATTATTGTTTTCTGTTTTGAAATATAAAAGTACAATAAAAAGTTTGTTATAAAACGTACGTAATTATACAACGCCTCACCTATAAAGTGATTTCGCAAAAAAACCAGACATGATAGTAGTAAACGGATTAAAAATTTGGATTCAGCACATTGGCATTATATAAACTCACACTATTTAGTTCAGGCAACAAACACAGATTAAATTTGCGGGCTAGTGTAATTTGCTTCCCTGGGAAGTGAGTTTCAGGCAACAGCCTCAGGTTCTCCCCCTGTGATTACATCCATGAACCAGTGGGGCCCTCCATTGAGGCCAAGCTGCCCCTAGCCCCGGAGACCAATAATTTTTGCAAACAAGCAGCACTCAATTGCTCTTGTATGCTTTTACAGAAAAGTTTCTATGATTTCTGCTGAGGCCTTTGTAATTTCTTTCTTATGCTGTCTCTGGGATTCTTTTAATCATCCTAGGTTGCCTGACACTTATTAGCCTTACACCGATTATAAAGCTTATGTGTCCTTTTCTTAATGGATTCCAGATGTGTATTCCATCTGAACTTATCTCTTGCTTTCATCTCCCTCATTATGGGGCAGTTCCTTTCATGTGGAGAGACTATGGTGTTGGTAAAAAAACTCCACAGATGACTCAAGGTCTTCTGTGTTCTTAATTCTGATCTGGGGTGAATTCTTGAGACTGCCCCCAGGTCCCCTCTATAGGATTCCCAATCAATTCTCATAAGAGTTCCTGTACAGGCTATTCCATCCTTCACCTGCAAGATCGAAGTATATATGTGTGTGGTCAGATAAGGATACTTCCTTACTTACTCTCTAGTTCTTCACTTTTTCTAGGATCCCAAAGACCCTAGTATGATGTTTATATTTGAAAATTAACGAAGAGCAAAACATCCCCATGGTTCAGGATCTCAAGATGTGTTGTGCTCAAAAATTTGAGCAGTGCCATTCCCCTTTCGATGTTATGCCACCCCATAAGCTATTATGTGTTTTAGTCACAGCCAGTCAATAACTTCTATTCTTGCAATACTGCACAAGTTCTTTAAACTCCTGAGAAGGTGAAGAACCCACCTCCTCAAGAGTCCTACAGGAAAATAGGAACAGACTACTTACCTGCCAGTGCTGTCTATTCTCCTCATATCATACAAGGTTTTTTTTTTTTTTTTTAAATTAACGTCCTCCAACATTGTCATATCGGACGAATGAATGAAATGAAATGGGTGAAATGATGCTCAAATGAGACCGAGGTCCATGGAGCTTTAAGTTACCCGACATTCGTCTTCTCAGGGTAGGGAAAACCTCGGAAAAAAACCTTACCCGGATAACTTACCCTAAGCACATATCATACAAGGACCACCGCCAAATCTCCCCTAAGAAAACCAGGCAACACCCAAGAATAACTGTGTCTTGTAATGACATACACTGGGTATTTCATTAGCTGAATTGCTGTATATGGGATAACCCTTAATATTTGGCCTTATGGTTCTTGTGTCAAAGTGACTTTAACACTCTGCCTCGTGATGCTAGTATTTAGCATCCTTGAGGTGTGCTGCAGGTTGGGCTGTATGAAAGAAATCATTTGAGCCACCCCTGTAGCACCCTTCTCTTCCAGTGAGGCCAGATGTGGCATGGTACCTCTGCTGCTGTAGGTTGTTGCAGATTGCATCATAGCTCAGAAATATGTACAGCTGTTATGCCAAAGAGTATGGAACATTGTGGGATCAAATCTCTATCAGTGAAATCAAAACATTAAAGAAAAAGAAACTATGCTATGGACTTTGTGAAAAATAGGAACATGTGCCTGTACAATGGTGGGCAGATTTAGGCAATTGAGGTAAAGAGGAAGGAGAGAGAGAAGAGTGGTGTGGAGTAGAAGAGGGCAAGACAGAAAGTAATGAAACTGCCTTTGAAAAGCATCTTTTGTTGTGCATTGTTCTAAAACTTTCACCAGTTTTCATTGAAACTTTGAGAATTTTCTTTTTTGGCACTTTTAGGCATTTAGGGGAGCTGGAATTGTGGGTATATGCTTACCTAGGTATAGATGTATTTTCCAACCAAAATTATTTTTCTGCACTGGGTCCGTACATTGAAATATGCTATGTTTGTTTTGGGTAACGAAAAACTGCCTGTACTAACACAGCATACATAGTGATGTTTTGAAAGCTGGTAATACAACTGTGTTTACTCCAAAGTAAAGTGCTGCATTATGCAAAACATTGCAGATGTAAAACTGTTCTAATGTTGCAGATTTGAAAATACCAAACTTGGCTTAAACATTTTGTAACTTTTGTTTTAGATGAAATTAGTGTGACATCAGTTCAGGAGAATTCTCAAGAGGTGGCGTCAACATACACAGAATTCCATCAACACAATAGAGGAATAAGGTATTTACTTACACATATATCCTATGCTACTAAGTGATTTGTGTGCATGTGTACATGTACATATGTGCTTTGTAAATTCACCTTCATTTTAAGATGCCTTTTAATCTTAAGGTAAGTAATACATGGAATATTGATTTATCTTATTTTGTTAATTAAACGGTTTATTAAACTTATGTATATAACCTATTGAGAAATAAGTCATTTCAATCATTATACTCTGTTCATCAAGAGATTAGAGGAAACGTAAACAAAGCCATGTGCATTTTGACCACAGCGCACCCTCTTGACGCTTTTGCCGTGTAAATAGTCCCTTGAAGAAATACTGTTACTAAGGTCTGAAATGTCACTTAATGTTTGCTAAAGCATGAACTAAGTGTACTAAGCATAGTTAAACTGTAAGAATATGCAGTCAAGTGAATCTGTAACCAGCCTAATTCATACTGCGCGCGCATTATTCAGTATGAAAGTAACATGGCGGAACAAGTAAGTTGTGAAACATAAGTGCACCAAACCATTGCGAAGTGGTGAAAAGACAACAATATTGAACGTGTTTAACAAGTTCTGCGAGAAATATCCCGAACTTGCTATCGAAGGCGTGATGAACTTAACATCCGAGTTTACCGGTGTGTCAGTTGCAAGTATTGACAGTACACGCAAAGAAAAATGGTCAGTTGGTGAAGATCCCGGCCAGAAGCTTCCACGTACCAGATAAATGGTGGATGTAGTTTGCGACGAATTTGTGAGATCTGCAATCCGTTGAAAAGTTCACCAGTTCTTTGTTAACTATGAACCCCCACCTTAAACAAAGTGCTGTTGGCAGTTAACTCTGATCCTGATCTTCCAGATTTAAAATGAACTTCCCTCCACAAGCTGCTTCTGGAGATTGGTTTCGAGATTGTGAGCAGGAAATGAAAAAAAGTGTTATTGTGGACAGAGATGACGTAAGTAGCAGTTAATTTCCATGTGCTACATGGAATCAAGTAAATATATCCTTTTAGTAGTGTAAAATGCATATTATACCTACGTGTAGCGGTAGGTAACTGTGTTGCGTCATTGTGAATGCACGTGGCCGCGGAGTGATACAAACTGGTGCTTTGTTTATATCTCCTCTAATCTCTAGATGAACAGAGTATAGTGTAGTACGTTTTTTTTTTTTTTTTTTTGCGAATATGTAGTGTTACTATGGTTCGTGGCTATGCAGTCGTAGCTATGAAGACTCATACGATCTCTGGGCATAGTACAGAACAGGGCATATTATTAGACTCCGCTTTTAAATTTGTTGAAATATTTATTCATACCAACGTAAAGTAACAATTATTGAGTCGTAATGCAATATCAATACTTTTCCTTCCTGCTTTGTACGTGTTGGCACGTCCAAATTTATACATTGTATGTTTTAGCGGATTCTTGCTAAACACAGCATCTGACTTATTATATCACACAGATTGAAGAGTATTGTACTATATAATACAATATATTTCAATTTCTTGGAATGTTGATAACGTCTTCCTGATACAGATGCTTCGGTCCAAGAAGATTAAATCACTTAATATCTGATTTCTCAGAGCCTTGCCGAGAAAAAAATGTCTCCTTCAAAATCGTCAATCCAAGAAGAATGGAAATTGATTTGTAGCTATGACAATAGCATTCAGATATTGTCTAGCTTTACGACACTTTCTCGTGATGTCATCTGATGACGTCATATTTCACATATTACAAGTAATCTCGGACATGCCAAGTAAACAATGCCTATTTATATCTAACATTTCTAATGTGACATTTATACAAATAATCATTGATTATGGAACACAATTGATACATAAAAGTTAACAATAATCATGATGCCAACAAATTGACAATATTCCAGAAAACAAAAGGATCATGCTGGATAAACAGAGTCAAGTTCATGTTTGTTTTAAAATAACTGTCTGAAGTCTATAAAAATTGTATTTATTACCAGCTATGTCCAGCATACATTTCATACAGAAAATTTTATATTTGATGCAATGCCTTGGCTTTTCTTTGAAAAATAATAAATGCTCGCTTCATTAACTTATTTTGTAGAATGAATAATTGCAAACCAAGTCATAAATAACTTACCATTAATGCTCTGTCCTGTAAGAAATACTGTTCCATCATCTGCAACAAAATACTTTTTAAATAAGCCTTCTTTGCCTATCACAAATAGTGGTTGATAGCTTTGCTGATAAAACTTCAGCTCTTAATTCACAAAAAAGAATGATTGCAGCAATAATGTGCAGCATGTAATTCATCAAGGGAGGAAACCTAACCAGAAAAGTTCATCTCAGATGTCTATAGAACATAAAGCACCTATATATACTCTGTTCATCTAGAGATTAGAGGAGACGTAAACAAAGCCACGTGCGTTTTGACCACAGCGCGCCCTCTTGACGCTTTCGCCATGTAAATAGTCCCTTGAAGAAATACTGTTACTAAGGTCTAAAATGTCGCTTAATGTTTGCTAAAGCATGAACTAAGTGTACTAAGCATAGCTAAATAAGAATACGCACTTACGTGAATCTGTAACCAGCCTAATTCATTCTGCACGCGCATTATTCAGTATGACAGTAACATGGCGGAACAAGTGAGTGCTGTAAAAATAAGCACGGCAAAGCGTTGCGAAGTGGTGAAAAGACAATAATATTGAACGTGTTTAACAAGTTCTGCGAGAAGTATCCCGAACTTGCTATCGAAGACGTGATAAAATTAACATTCGAGTTTACCGGTGTGTCAGTTGCAAGTATTTACAGCACACGCAAAGAGAAATCATCAGTTGGTGAAGATCCCAGCCAAAAGCTTGCACGTGCCAGATAAATGGTGGATGTAGTTTGCAACGAATTTGTGAGTGTGAGATCTGCAATCCGTCGAAAAGTTCGTCAGTCAGTGAATCCCCACCTTAAACAAAGTGCTGTTGGCAGTTAACTCTGAACCCGATCTTCCAGATTTAAAACTAACCTCCCTCCACAAGCTGCTTCTGGAGATTGGTTTCGAGATTGTGAGCAGAAAATGAAAAAGTGTTATTGTGGACAGAGATGACGTAAGTAGCAGTTAATTTCTATGTGCTACATGTTATTTGAATCAAGTAAATATATCCTTTTAGTAGTGTAAAATGCATATTATAACTACGCGTAGCGGTAGGTAACTGTGTTGCGTCATTGTGAAAGCACGTGGCCGCAGAGTGATACAAACCGGTGCTTTGTTTATATCTCCTCTAATCTCTTGATGAACAGAGTATATGTATTTGTTGGTTTAGTCTGAGCAACTAACCTACCTCTATTGGCACACTCTTAGTTGATGATTGACATTTCCTGCTAATGTGTACTGAAAACTGTAGCTGAAAGGAGGTATGGGGTTAAAGGTCACTCTGGTCTCATAGTAACCACGGAAGGCACCAATTAAAGGCAAGCTTCCCCAAGCAATTTTCCTAACAACAACAGGGACAATTGTGAGGTTGCCAGCAGTAACATTGAATACCATATGTTTTCCACTGAATTCCTTTCCAGGAGTCTTTACCTGATGCCAACTATGCTATTGTGTTGCACTGTAAATTGGTGAGTCATTGATATCACGTACCTCGTACATCAGTTTACTTGTTTCATGTGCACTGTTTAGTTCGTGAAGTGTCAGTATTACGGTTGCATTTACAAACATAAAATATCAGGGACTATTCCACATATTTTATGCCTTGGTTGAAATCAACCAATCATGTGCATAACTTTAAAAATTCAACCAATGGCAACCTTCGTATGCAAAAAAATTACAGCATTCCATTATCACCTCTGAATTTTAGTTATCACCTCCTCTCCTTTTCTTATGTTATGATCAGGTTCGAAAATCTAGCTGCATTGTGTTTCAGATGCACAACAGCTGGTGTAATTTGATGCTAAGGAACTGCTATTCAAATGTCAAATATGGCTGACTCACTTCGGTAACATATTTAATGCTGAAATAGATTAAATAATTCGAAGAGGGAAACCAGAACAGGAGTACAATAGGAAATATGTTTAGAATCAGTTTGAAAATTTTTGTATTGAACTAAATTATAAATTAACAGCAGATACTCCTGCTTTTGACATTGTCAACATGTTAAAAAATTGGAGCATCAATATGAGCATTTTGTAGGATGCTGATGCATGTGTACCTGCTTCATGTTTCTTTTAAGAGGTTAGTAATTACAATACAGCATTTAAATACATTTCTTGGGCTATATCATCCTTTAATTCATGAAATTGTCTTAATAAATGCAACTTGTGATAGTCAAATTCTCACGTGACTTTGTGACTCCAGAATTTATCAATAATTTGACAATCACTCACTAAATAAACCGTGGCTGCGCCGTAGCCGAGTGGTTACACCATTCGCTTCTCACCAAAGTGGCCCGGGTTTGATCCCAGGCACCACATGAGGGATTTGCAGCGGACGAAGCGGCGCTGGGGCGGGTTTCCTCTGGGTTCTCCAGTTTCCCCCGCCATCTCATTCCACCAGTACTCCATTTTCATTCCATGTATCATCAGTGTCACCGCCTGCGGTGCCGTATGTAGTAAAAGCGGACGTTAAACACTACAACAAACAAACTAAATAAACCAAGATTGCAAGTAGGCAACCAGTATTTGAAACAATATTTAAAACTAATGTTAAAATGCAAGACTCATATTTTATGGTTATTTTCAGACGTTTAAGATTACTCTCAGCATACAAATGAAGCCTTCAGCTTTACTAGCTTTACTTATCAGCTAGTGGCAATAACTTCAGAATTGTATATACTATCAACAGTTAATGGAAACATGCAAGCACTAAATGTGTCCATGGTGGCTTGCAGGGTACTTATATACCCTGTTGGGGATGAATCAAGTGCATGATGAGTTCCGTACAGTAGGAAGTGCAATAATCAATTAATCAATGAGCTCAGTTGATGTTTGAAGCTTATGCAGTATCCAATTAACTGAATGTTATGGCCAGTCTATTTTGAACTTAAAGCTGCACATCTAATTGCTCTGTTATTTATTCGTATTTTGTCCAACTATTGTAAACAAATACCTAACATGTGTGCTTAGCTTTGTAAATTTTTTACATTCTAAAACTAGCAATGGATTTCTTTCCACCATTGACTTATATTTCACAATTTCCACTCACAGTCCAATAATAAGTAATGTTCAAATAAAGTAGCTGTGTTAATAGTTTTCTGTCAGTTCATTATGTGTTTATTGACTGAACAAATCAGCTAATTCATGACAGTGTTTGCTCGGTGCTCATTTGACATCTCTACAGTATGCATTACATTACACGTCTCTGTAGCAAACACTGCAGATTTCTACCTACACATGTAATCATGTCCATGCTTTGTGGGTTCAGTAGTGCACATTAGCTAATGTTTTAGTGGTATACTGCCTAGGAGCATGTATTTAAATGGGCAATGGTGAAGGAGGTATGGAAAGGAAAGCAGATAAAACTTTTTTGTCTTTAGCCGTCTTAAATTCCAACATTTTATATACTGTTTTTATGTTCTGTGAAACATTTTAAAAAGTTGTGACTTTCTCACAGAAAGTTGAACTTGAAAATGTTTCTCAAGTAATATTATAATATGTCATTACTGTGGATTTAATGAACTTCAAAACATTCTCTCAGATGTCACAATTGCACTGACTACATACTTGGGAAGATGTCTGTCACTTACTGCCAGATAATTAAATATAAGCAGGAACCAGTTATTAAGAAAAAAATTTTTATACACACATTGCTTTCCCCATCACTGCTTTTACAATTGAGTGTGACACCCTTTGCCAGAGCATCACTGGTGTTCAGAAAGGTCTACAACTCTCCTAATTGGTCTGCATAAAACATAGTAATTTTTGCTCCTCAGGTTTCTACACAACAATGAAATCTCATGCTCCACAAAGGGTGTGAGTTGGCGCAATCCAGTTGGAAAGCCACGGTAACTTTTTAACACAAATGGTGTGTTACTCAGAATGTGTGTTTAGTGTGCTGAAGATTTTCAATGTCTTTTGTTTTCCCTTGATACTATGTTGATTTTCTTTCTTATGCAGTAGTTTTTTATTTACCATTTACCGCATGAGTAACGTTTGTATGCAAAGCACAATTTTTATTAATTTCACTAGCATTTCAGAAAGCAAAACATACAAAGCTTAGTAGGAGCATACCTTTGTTCTTAAAATTGCCAGCATAAATGCATTATTGTTGATACTGTTGCCACATATTATGGGTAAATTTAGTGAACTTGCTCAACCAGCAAATAAAAGAATTCATATTTTGGAATATAAAATGCATGCAAGTTCATTAACCTTTTCACTGCTAGAGATTGATATACAAATGTACAGGGTGTAAGGGGTATAGATAGGTATTCACTTCTAAAGTAGGAATAGAAGCCATCAGAATAGTAGAAAATCATTTGTAACATTATGTCCATCTCCAAAAATTTTGCTGCAAACAAATGATTTACAATTCAATATTTAGCAACATAAGAGTTTAAGCATGTCCTCCTTGCACTTTGCAGTGCTTATCATAATAGGCTAGATGTCTAGGTCAGCCGTGAATGCATTTCCAAGTTCCCCAGCTAATGTTTGTGTTCTAAACTTTGTTACACTGATATTTAATAGAAGAAATATGCAGTGGATTCTAAGCAAAATGTATCCTTTATTCTGTGAGGCAATCCAGAACACCCTTTTTTGCTGAAACAGAAGCATCTATAGTAAAAAGTATGATCATATGCTGGGGTTGAAATTTGAATCCTCAGCTCACTTAATACAGCGTGCATTTTACCACTGAGCTACAACAGCATATGTAAAAGCGTGCATTTTACCACTGAGCTACGACAGCATATGTAAAAGCATGGCTTATATACAACATAGATGTTGATTCTGTTAAAATCATCTTTCCACATGTTTTCCATTTTCTTGCATATTCTCCAATGTCCTGTAGTAAATAACTCGGCTGCAAAAGAGTTGCAACTTGTTTTGTTATAATTTAGTTCAGATTTCATCATACTGGGTTAATACAGCCATGAAATCTTCAGAGTGTGTGACGGGCTAAAATGGTGACCATGACAGTAGGTATACATGTATGACCATGGCCGATTTAGTTTTTGTACCCCCTAATGCCTGAATGATAGGGACCCACAAAAAGTGTACATTTACTTTCCTGAAACATGTTACCCGTGTAACATGCAGCGTTAACTGAGTTATGGATGTAGCTGATTTAGCGGACACATTAAATCATATTTCTACAATAGCCTGGCTTGGTGACTCACTCTCAGCCATTACATTTACCATTGGCCAAAATCAGTTAATCCAGCAGAATCAAATCAGAACTTAAGACGTGAGATAATACAGTGCATGGAAATATTTGCTCTTTCCTTCCATCTGTTTGTATTTTGCAAGTCAAATTTGGGTCATGTATAGGGCTCGGATTTTTATGACCTAAAAACTCTTGAGGTATCCATGCCTTAAAAATTACCAAAATA
Source organism: Tenodera sinensis (assembly GCA_030765045.1). Classification (NCBI taxonomy): domain Eukaryota; kingdom Metazoa; phylum Arthropoda; class Insecta; order Mantodea; family Mantidae; genus Tenodera; species Tenodera sinensis. Next base: position 304,588,731 of record CM060964.1, read on the forward strand.
TGACTTAAAGCTTAAAAAGAAACAGATTTACTTTTAATAGTGAGACAGAATGATGGACCCCAATAGAAGGTCGTTCATGTAAATGTTTTTTTAAAAAGTGTATAAATTTCTAGTTCTTGTTTGGGTGTATCAGGAACTTATTTTTAATATTCAGGATAGCCAATGTTTTCTTGTTACTAGATAGTCTGTTGTGTTCAACCAATAAGAACTATTTGCGCGGATGAATACAAAAATGGCGGTGTGTGGTACCAAAGCGACGCCAAGAACTAATTTCAGTAGCGTCTGTATGCTCAAGATGATAAGACGTGTTTCAGTAGCGTGTGGACATGGAACTTTCACCAAACTTTTATCCAGTGCAAATTCTACCAAATCATTTAAGTGTGAAGGTTTTTTAATATTTAATACGGTGCTGAGAGTGTAAAATAACAAAGTGTTAATGAATAAATAAGTTGTGATAAAGGAACATTGATTTATGCATTCCATTCTGTTACCACAACCCTGTAGATAAGAATCGCGTCTACTATCACAGTATTTCATCTTTCAGAGAAGAACATTATTCTTGCTGTTATGTGTTAAGAATCATTTTAAAAACTGCCCCAAAATGGCTTACCCAACGTGGAACTCGAATTTAGAATGGAATGCAAAATTACGAAAATTGAAATCACGATAAAAAACCAAGTGACGCCGCGTCCAATGGAAAGAAGACGCCATTAGACCATCGTTTGATATCAACGATACATCAGAACATCGATGCACGAATAATCAACGTGGGAAAAACACCGGAGATCATCTAGCGAAGCCAACTGCCCAGGAGACGTAAATAACTGGATGAAGAACCAACGGAAAAGAAAGTAGGATCAAAAATTTTTGTTTTCACATACATTTTATTTCCATTTTTATGTTACTGAGAAGCGGCAAAGTAGTGGGACTTTTAACCTTAAGTGAATTGAATAAAGAAATTAAAATGTTGCGAAAAGAGATAGAAACAGGAGTGGGGGAAGGGGCAGATAGGCCTAGTTATCAGGTAGAATTAGAAAGTGAGGAACAGGTGGAAATAAGCAAAGACCAAAGGTTAATGATGATCATGTTTGAAAGACTAGAACAAAGTTTAGGTCAGAAAATGGAACAGAATAGGGCAGAATTAAAACAAGACATAGAACAAAGTTTAGGTCAGAGTATAGGCCAGAAACTAGAACAAAATAAGGTAGAATTAGGTCAGAAAATGGAACAAAATAACGCAGAATTAAAACAGGACATAGAACAAAGTTTAGGTCAGAAGATGGAACAAAATAAGGTAGAATTAAAACAGGACATAGAACAAAGTTTAGGCCAGAAAATGGAGGAAGTGAGACAGAACTTAGAACAGAAAATGGAATTAGGTAGACAGAACCTAGAACAGAAAATAGAATTAGGAAGACAGGAGTGTAAAGAAAATATGAAAGTAATGGAAACTAATTTAAAATTAGTACATAAAAACTTAAATGAAACAAAGGAAGCCTTAGAAGCTAGGATAGAAATCGTAGGAGATAGGATGGGAAAGATAGAATCAGAAATGAGAGAGAACAAGATTGTGTTAGAAGGAGAAATTGCTAGATGTAGAGATGAAATAACAGAATGTAATACAAGTGTAGACTGTAAGATTACAAATGTAAAAACAGAAATAACTGAGGAATTGAGGAAAGAGATTGAGGTAGTAAAGAAAGACATTATTAATGAAACTGTAGAACAAATTGTAATTCCTAAAATTAAGACAATGAATGATGTGATGCATTCACAACAGGATGCTATAAATGATATGAAACAGAGTCACTTAGAAATAAAGAATGATTTAAAATCAATTTGTGAAGAAATGAAAAAAGGGAAAGAAAGTTTGGCTAATGTAAATGATGTTGTGAATGCACTACAAAGGCAAGATGATTTAGATGTAAGTAATGTACAAGATGAGAGTTACTTGAATAATGTACAAAATGTTGACTCACCATACAGAGAAAGAGGTTCACAACCAAACAATGACACGACACATAACACATGTTACACCAACAGCATATTACATGAAATCACACCACCTACATTTGATGAGGAGAAGGGAGACGATCCAAAACTCTTTGTTAAAGAGATGGAAGAATATTTTAAAGTGAAAGGGATACCAAATGAGCTTAGGATGATGATAGTTAAGAAAAGCTTAAGAAACAAGGCGTTAGAATGGCTCAGGTTAACACTAGCTGGTCATGAGTCGTATAGCTCATTCAGAAATTTATTCCTATCAAGGTATTGGGGCCCAGCTAAGCAAAACCAAACTAGGGTAGAGCTAGCGACAGGTAGATATGATCCAACCAAAGGGTTATCGCTAGTCGATTATTTTATGAAAGTAGCCAACAAAGGAAAGCTATTAGACCCCAAGTTGTCAGAAGCAGAACTAATTACCAGCATAACAAGACATTTCCCAGACACAGTGAGAACAGGATTAATTGTTGCGAGGCCAGTAGATTTTGCAGATATGATAGAATTGTTGACAGCCTTCGAAACACAAAATGGTCGGCCTAATGAGCATAGACATAGGAACGGTCACCCAAACTCACCCATCTTAAACCGGAGCACGGCTACGAACAACCAGAGTGAGGGAGAACATAGAAATACTAGGAGCACCCATGAAAGGGGGAGAGGGGCACACCATTTCCCACAACCACATAATCATGGCGAAAGGATGGAGAACACAAGACAGCGGTACCACGACACAATACCGAGGGGTGAATCGAGATACAGAACGCATAGATATGATCGTGGAAGACCAGGAGACCGTACCCATCAAGTGAATCATATACGATTCTGTAGGGAATACTTGAACAGCCAAAGGCCATTATACAATAGGGGTTCACGTCAAAGGGGCAGAAACCAATGGAACACCGACAACGTAAGACAACAGGAACAGAATGAAAATGTGCCGTATAGGACCGATGCTGCCCAGAATACAGAAACGACGATCACCTCCAACGCCCAGGAAAACTAAGTACAAGTCAACTTTGTGTCCCGGAAGTTGACCTGTGTGGCAGTAGGGGCAATATTGACCAATGTAATGTAGGTACCTTGTGAAGACAGGCAAGTGAAAGAAAGGAAATAACCAATCCACCAATGATTAGGCTGAAGGTATGGGGTATCGAATTGCCAGCGATGATTGATACAGGAGCCAGCACATCAGTATGTGGCGAACAGCTATTCCAGGAACTGATAACTAAAAGAAATGCTGAATTCTTGCCTGTGTGTGGAGTGTATTGCAGCACAGCAATTGGCAAGAAAAAGGAACATGTTAAATACCAGGTAAGGCTGGTAGTAGAAATCGGAAGTTGGAAGTTCGATTTTATTGCCCTGGTAATACCTAGACTAACAGCTACCCTAATCATTGGCAGTGATTTGCTTAACCTTTGGAGGTCGGTGATTAATTATGACCTACATGAATTTATTATTAAGGAAGGAGCCTCAGAATGCACTGCGAAGTTCCTGGAGGAAGAAACATGCCAGGAGGAACCAGACCAGACGGGGATCCATCCGGATGAACAATTCTTTGTGGAGAACATCAATGTCCACAAGAATAGGTTGGTAGACCTGAGGGTAAGCAAGGAGAAAACAGGTTGGACGAGCGAGGAGGAAACTAATGTTTGCAGCCATTGGATCTGCACAGAAGACGAGTATGTTACCTCGGACAACTACCAACCTGAACCACTACCAACAGATGGAGAAGAATCGATGTCACAGCTAATCGATGAGAAGGTCTGGGGGCACATGGCATCTCTGAAGAGGAAAGGAACCAACTTAGAAAAACATTGATTAAAAACAGGAAAGTTTTTAATAAAAAGCCAGGTACATGTAATAAGTACGTACATGCTTTTACAGTAAAAGATATCACCCCCTATTCACATAAATCCAGGCCCATCCCCAACTCCATCAGGGAGGAAGCTGACAGAGTGATCCAGAAAATGTTAGCGGACGGAATAATAGAGCCGTCGGACTCATGTTACGTGAATCCAGTGGTATGGGTCCATAAGAAAGAGGGAAAATTGAGGATGACCATCGACGCAAGGAAGATAAATGCACATACCTTGCCAGATCATTACAGGCCTGAGGGGGTAGACCAACTAATATCGAAATTGAAGGGAGGTCAACATTTTACAAGTCTTGACTTGACAGCATCATTCTGGCAAATTCCTCTTCATCCAGATGTCAGAAAATATACCTGTTTCTTGCACAAAGGAAAGGTATACCATTTTTTAAAATGTGCCTTTGGACTATCGACCAGTAGCAGTGCACTACTGAGGGCTCTAGACAAAGTTTTTGGGGATACTATCGAGACTTTTGTAACGCAATATGTCGACGATTTTTTGATATACAGCAAGAATCCCAAGTCACACTTACATCACATAGATTATGTATTGTCCAGGTTCCAGGAAAGCAACATGACCCTAAATTTGGAAAAGTGTGAATTTTTCGTCAAAGAGGCTGAATTTCTAGGCCACATCATTACACCTGATGGTATACAACCTAATCCGGAGAGGGTCAAGGCCATAGAGCATATACCACCCCCACGTAACTTAAAACAGTTGAGAAGGTTTCTGGGCATTTTACAGTACCAGTCAAAATTCGTGGTCAACTATGCTAAGGAATTGGTACCCCTTAGAGCACTGTTGAAAAAAGATACTAAGTGGGAATGGAATGCTGAACACCAGGTGGCCTTTGAGAATATCAAAGAACTTTTCAAGCACAGTATTCTCCTGGAACGACCGGATCCAAATTCACCTTTTCTAATATACACCGATGCTAGTGCGCACTCATATGGAGCAATATTAGCACAAGAAGATGCAGATGGCAACAAACATGTGATTGCCACAGCTTCTAGATTTTTAAACAAGATAGAAGCCAATGCCTGCATAACCGAATTAGAAATAGGTGCAATCCATTTTGCGTTACAAAAGTTCAGACAATATATATATCATTATAAAATAATTATATATACAGATCACGTAAGCCTGTCCTTCATTCAAAAATGCAAGCTAACCAACTCCAAAATCTCAAGGTACATACATACATGAGATAACATCACACAACATAGAGGTCAAACATATCCCGGGGAAGGAGAACATCTTTAGTGACTTATTGTCAAGGTTAAGGTCGGAGAGTCACATACCCGAGACGATATACAATCCACACCATGAAATTAAAATCATGCAGATGAATAGCAAAGAAAGCAACGAAATCTTACAAGACTTCAAAAACATAGCGAAGCTACAACAAGAAGACCCTGAATTGAAGAGGCTATTCGACAAGGCTCCAGACATAATACCAAAATTGGAAGCCAAGATAGGCAAATTTAGGAACATCCTATTTAAATTGCATGGTCGCAACGTAAGGAAGTGGAAAATGATGGTACCAAATTCCTTACAGGACAGGGTCATTTTGGCATTCCACCACTCGATGCTTCACTCTGGTACTGAGAGAACAATGCTTGCAATTGAGGAAGTATTGTACATCAAACATCTTGGCAAGAAAGTCAGGAAGTTAATTTCCTCATGCGACCTATGTCAGAAGGTCAAGCCAATAAATGTAAGATACGATGTCGTTCCACAATCCATTGTAAGGAACGAGAAAAATGCATTGGTGTGTATTGACGAGCATGGAGAGCTACCAAGGGGGAAAGATGGAAACAGATATATCTTTGTCATGTTTGATGTTTTCACAAAATTCACCAAGATATACCCCATTAAGAACATTAAAAGCAGAACTTGCCTAGATAAAATCGTCAAGGACTACATCCCAAAATATGGGAGGATAAAATGTATTCTATCGGACAGTGCAACAATGCATAAGAGTAAGTTATTCCAGAACACCTTAGAAACATTAGGAATAAAATTGTACTATTCCTCAGCGTATTATCCCCAAGGAAACCCGACTGAGAGAATCATGAGGGATATAAGTATTTATTTCCGTCTACTCTGCCACAGAGACCACACTTCCTGGACGGAAAAATGTGGATACATAGAGGAGGTGATTAACCATTCGGTGAACCCCACGACCAAGTTCGCCCCAATCGAATTGATGACCAACACGAAACCCAAGAGATTGACAGTTGACATTGACACTACGATGGCTGCCCAAAGAGAATTATCAGAGAAGGAAAAATGTCAATTGGCATTCAGAAGATTGCAGCAAAAGGCTGAAAAAGGGAGGAACAAGGTAAAAAGATTTGTCAGGAAATGGTCCCCACAAATTGGAGAAAAGGTGCTCTTAAAAAGCCACAAAGCATCCAAGGCATCTGAGAAGAGATCTGGAAAGATGGAGCTATTGTATACTGGACCACTGGTCATAACAAAACAGCTGGGTGACCACACGTATGAGCTACAGAATACAAATGGCAAGTTGGTAGGAAGATACCATAAAAATAAATTAAAGCCATACAAAGAAAGGACCAAATAGTCTTTGCCAACAAATGTGTAAGGCAGAAGTAGTAGAGATGAAGGAAGATAACAATTTTTAATGGGTTACTTATAGAAAATTATGTTCAGATTAGGAATTACAACAAGGAAGAAAACCAACACAGTCATTGGCTATATCGACCACAAAGAGCGTTGTCAACGAAGACACATGAGGACACTAATTGTCATTAAAGAGATGAATTATAGCGACGAAAGATAATATGTTTTTGACATAAGGATGTCAGGAACAAAAATAAAAAGGAATCAATTATGATGACAAAGATATAATATTTCGACATAAAGATGTCGAGGGGAATTGAGAAGAAAAATGATACAATTGCAGAATAATTATAAGTATAGAAGTTTTCTCTTATAGAAATAAGAGACAAAGAAGTGACAATTAGTGGAGTAAGGAAAACCATAATCAGAAAAACAATGCCCATGAATTAAGATGGATATAGCCAATGCTAAGCTCGAAGAAATGTTGAACCAAACAACAATGAATAATAACCCAACTAAGAAAAATAGTACCATTAGTAACATCAGGTTTAAGAACCGACTCAATGACCTGCCTATACATAAGCTTATAAACTTACAAGACAAAGAAGGCAAAGAACTGATTAAAATATTGCCATAAACATGATCATATTCATTAGCTCAAAATTTGTATCCTGTTTTTCTCTCCTCATAGCAATGAATACAAGTCAAAAACCACATAATAAACCATGATACACTTAAATTATATTTGTGTCAATGTCAAATGTACAATAACTGAGTATGTGTTGTATAAGGACTGAATATGTGTTGTACAATAACTGAATATGTATTGTATGATAACTGAATATATTGTGTAATAACTGGATATGTTGAGTAATAACTAAATGTGTTGTACAAAAACTGAATATGCATTGTGTAATAACTGAATATGTATTGTATAATAACTGAATGTATTGTGTAGTAATTGAATATGTGAAATTTATAAAGACATGCTGTATTATGCCAAAACAAAAGACAAACAGTGAAGAAGACTGTAAAAAAAAAATATATATATATATTGTACAAAGTGATTGAATCAGAGGAGTAGGGAGAAGTATTGTATTGTGTTTCAAGATTGTAAATATAGGTGACAACTTGAAAAACAAAACAAGGGGCATATGAGACAGAATGATGGACCCCAATAGAAGGTCGTTCATGTAAATGTTTTTTTAAAAAGTGTATAAATTTCTAGTTCTTGTTTGGGTGTATCAGGGACTTATTTTTAATATTCAGGATAGCCAATGTTTTCTTGTTACTAGATAGTCTGTTGTGTTCAACCAATAAGAACTATTTGCGCGGATGAATACAAAAATGGCGGTGTGTGGTACCAAAGCGACGCCAAGAACTAATTTCAGTAGCGTCTGTATGCTCAAGATGATAAGACGTGTTTCAGTAGCGTGTGGACATGGAACTTTCACCAAACTTTTATCCAGTGCAAATTCTACCAAATCATTTAAGTGTGAAGGTTTTTTAATATTTAATACGGTGCTGAGAGTGTAAAATAACAAAGTGTTAATGAATAAATAAGTTGTGATAAAGGAACATTGATTTATGCATTCCATTCTGTTACCACAACCCTGTAGATAAGAATCGCGTCTACTATCACAGTATTTCATCTTTCAGAGAAGAACATTATTCTTGCTGTTATGTGTTAAGAATCATTTTAAAAACCGCCCCAATAGTTACAGATGAAATGATTCATACCCCTCTTTGCCTCCATTTTCAGCAAAGTTGCACTATACTCTGTTCATCTAGAGATTAGAGGAGATATAAACAAAGCACCAGTTTGTATCACTCCGCGGCCACGTGCATTCACAATGACGCAACACAGTTACCTACCGCTACGCGTAGGTATAATATGCATTTTACACTACTAAAAGATATATTTACCTGATCCAAATAACATATAGCACATGGAAATTAACTGCTACATAAGTCATCTCTGTCCACAATAACACTGTTTCATTTCCTGCTCACAACCTCGAAACCAATCTCCAGAAGCAGCTTGTGGAGGGAAGCTCGTTTTAAATCTGAAAGATCGGGATCAGAGTTAACTGCCAACAGCACTTTGTTTAAGGTGGGGGTTCACTGTTAACAAAGAATTGGTGAACTTTTCGACGGATCACAAATTCGTCGCAAACTACATCCACCATTTATCTGGCACGTGGTCGCTTTTTGCTGGGGTCTTCACCAACTGACGATTTTTCTTTGTGTGTGCTGTCAATGCTTGCAACTGACACCGGTAAACTCGGATGTTAATTTCATCACGTCTTCGATAGCAAGCTCGGGATATTTCTCGCAGAGCTTGTTAAATACGTTCAATATTATTGTCTTTTCACCACTTCGCAACGTTTGCCACACTTATGTTTCACAGCTAACTTGTTCCACCATGTTACCTTTATACTGATTAATGCGCACGCAGAATGAATTAGGCTGGTTACAGATTCACTTAACTGCGTATTCTTACACTTTAACTATGCTTAGTACACTTAGCTCATGCTTTAGCAAACATTAAATGACATTTCAGACCTCAGTAACAGTATTTCTTCAAGGGACTATTTACACGGCGAAAACGTCAAGAGGGCGCGCTGTGGTCAAAACGCACGTGGCTTTGTTTACGTCTCCTCTAATCTCTTGATGAACAGAGCATAGATAACATGCAATTTCCAAGAAACTTAATCATCGGTTGTCAGGATGTTGTTGTTAGCTAATGCTGGATTTCTGACAATGAAGTCATTAATCCTCTTGCTATCCAATATTTTTCACTGATGGATGGGGCACTAGAAGTGGCCGGGCATATTTGAAGGTGGTCTCGATCCATTTCCTCTTGCAGATCACATAAAGGACAGAGTGGTGAAGAATATATCCCAATTCTGTTTAAATGTTTTGCCAGACAATCATGTCCTGTAATCAACCTGAAGGTTGCAACTGCTGCTTTTCGAGGATGCTCAGGAATTACTGTGTGAATTTTTGGTAGTTCCCATCTTTTATTTTTTGATTTTTCATAGTAATATTTTGCAATAATTTTTTTGAATTGAGAGTTGACTAATCTTTTAGCTGCATAAAATGGTAGATTAACTATAGATTTCTGCACATTGCCGGTACTCTTTTTTGCAAGGAAATCAGCTTTCTCATTACCACTCAGTCCACAGTGAGCTGGTATCCATTGGAAGTCTAGGTGTTTTTGAAGTGCAGTTAGATGGGTGAGGATTTTCCAACATTCTATAACTGTTTGGTTTTTTGGTGACAACTTAGAAGTAATTGCTATAATTGCCACCCTGGAATTTGAGAGAATAACTGCTTGATGAAAATGTGAAATTCTATACAAAAGATTTTGTAGGGCCATTCGAATTGCTTCAATTTCTCCATCAAAGTTTGTAGTTCCATAACTTAAAGATTTGTAATAGGAAAAGAGGTGACACGTGACTCCAGCCCCTGCTCCTTCTTGGTTTGATATCAATGATCCATCAGTATAAATATGGAGCCATTCATGTTCTGGAAATCTAGTATGGATTGTCTCTAATGCCAATAATTTTAGAACACTAGTTGGGGTATCACTTTTCTTAACTTCTGCTGTCAGATGTAAATAATATGTGATGCCTAATGTTTGTACATACATACATTTATTTGCATTCCATAGATCCTACAATTTGCCTTGGCAACAGGATGTGGAACATGTCAATATGTTATACAATATTTACAATAAACAGGATTAATATTATAAACATAAAATGATATAATGGTTACATTAGACATTGTTAAATTCATTTATGATATAGCATGAATGCTTAAGAAGATATTCCTTCAGCTTAATTTTGAATACCTTATCATTACAGGTCCTTAACTCATTAGGTAGCATATTAAATATTTTTATACATTGGTAATGCACTCCTTTTTGGACACGTGAGGTTATTTGATGGTATATGAAGTTCAGATCTAGATCTTGTATTGATATTGTGGATGTCAGAATTAGTAGTGAAGTAGTTTTTATTTTTTATGTAGAAGTTCATCAGTGGATATATGTATTCTCCGGTAAGGGTTAATATTTATAGGTTTTTGAAAATGCTTCTACACAATGTTCTTGGATGAGAGTGTGATATAATTCTGATGGCCTTTTTTTGTAAGATGATAATTCTCTTTGAATTTGTTGAACCTTCCCAAAAGAGTATACCATATTTCATTACCGAGTGGAAGTACGCAAAGTAAGCTAATTTTAATGTATGAGCATCACTGAAGGAGGACAGAAGTCGTAATGCACAGCATGCGGAGCTCAGTTTAGGGGCAATTTCATCTATGTGGGTTTTCCAATTTAGGTGCTTGTCAATTTGTATGCCTAAAAATTTAGAAGCATTTGAATCTTGAACAGTTACCATGTATGTCTATTGCAAAGTTATGCTGTGCGGCATTAATGGTAGTAAATTTTACAATATTTGTTTTATTAACATTTAGTTGCAAACCATTTGCATTGAACCACGATTGCATTAATGTTGTTATGTGATGCGTGGTTTCTTTAAGTCCATCTAAACTTTTATGCGAAATTAATAGTGTTATATCATCAGCAAATAGAAATACTTGTGCCAACTTGTTTAAGCTTGGTGCAAGATCATTTATAAAAACTAAGAAAAGTAATGGTCCTAAAATAGAACCTTGGGGAACTCCTTGTTATATAACTTTACTCCTTGAATAATCAGGCATATTTGAATTAGGTTTCAATATTTTCACTTTTTGTACCCTGTTTGTTAAGTATGAGTGAAGCCATCTTAATGGAGTTCTCTGAATGTCATAATATTTTAATTTGTCTAGCAGGATTTGGTGGTCTACATAATCGATAGCCTTAGATAAATCGCAGAATACCCCGTTTGCATGTTTTCTTTGATTTAATGATTCTAATAACCCATTAGTGAATTTATAGATGGCATTATCAACTGATATTTCCTTTCTAAATCCGAATTGTTCCGGGACTAGAATATTATTTGATTCTAGGTACTGCTGTAGCCGGTTATACATAATTCGTTCAAAAATTTTTGAGAATGTGGGTAGTAGAGATATTGGTCGATAATTATCTATTTTGGTCTTTTCTCCTTTTTTATATACAGGTTTTACAATTGAGAATTTTAGCCGATCAGGAAATATTCCATGTTGTAGTGATAGATTACATAAATGAGTTAGGGGGATGGTAATCGCTTTAGCAGTGCTTTTAATTATTCTGCTTGATATTTCATCATAACCTGCTCTGTCTTTCAGTTCCATTGATTTTATAGTAGCCAGTATCTCACCAGATGTGGTGGGAATGGGGTTGAAACCAGTGAATGTTCTTCCAGCAAAAGCATTGTTTAACATTTTAATTGCATTTCCCTTGTTCGCATTGTTTAAATTCAAATTTGTGGTTATGTTTATGAAGTAGTTATTAAAGCTGTCTGCAATTGCAGTTGTGTCGTTGATTTTGTTATTGTTTACTACAAGGGCTGTGGGGTTGTCATTACTTTTTGCCCTATTTGTTTCATGTTTGATTATGTTCCGTATGGTTTTAATTTTATTTTGTAATCCCTTTATCTTTGAATTATAGTGGTGTGCCTTGGCAGTTTTAACAACCCTGCTAAGAATTTTGCAATAGTTTTTATAGTATAATTTTAGCTCGCTATTACTACTATTTCTGCACAGTAAGTATAGATTTCTTTTCTTTTTGCTAGAGATTTTAATGCCCTGTGTGATCCATGGCTGTTTTTGTATGGATGAGCTAACATATTTTATAGAAAAGCATGCATTAAAATGGTTTATATATATATGCCTAAGAACAAATTGAATGCAGCATTAATATCACTTTTGCTGTATATGGTGGTCCACTCCTGTAGTTCTAACAATGAATTAAATTTACTTATGTTTTCATCATTCACTTCCCTTACTCTTTTCCGACATTTTGATTCTGGGTCATAAATATTGTTTATACATAAAACTTGCGCATCGTGGTCTGATAGTGCATTTATAAATGGAAAAGTTGTTGAAGAGTTTAACCTATCATTGCCTATGAAGATATTATCTATGGCTGCACTAGATTCATTATGAACTCTAGTTGGGAAATTCACTGTATGGTATATATTGTATGTCATTAATAGCAACATTAAATCTGTTTTATTTGCAGATTCTGTTAGAAAATCTATATTTACATCTCCACATATGATGAGTTCAAGATTTGGTTTATATAGATAATTTAAAATACACTCTAGTTTCCTAATGAACTCTTTGAGATTGCTAGATGGTGCTCCATATATACAGACTATGTAGATGTCTCCTAATTGCCCTTCAAGTTTTATGCAACAAGCCTCATAGGTTTGCTCTACACAGAAATTACTAATATCCAGCATGCTGTAGGCTACTTCTTTTTTTACATATATACATGTGCCTCCTTTGTGAAGCATTTCCCTGCAAAAATATGCCCCTAATTGATAACCTTCACCCCTGAGTTGACCAATTTCATGTTTATTTAAGTGATGTTCACTAAGGCAGAGTATGTTTGGTTTCTCACCAAAGTTATCAAGGGAACTAACCAGTTCAAGTGTTTTGTATCTTAGTCCATATATATTCTGGTGCAAAATTACTAGATTGTTACGTTTACTATTTCTTTTACTTTCAGCATACTTAATATTGTCTGTATTATTTACAGCATTGTGTATCTCTTTATTGCCCTTAATGCACCAATAAAAATTACTGCAAATGGTGCCATCAATTAGTTTCCCGTATTTTGTAAAGCAATTTTTGGTTTCTGTGACACAAGGTACTTACTGATATGGGAAGCTAGAAGATCTTTACCTTTACTATTGAGATGTAAGCCATGCCTGGTGAACATATCTCGATGATATTTTGATACGTCAACTAACCTCACATTTCTAAATCTGGCACATAGTTTATCTAATTTAAGATTTGAGTCTTTTATTTGGTTATTCACACAGGAGGCTGGAATTAAAGTCATGCCTAGTAGGGAAATTCAAAACTACTACATTTGTTGAGGTTAGTTTCCCCAGAGTTTGCTTTATGTTCTTTATGGCTTTTTCACTTTCATTTTTAAATATATCATTTGCACCACACATTATCACTACACAATCGGATTGACTTTAGATGTGAAGTTTTTCTTTGAATTAGGAAGGTATACATTCTTCCTGATATCTTGAATTTTGGAAAGAAAGCTCTACTGAGTCTTTAGTGTATGTGTAAAATTTCTCTTGTGCCATGTATTGAATGGGAGTCTGATCAACTTTTCATGTTGAATAAGAGCTGCTTTTTCTATTTCATATTCAATGGGGTATTGGTTGGTTAGTATTTCCATAGCTGGTATTGGTGTGGTTTTGATAGCACCTGTAATTAGTCTCAGACTTTGGTTTTGAAAGATTTGAATTTTTGTTGTTGTATTTGCTGTTACAAGAACTTCGCTGCAGTAAGTAAATAATGGCTTTATATATATACATTGTATGTTCTGTTAAGTGGGGTAGTAAGGGGTAGTGATGTGCCTCCTATAGCCTCTCCTACCCAATTCCCATCCTCATCCTGCCCGTGGTGCACCCTGCTTTTAACAGATGAGGCTCTGGGGACCGAATCACAGCGGTACAACTATTTCATCTAAAATGGAGGAAATGTCATTTACATATGTGCTGGCCTATCACAGCACAACAGCGTCCTTCAGAGGCACATGAGGGGAAGGTAGGTGGTTCTAAGTACCACCTATTTAGTCCTCCCGGCTAGGTCCGATGGACCCGTTGACCAACGATAGGTGTGGTCCCCCTTGCAAAATGGGCGTTTAAGTCAGGTGATGTAACTGCCACATTGTAAAACTGGTGCCCATTAAGAAAACAGTTACATGAAAGCCACATACATGAATATGAGTCCTAAAGATAAACATTCCGGAGTTAAAACTGTCCCCCAATTGGATCTCCGGGTGGGGACATCTTTAGGCAAATTTCATCACAACAATTCCAATACTTTAAGAATTCTACAGTGGAATGCAGGAGGCATGTCCCAGCCTAAAAAACAAGAGCTAATGAAAATATTAAAAGACCAAGATATAGATGTCTTCACAGTACAAGAAGCCAATATATCAGAAGAACAGGAAATATACTTTGAAATGGATCAGTACACTACACATATACTTCCAAAAGCTCGTCAAATAGCCAGTGGTATTCTTACAGGAATTAAAAGAAATATAAAAGCTACTATTCAAATCCAAAAAACAATGGAAGAACAAGATAAATCAGAAATAGTTAAAATTGAAGTATGGAAAAGTAACTACCACTATAGAATTTACAGTATCTACAATCCTCCAGACAATACACTAGATCTAAATTCTATTCCCATAGAACCCAAAAGTATTTTAATAGGTGATTTTAATGCACACTCCCCTAAGCGGGGCTACAGAGATATAAATTCAGCAGGAAGAGTCATAGAAGACCTATTAAACTCATCAACAATGGAATTAATATTTAATCCAAATGATCCACCCACTTACCTTCATTATAATGGTTCGGGTACAAATCCTGATCTTCTGATGGTGTCATCTGACATAATTGACAATACAAAAAGAGAAATAATAGAAGACCCAGGTTCAGGCCACAGAATCACCATAAACTCCATAAGAGGTCTAATAAATAAAAGTAACAAACCAAAAATTAAAACTTCTTGGAATTTTAAAAAAGCAGATTGGCCCAGTTTCCAAAATGAGATAGAAGGGAAGTGTAATATACTGTTAGAATCAGAGTTCAAGTCAACAGATGAAATGAATAAAAAAAGTTGTGAAATATTATTGACAGCAGCCAAAACACATATCCCCAAAGGAAAGTTAAAGAAATATAGCTACTTTTGGTCTCCATCTTTATCTAAGTTAAAACACGAAAGAAATATCTCAAGAGTCAAAGCCGAAAGAACCAAGTGTCCAGAAGATGTACAAAACTGGAGAAGAAAAGCAGCCATTTTTAAGAAAGAATTAATTACAGCAAAGAGGGCCAGTTTCACAAATTTTGTAGAACATATGGACTATAGGAAAGATGGAAATAAAATATACAAATTCCTTAATAAAACAAAATTATCAAAAAATACAACTGAACCATTAAAACATAATAACAAAAGCTTAACTACAGATAGGGAAATAGCAGAATCCCTTAACAAGTTTTATGCTCAGTCACAAAGAATACCCCAAGCGTATAAAAAACAAGATAAGGCTATCCAAAAAACTATCAGAGAGACTAATAAGCCAAAAGGTACACAAAATGATATTTTTATTCAGGGTTTTAACAAAACAGAACTGGATATAGCAATAGAGCAATTACAGAACAAAAAATCTCCAGGACCTGACAAGATCCACCCAGAGTTTATTAAACACCTTGGCAGGAAAGGAAAAGAAATCCTACTTAAACTGTATAACACAGTGCGGTTTTTGCAATTATTAATACGGAATGTGCTGTGTTATGAGACTCCTTTTCTATCTAGGTTGTGGTAACGGATGGAATGAAAAATCACACAATGTTTCTTCACACAATGTATTATTTTATTACTACTTCATCGATACTTTACATTAAATAATTCCTCTCAGCACCATTCTAAATGATTTAAAACGCTTCCACCTTCTCATTTAGTGGAACCAATGCTTGATGAAAGTCTGGTGAAAGTTCCATACCCCCACGTCACACCAATACGACCATATGTCTTGATTACACACACACAAATGGGACAGTTTATCGCATCACCTGACGCGACACCGCCTTTTTTTTATACATCCGCGTATGCGTCCATCAAATAGTTCTTTCTTGTTAGGGAAGCGATCCCTAACCATCCTCCCTTACTTTTATTATGGAACACATATAATTCTAATATTTATACACATATATTAAAATCAAATATGGAAAGATTTATGACGTCTTTGGGCAAACTTAGTTGTTTATAACAATGAACATTTGCAACACGTTTTCGTCATTTGATCAGTTCATACCAAATCAAAAAAAAAATTACACTTCTAACAAATATTCACATAAACGATTTTCTTTTGGGGTCTTCTAATGTTCTGTCTCAACGTGTTGGAGAATGACTGTACCTTCCGACTGGAAAAAAGCCATTATCATCCCGATTTTAAAGAAAAACAAACCTTCAAACAATATTAATAGTTCCAGACCAATATCTTTGACCAGTGTTATTGCAAAAGTGATGGAAAGAATGGCGGCATATAGACTTAAATGGTTCCTAGAATATTACAACTTAATAGTTCACAGACTGGCTCCAGACAGAATCATAGTACAAGTGAAAATGTACCCCTACTAAGCCAAGACATCAAGGAAGCTTTCAATAGAAAGGAGGATACCTTAGCAGTATTCATTGATTTTAAATCAGCATATGACTCAGTCTGGAGAAACAAATTAATTTAGAAGTTGCAATCAATAGGTGTGAAAAGTAACATGCTTAAATGGATAACTCAGTTTATTTCACAAAGATTTTGTGCCACTAAATATAATACATACATTTCCAAATATAAACAAACACACCGAGGACTTCCACAAGGTGCTGTTCTGAGCACAACACTCTTTAACATATATATAAGTGACCTTCCATCAATAATAAAAACTTTAGAAACCAAAATTGCTTTATTTGCTGGCGATGTAGTCATTTGGACTTTAGGCTCTCCAAAAAAACCTGAATTAATTAAAGACAGAATAGAAACAGCTCTAAACAAAGTACATGAATGGAGCTCCAAAAACCTCATGACTATCAATGTGGAAAAAACAAATTATGAATTATTTACACTAAAATACAAACCAGTTAATATTAACATAAATTATAATGTTAAACCACTCAAAGCAGTTGATGATGCCAAATACTTAGGCGTCACTTTCGACAGAAAGCTAAGTTGGAAAAAACATATAACAAACATCTCAGAAAAGGTTGAAAAGAAACTGCAAATCCTGAAAAGGTTAGCTGGTGCTAAGTGGGGCTGCTCAAGGAGAGTCCTTAACCCAACATACAAAATGTATGTTAAACCAAACCTCTTGTACTGTTCTGAAGCTTTAATAACAGCAGCAAATGCTAACATCAATAAACTTGAACAAATACAAAATCCGGCTCTTCGCCTAACCACTGGAGCAGTTAAATCCACACCTATTGATACCATGCTTGCCTTAACACGGACCCCATCAATAACAACAAAAATAGAAGAACCAGCATTGCTCCAACACGATAAAATGTTATGACTGCCAAGCTCTAAATGGACAGAAGAGAACCTCCCCCCTTCAATCCTTAAAACTCATAGTAGTTTCCTAGAAAAGGTAACAAAGATTAAATCCAAATTGAACATTCCTAACACCAGAGAAAATCTACTTATAAGAGAAAATCCATTGGAATTATTGCATCCTACCTTCAATTTGGAATTAATAGAGGAAATAAGTAAATCAGACACACTTAAAGAAATACAAAAACTTCTGGCTCTGGAAACAATCAATACTAGGTATCCCACAGAAGAATGGCTGCACATATATACTGATGGATCCTCCAAGGAAAACCTTACTGGAGCTGGAGTTACGTGTTCACATTTTTTCTTTTATCATTCTGTTGGCAGAGACACAACAAATTATGATGGAGAAATAAAGGCTATACACATTGCTCTCCGACAATTATTAAATCTTCCCTTAAATAAATTTAACAAGGCAGTAATTCTTTCAGATTCTAAAGCTGCAATTCAGGGAATATGTTCAAATACTACAAAGAAGTCAACAAAAATTAGAGAATGCTACAAAATGTTAACACAACTCCAAAAAGTTAATAAGACTGTTCATCTCCAATGGATTCCAGCACACTGTGGAGTCATGGGGAACGAAGCTGCAGACTCACTTGCAAAGAGAGGCACAACAATAAAACAAAAATCTAAATTCAATTTCTCATATTCCTCAATAAATGAAAGCTACTATCCAAATCCAAAAAACAATGGAAGAACAAGATAAATCAGAAATAGTTAAAATTGAAGTATGGAAAAGTAACTACCACTATAGAATTTACAGTATCTACAATCCTCCAGACAATACACTAGATCTAAATTCTATTCCCATAGAACCCAAAAGTATTTAACCTCTTCAGGGATATGGACGTGATATCACGTCCATTTAAAATGACGGATGAGCGATATGGACGTGTATACACGTCCTGTGCGTTTGTGCATTTAACCCTTATTTATCCACTATCTAACTCAACTTATTTTAATTTTCCCCCGTTATGAAACATTTAATTAAATTCTATATGCTTTACTGGCTTACCTTTATATGTTCCTTCTGCAGTGATATGCCTCAAAACAGGGATAAACACACAAGGGCACATCTCCACATTCGCCACAGATCATCCCCGTTTCCTTACGGATTCCCTTCTTGCGGCACACGAAACACCTTCGAAATGGGCGGGACTTCTTTGCTGTTGACGGTATCCTTTTAGGATAATGTTTTCCTTGAAGTCTGAGGGGTGCAGGGGTTTTGGATTTTCTACCCCCAGTATGAAGAGGCCTCTCAACCTGGTATTGTTCAATTAGGCTGCGAGCTATTGATAGTCGAAAGTCCAGGTAGGTCATTGTCTTGTGTGGGTTTAGAGCTCTCCAAATTACCAAACAATTGTATATGGTTATATCCAGTTGGTGCAAAAATACCTTTTTATACCATTTCACTGTTTTTCGTAAAGAGGGATATGCTTGCAATACCTGATCTACTAGATCGACACCGCCCATGTGCATATTGTATTCCTGGATAACGTCAGGCTTGAAAATGCACATTTTGGTATGGGCATCTGTTTTTCCAGTGTCAATCATCAAAATCTTAGAGCTGCAATTGGATAATGCCGTAACTACCCTCCTGTCCTGCCAGGCAAGGTAGGTCAAAGGTGGGAGCTGACGCACCTCAATTTCCCCTCTCCTTAGAGCCTTCGTATTCACATCTTTTGGCAAACCAATACGATTTGAACGTACTGTTCCAATTGCATTAGTCTTTCTTTTGTGTAAGGCCATGAATAATTTAGGAGAGCTGTACCAGTTATCTAAGTACACAGTCCTACCCTGATCAAGCACAGGTTCCATTAGGTGCATTACTATGGACCCAGATAAGCCCAAATCTTTGTCTCCAGTATTGTCAGTCCCTTGACCAGTGTAAATGCAGCTATTGTAAAGATATCCCGTTTTACTTTCACAAACATCAAAACTCTTTATGCCAAATCTAGCCCTTTTTGTTTTGATGTATTGCTTCCAACCTAAGCGGCCCTTCCAAAGCATTAGGCTTTCATCAACAGTGACCTTTTCACCAGGCACATAATTTTCTTTAAATTTTGAAATAATATAATTGAAAACAGGCCTAATTTTGTGGAGTTTGTCATTTACATTCTCTGTGCAGGTGAAATGAAGGAACCGCAAAATTGACGTAAATCTGTTATTTGACATGCATTTTCCAAAAAAAGGAGTAGCTAGCATGTCATCTGTGGACCAATACATGTATAATGCAGGTTTACGAATAACACCCATAAGTATAATTAGACCAATTAGCCTGTAAATCTCATTGAGTGTTACTTCTGTCCACCTTTGAATTCTGCTCTTAGGCCCTAATTTACCTTTAGAGAGCAGGTCTTCCTTCACCTTACTCGCATATACATTTGTTTCGCAAACAATGAGAGACACTAAGTCGGTAGTAAAAAATTTTGTAAAAATGTCAATTGGTTGGCTGTCAGAAGTCAGCTGAGCCTGGGATTGAACACCAGACCCTGTGCTCGTGAAGATGTGCCTGTTTGTATTGGAATTGTTTTCAGCACTCCACAATGCTGACTCTTCACGAACACCTGAAGGAAGTTGGTCACGTTCTTCCTCACTGCTACTTGTACCTATATCCTCCACACCCCCCTCAAATTCGGAAAATTTGCCATCGATATCCAAATCGCTGTCACACAGCAAGAAGTCCTCCACATTATCCTGTGTAATTTCAGAAGCCCTTACACTTCCACCACTCGCTAACCTTTGTGCAACACTGCTTGTTGATGCCATGTTTTAGCTCTGAGATGTAACACTCAATAGCTTCTCACTTCAGCTACAAGCAGGAAAGTATACGTATGCATTTCAAGAGAGAAACAAACGGAGCCTGTAAGCTATATCCAAGTTACGAAACACGTGTAAGGAAAAATTGCAAACCTGCTTTATTCTGATGACTCATAAACCACGCATACAGTAGCGTTCTATTTCACATTGTGCTGTGACTTGCTGACGCATAGCTAACACATACAATGGGTCCACTACTGTTTCTTTCCGAGATGTGAAGTTAACTTTTTACCACAGTGAAACAAATAGTGCCATTTCAACGATTTGTAAATGCAACTCAACATCGCTGATGATGTACATGTATACTGCATATAATGAGTTTTATAACAGTTTTTGTTTGATTAAAATAACTTAAAATTTTCGCAAAATACAGCTGTGTATTTAGGAAGCACTTTTAGCGCATTTAACAATTTAAATGCCCTGCGCTGGATATTGGGTATCCGTTCTCGGCCTGCAGAGCTTTTAAATGGCTGTCGCTCAAGAGGTTAAATAGGTGATTTTAATGCACACTCCCCTAGGTGGGGCTACAGAGATATAAATTCAGCAGGCAGAGTCATAGAAGACCTATTAAACTCATCAACAATGGAATTAATATTTAATCCAAATGATCCACCCACTTACCTTCATTATAATGGTTGAGGTACAAATCCTGATCTTCTGATGGTGTCATCTGACATAATTGACAATACAAATAGAGAAATAACAGAAGACCCAGGTTCAGGCCACAGAATCACCATAAACTCCATAAGAGGTCTAATAAATAAAAGTAACAAACCAAAAATTAAAACTTCTTGGAATTTTAAAAAAGCAGATTGGCCCAGTTTCCAAAATGAGATAGAAGGGAAATGTAATATACTGTTAGAATCAGAGTTCAAGTCAACAGATGAAATGAATAAAAAAAGTTGTGAAATATTATTGACAGCAGCCAAAACACATGTCCCCAAAGGAAAGTTAAAGAAATATAGCTACTTTTGGTCTCCATCTTTATCTAAGTTAAAACACGAAAGAATTATAGCAAGAGTCAAAGCCGAAAGAACCAAGTGTCCAGAAGATGTACAAAACTGGAGAAGAAAAGCAGCCATTTTTAAGAAAGAATTAACTACAGCAAAGAGGTCCAATTTCACAAATTTTGTAGAACATATGGACTATAGGAAAGATGGAAATAAAATATACAAATTCCTTAATAAAACATAATTATCAAAAAATACAACTGAACCATTAAAACATAATAACAAAAGCTTAACTACAGATAGGGAAATAGCAGAATCCCTTAACAAGTTTTATGCTCAGTCACAAAGAATACCCCAAGCGTATAAAAAACAAGATAAGGCTATCCAAAAAACTATCAGAGAGACTAATAAGCCAAAAGGTACACAAAATGATATTTTTATTCAGGATTTTAACAAAACAGAACTGGATATAGCAATAGAGCAATTACAGAACAAAAAATCTCCAGGGCCTGACAAGATCCACCCAGAGTTTATTAAACACCTTGGCAGGAAAGGAAAAGAAATCCTACTTAAACTGTATAACACGTGTTGGAGAATGACTGTACCTTCCGACTGGAAAAAAGCCATTATCATCCCGATTTTAAAGAAAAACAAACCTTCAAACAATATTAATAGTTTCAGACCAATATCTTTGACCAGTGTTATTGTAAAAGTAATGGAAAGAATGGTGGCATCTAGACTTAACTGGTTCCTAGAATATTACAACTTAATTAATAGTTCACAGACCGGCTTCAGACAGAATCATAGTACAAGTGAAAATGTACTCCTACTAAGCCAAGACATCAAGGAAGCTTTCAATAGAAAGGAGTATACCTTAGCAGTATTCATTGATTTTAAATCAGCATATGACTCAGTCTGGAGAAACAAATTAATTTAGAAGTTGCAATCAATAGGTGTGAAAAGTAACATGCTTAAATGGATAACTCAGTTTATTTCACAAAGATTTTGTGCCACTAAATATAATACATACATTTCCAAATATAAACAAACACACCGAGGACTTCCACAAGGTGCTGTTCTGAGCACAACACTCTTTAACATATATATATAAATGACCTTCCATCAATAATAAAAACTTTAGAAACCAAAATTGCTTTATTTGCTGGCGATGTAGTCATTTGGACTTTAGGCTCTCCAAAAAAACCTGAATTAATTAAAGACAGAATAGAATCAGCCCTAAACAAAGTACGTGAATGGAGCTCCAAAAACCTCATGACTATCAATGTGGAAAAAACAAATTATGAATTATTTACACTAAAATACAAACCAGTTAATATTAAGATAAATTATAATGGTAAACCACTCAAAGCAGTTGATTATGCCAAATACTTAGGCGTCACTTTCGACAGAAAGCTAAGTTGGAAAAAACATATAACAAACATCTCAGAAAAGGTTGAAAAGAAACTGCAAATCCTGAAAAGGTTAGCTGGTGCTAAATGGGGCTACTCAAGGAGAGTCCTTAACCCAACATACAAAATGTATGTCCAAACCTCTTGTACTGTTCTGAAGCTTTAATAACAGCAGCAAATGCTAACATCAATAAACTTGAACAAATACAAAATCAGGCTCTTCGCCTAATCACTGGAGCAGTTAAATCCACACCTATTGATGCCATGCTTGCCTTAACACGGACCCCATCAATAACAACAAAAATAGAAGAACCAGCATTGCTCCAACACGATAAAATGTTATGACTGCCAAGCTCTAAATGGACAGAAGAGAACCTCCCCCCTTCAATCCTTAAAACTCATAGTAGTTTCCTAGAAATGGTAACACAGATTAAATCCAAATTGAACATTCCTAACACCAGAGAAAATCTACTTATAAGAGAAAATCCATTGGAATTATTGCAACCTACCTTCAGTTTGGAATTAATAGAGGAAATAAGTAAATCAGACACACCAAAAGAAATACAAAAACTTCTAGCTCTGGAAACAATCAATACTAGATATCCCACAGAAGAATGGCTGCACATATATACTGATGGATCCTCCAAGGAAAACCTTACTGGAGCTGGAGTTACATGTTCACATTTTTCCTTTTATCATTCTGTAGGCAGACACACAACAAATTATGATGGAGAAATAGAGGCTATACACATTGCTCTCCGACAATTATTAAATCTTCCCTTTAATAAATTTAACAAGGCAGTAATTCTTTCAGATTCTAAAGCTGCAATTCAGGGAATATGTTCAAATACTACAAAGAAGTCAACAAAAATTAGAGAATGCTACAAAATGTTAACACAACTCCAAAAAGTTATAAGACTGTTCATCTCCAATGGATTCCAGCACACTGTGGAGTCATGGGGAATGAAGCTGCAGACTCACTTGCAAAGAAAGGCACAACAATAAAACAAAAGTCTAAATTCAATTTCTCATATTCCTCAATAAAACGCTTGATCATTAAAAAATTTTCTCATTTATACTTACAAGAAATAGAAACAAATGCTAAAGATAAAAAATGGATTACACTACTTTCCAACCCAGATATAATCCCCCAGAGACCAAGGAAAACAGCAGTTGCAGCCTTCCGACTATTGACAAATCACGACTGCTTAGCAAGTCATCTCTACAGAATAGGTATCTCAGCCTCACCAATATGTGTCCTGTGTAACGATCCAGAAGAAATGAACGAAGACCACTTGAAGACCTGTGAAGCATTAAGATCAGAAGAAACTACAGTTCAAAAGTATTGGAAAGCACGAATGCTAATGGCTTCATTGCCAGATGCAAGGCACTAGAAAACAACATATTCCTCAATAAAACGCTTGATCAGTAAAAAATTTTCTCATTCATACCTACAGGAAATAGAAACAAATACCAAAGATAAAAAATGGATTACACTACTTTCCAACCCAGATATAATCCCCCAGAGACCAAGGAAAACAGCGGTTGCAGCGGTTGACTATTGACAAATCACGACTGCTTAGCAAGTCATCTCTACAGAATAGGTATCTCAGCTTCACCAATATGTGTCCTGTGTAACGATCCAGCAGAAATGAACGAAGACCACTTGAAGACCTGTGAAGCATTAAGATCAGAAGAAACTACAGTTCAAAAGTATTGGAAAGCACGAATGCTAATGGCTTCATTGCCAGATGCAAGGCACTAGAAAACAACAACATATTCCTCAATAAAACGCTTGATCAGTAAAAAATTTTCTCATTCATACCTACAGGAAATAGAAACAAATACCAAAGATAAAAAATGGATTACACTACTTTCCAACCCAGATATAATCCCCCAGAGACCAAGGAAAACAGCGGTTGCAGCCTTCCGACTATTGACAAATCACGACTGCTTAGCAAGTCATCTCTACAGAATAGGTATCGCAGCTTCACCAATATGTGTCCTGTGTAACGATCCAGCAGAAATGAACGAAGACCACTTGAAGACCTGTGAAGCATTAAGATCAGAAGAAACTACAGTTCAAAAGTATTGGAAAGCACGAATGCTAATGGCTTCATTGCCAGATGCAAGGCACTAGAAAACAACATGTTGTGTTAAGAGTTGCTCTGGAACATCCCCACTTCATTCCTGTTAGACGTTTTAACAGTGAAAGGTGCCTCTCTGCTCTTTGTATTACATTTTCTATTTGTTTGGTCCACGTAAGTTTGGTATCAAATGTAACTCCTAAATACTTTGCTTCCTTTGTTTCTGATAATGGTTGACCCTCAAAATTTAGTTTTATTTTTAGTGGTTTTTTTCTTAGTGAAAAGATTTGGTAGTTTGATTTTGTTGTACTAACAGTCATTAAATTTTCTTTGGTCCACCTTTGTAGGTTGTTTAAGGATTGTTGCATAGTTTTTTCTAATTCTGTAATTTTATTTTTCGGTTTTGAAGTCCACATTACTAAGTCATCAGCAAATAGTGCACACTTCACACTTGATTCTTGCATTTGTTGTGGCAGATCATTAATAAATATATTAAAAAGTGTAGTGCTGAGCACTGCACCTTGTGGTAAGCCGCGGTGTGCTTGTTTATATTTAGATATATTTCTTCCATATCTGGTAGCAATAAAGCGTTGTTTTAGGAAATGACATAGCCATGAAAACACTGGACCTTTTATCACTATTTTTTTTTACTTTCTGTAGCAGTTTTGTTCTGCATATAGAATCATATGCACTTTGGAAATCAATAAAATCTGATACATTATCTTCTTTTGTATTGAAGGAGTCTTTGATTTCTTGACTGAGAAGTAAGACTTGTTCATTTGTAGAGTGGAACTCTCTGAATCCAGATTGACATGAGGAAATTAAATATTGTGATTCTAGAAACCAATTTAACCTATTTGACACCATTCTTTCCATCACTTTTGCTATTATGCTACTAAGAGCTATTGGTCTATAATTTTTTATTTCTGATGCTGTTTTATCTTTCTTCAAGAGTGGGACAGTTATTGCTTTTCGCCATTCGGCAGGTACAGTGGTGTTCCAGGATAGGTTGTAGAGTTTTAGTAATTGTTGTTTTGCTGTTTTTTATGAACTCTGGATGTATGTGATCTGGTCCAGGAGACTTTGTTTTTTAGATTATTAATTACAATGTTTAGTTCTTGCATATTAAAATTTTGAAAAAAGATATTGTATTGAGTGTTAGGATTACATTCTCTTTCTTGTTTCAAATATTTCTTAAATTGTTTATGTTCCTTTTAATTATTGCTTGTTACTTTATGTGAATTAGCGTAATATTTATTGAATGTTTCAGCTATGGCTGCATCTATGGCTGAACTTATGGGCTTTGTTGCCATCTGTCCTATAATCCTTTTTTTCTAAGAAATTATTAAAGTGATTCTTTTGAGCTGTATTAATTTATTTTTTTAGTGAGGCACATTTCTTTCGCCATATTTGTGTATCTGATATGTTTTTTATTTGTTCAGCTGTATTTATAGCTATATCCCTTTGCTTTTTCAGTTCTTCTAACTGGGGGTTCCAAAAGGGTTTGAAATTTTTTATTCTTGCACGAGGAATATGTTTTTTTGCAGTTTCTACGATGACTTTACAGAAATTTTTGTTCATATGATCTGGTTGGTCATACAGCTGTGAGTGTGTTTGTTCTTTAAATTTATGTTCCAGTTCAGTTTTATATTTGTTCCAATCTGCTTTTTTGAAGTTCCAATACAGATTTGTGTGATTTTGACTGTTATTGGTATTATCTAGTTTTATATCACCAATTACTGATCTGTGACCAGAACTTGGGTCTTCTATAACTTGTTTTTTAATTTTTGAAACAATATCTGTTGTAGCTAACAAGAGGTTTGGGTTACTGCCTGCTCCAGAGTAATGTATGAAGGTTTTGGGATCTTCTTTATCATAAATCAATTCATAAATCAGTTCAAAGGTTGTGGTATTCAAAAATTCGGTTGTCAGGATGTAGAGGGTTGCACTTGGAGAAACTTCTTCCCTCATCACATGACATAATGGGAGCCATACTTTAAGGGAAATCATTAGCGGAAAGTTCTGGTTTATTTTCATTGAATTCTGCTTCTGTGTCGCAGTCGGCAATTTTGCACAATGTACTCTTATATCTAGGATTTCTTTCATGCATATAATGTAATTTTTCCCTAACCTTGTCAGCTACTTTGCCCTGTGTGCTCAATTACTCACTTTCAGTTTCCTTCACAATGCTTTATGTACCACACAATTGCATGCCGAGGGCTTCAAGGTAAACCATGGACTTTGATGTCACAGAGAAATTTGATTTTATATAGGCTGTTTCTTGATATGGTGAATGAAAACAATTGATTGATTTTTGACTGAAGATGAGTCACTTCCACCACAGTTGTTGATCTCAATCTGTAGTTGAGCAAGAGTAATTTGCAGCATCAAGCAAAGTCCTCAATTGTTTTTTATATCAGCTGAGGGTGAAACAGTGGTCATAGTGCCTCTAAACTTCTGCACTCAAACTCAAGCCTTAATAAAAAGCTTGTTGGCCTTTGTAACGAGTTTGTCCACCACAGGGTAGTTCACTCGAACCTCTTCAGCCATTCTCGACTGCCAGCCGTAGAGCGGCATTCACGTGGCCGATGTCCTCCCTGGCAACTCCAGCGCGCACGCTTTGACCTGGAGTTGTCGGGCTGTGTTAAGATAGCTACCCCTCATTCCGTGTTTCGCCAACTATTCACGGAACTACTGGGGCGATACCGGACTTCCTGTCCGGTATTTACCGATGGGTCCCAGATGGGTAGTTCGACGGGTTGCGCCTTTATATACAACGGTGACGCTCATACGTACCGCCTACCGGACGCCAGTTCAGTATTTATCGCCGAGTTGTTTGCCATATTTTATTTCCTCCTTTTTATCTCCAGTTCAGGTCCTGGAAGTTTTATAGTTTGTTCCGATTCTTTTAGCGCTCTCCAGGCCCTGCAACAGTTTATCGGCACCTCGGCATTGGTTGTTAAAATCCAGACGTTGATTTCTCAGCTACTGTCTCGCGGATACCAGTTTGTTTTTACGTGGATCCCAGGCCATGTGGGTATTCCGGGTAACGAGACGGCGGATGCGGCTGCAAAGTCTGCATGTCGCCTTCCGGAGTATTCCACCCGTACGCTCCCCTATATAGATGCTCAGAAATATTTCCGTCGCCATCTATTTGCTCTCTGGCAGGAATCTTGGGAAGCGTTATCTGGCACTCAATTACGGACTATCAAGGACACGGTACAACCCTGGCATACCAGCTGCAGGAATTCCAGGCTGGAAGAAGTGGTTTTAACCCGCCTGAGGATAGGCCATACCCGAGCCACGCATGGACACCTTTTGCGTGGTGATCCGGAGCCTGTCCTTACGACGTGTAATATTCCAATCTCCGTCGCACATGCCCTTCTTGATTGTCCGCGATACGCTCGTGAGCGCCAGTCCGTTGGCCTGGGCCTTACACTGTCGTCAGTTTTAGGCAACGACCCAGTATCTGTAAATACAGTGCTGCGGTTTTGTTGCACAATTGATTTTATGAAGTCAGTGTAAGGTTATTTTATTTCAGAGATTTTAGCCTTTTGGATTGCCGTATTTTTGGGTTTTTTAACGTTTTACTGGTTTTTACTTTGTAGCAATTTTAAGTTTCTGTTTTTAGCATTATAAATGAAACGTTTAACAGTTGTTTAGAGGTTTTTATCTATTTTAACCGTAGATTTTTAGTTTTTAATGGGTGATGTTTTAACACTTGACGGTATGTAATTTTACTTCTGGACTCGGGGCCCTAATGACCAAGTTGTCGACGGGCCCTTAAACCCAATACACTCACTCACTCTTCAGCCATTCAATGTAGGACAAGTTACTTGCACCTTTTTTGGGTACAGCATCTGAAGAAATTTTGCAGTTTTTACTGTATAAGAAGTAGCACTCATGAAGAAGACAAGCACTCTTTACCATTCTGCTTAACCTGACCACAATAAATTCATTCCAGTGTTGAAACTAACAGCGATGTAGGAGTTGTTCATGCTATCCAACATTTCACGCATCAATAGATGTTTCCTCAGGCTGGTCGTGTTTAAGAGTGCCAACAATAACATTTACCTCATCTACGTTGGTGGTTCCATATATGGAGATCCATGTTTTGTTGCTGCTGAAACTATTTAAAATTTTCTTCTTTGTATGTATCATAACAAGAAGTTAAATAGTTATTTCTTACCATAGACTCTTGAGGGAATGGAATAAGTCGTGTACTTCTCCGTGAACTATTTGAAAGAGGCATTTCTACTTTATGTAAAGCATGTTTGATGAAACTAAAACTTTCCAAAGATCCTTAAAAAAGTGAAAAGATGCATTATCTGGTGAACTTTTGTGTGTGCTTCCTTAAATAGTAGTCGCCGTCAGCTGTCTGCTTTCCATGGCTAATTCTCTGTTTACACAATTTTTGTGCTTAGCAATACTACAGTGTTATTGCACTATAAAGCGTGTCTCAGCCGTAATTTTAATCTCACACATTTACAAAATAACACATCCATCAGTACTAAAATACCCTTCACCAAAATCAACAAAACCTTGCACTTTACTAAGGCATCTTGAAACTATACTGAACTACTCATTCGTTAATTTGCCAAAGGATACTGTACAGGAGTGCACACATTATGTGGTTGAAATTCCTACCACTCACCAGAACAAGGAAATTGAACGTTGACTAGCTGAGAGAGAGAACGAGAGATTTATTTGTTCTTCATACATAATAAATCTTAGTTCTGCTATGTCAAATGGACTTATGCACTACCAGATATTAGAACCTTTGATCTCCAGACTAACAGCAGATTCCTGCTAATTGCCACTTTTATTAAGTGAAGGTTCCTGAATGAACTTCCTTATGGTCAGCTCTACAAGCATTATGAAATTATGTTTATAACAATATCTGATAAAGTGTTAAATAATACATAAAATATGACTAAATGTATGCTCTTATTCATATATTTGGCCACAATATGACCTAATGCTAAAATATGGCCACATATGCATTTATATGACCAATAAAAACTGATTTTGGAAACTTCCTTAAATTAATTTAGTCATGGAAACATAAGCCAGGAAAATACAAGGTGTGATCAAAAAGTAACAGGAATTTTTTTTTTTTTCTTAAAGAATATTTATTCATCAGCATCAGCCATGACCCCTTCAAAGTAATCCCCCTCAGATATAATACACTTGTGCCATTGCTTTTTCCAATTTTGGAAGCACTTGTGGAACTCACTTTTTGTTATGGTGTTCAGCTCCTTCAGTGATTCTGTTTTTATCTTCTCAATGGTGGCAAAACGGCATCCTTTCATGGTTCTCTTCCGCTTAGGGAGTAGAAGCCGCAGGGGACCATGTCCAGCAAATACGGTGGCTGAGGCAACATAATGGTCTTGTTTTTTGCCAGAAAATCATGAATAAGCATTGAGGCGGGAGCTGGAGCATTATCGTGATGCCATTTCCACGAGTGGTTTTGCCACAATTCTGGTCTTTTTTTCGGATTGCTTCACGCAAATGGCACATAACTTCCAGGTAGTATTCCTTATTGACTGTACAACCATAAGGTAGGAACTCACATTGTACTATCTCATTGTAATTGAAGAAAACAGTTTGAAGGACACAATGTGAAGAACCTTCACGTGTAATTGGACTTGTCAAACTTTTTTTTGTCTTGGCTCTTAAGGCAGTTTCCATTAGGAGGATTGAACCTTGATTTTGACGTACACCCATATACCCATGTTTCATCACCTGTTATAACCTTCTGTAGAAGTTCTGGGTCGCCAGCTTCATTCAGCAATTCCTGAGCGATGTTCTTGCGACATGTTTGGTCAAAATTCAACAATTTCAGAACAAACTTTGCTGCCACACATTTCATGCCCAAAACATCCCAAAAAAAATTTTTGGCATGTGCCAAAGGATAAGCCAACATCATTAGCAACCTCTCTGATGGTGATTTGGTGATTTTGCAGAACCATTTTCTTTACTTCTTCCACATTCTCGTCAGTAATTGATATGCTAAGGCATCCAGGGTGGTCATCGTCTTCAACATCTTCTCGACCCTCTTTGAAGCGTCTATACCACTCATAAACTCTTGTCTTACTCATAGTAGATTCTCCAAAAGCCAGAGTCAACATTTTGAATGTGTTGCTGCACTTTATTCCATTTTTAAAGCAAAATTTAATGCAAATTCTTTGATCCATCTATTTTGAAAGCAAAACTTTGCCAAACACTCATAAAGACATATAACCTTTTCAACTGTCAACAATAAACTAAATATATCCAAAGCAGCTGAAAACACAAACATACTTCAGGAGCTTGTGTAACAACAAGATAAAAATCGGATGTATAAAGCCTGCAAAGTTTAAAAATTCCTGTTCCTTTTTGATCACACCTCATATATGACGTCATAAAAATTTGAGCCTTAGTCATAAGTG
Organism: Tenodera sinensis; assembly: GCA_030765045.1. Lineage (NCBI taxonomy): Eukaryota > Metazoa > Arthropoda > Insecta > Mantodea > Mantidae > Tenodera > Tenodera sinensis. Next base: position 304,620,185 of record CM060964.1, read on the forward strand.
CACCTTACAGGTATACTGCATGACTAATTTCCATAAATATTTTGTTTTACCAATGTACACCAGTGATATGAGTAAATTTTTGTGCAGTGTTAATTCACACAATACAATACATTTAAAAAAGCATGTTACATTTATATATTGAGTGAAGTTCAGAAAACATGTATTTAAAAAGCAATTATTGAGTTTCCCATTGCTGTCAAATTATGATACCACGACATCAGAAAATGATGAGCAAAAATGAAATTCGTTATATGCATTTATACAAAGAACACTATCTACATAAGAACATAATTCAGTGAATAATTATCGCTCTTAACAGTTTTTATAAAGTGAGTGTTGAGTATTGGTGCTTAAAAGTTAGTATCGGTATCAAGAAATAAGTACCTGGGCGACTGAGCTTCACTCTGCGTTTTTTGCCTCTGTTTTTGTGAAATCTTATTTTTTGTGGGAGAAGATACTTATTTAGACAAACCTGAAAGGCAAAACGTTAACTAAATAAAACTACTTGTCGCAATTGTTAAGAGTAATGTCCGAGATACAAGAGATATAGAAATACATAAAAATATTGCATAAACACCATCATTTCAGCTGAAAAACGTGTACTGCTGAAAGCAGGCCTCTCCCATAGATATCCACCCAGTTTGAGGTTTTCATCGAGCATTTGTTTCATTATGGAGTTCAGTTCTTTGCTGCTGTGATTGACTCCAGGACGTTAACACGTTGGCCAAGGTCCTTCATACTTCCATCGAGTTCTTCCATGGCTTCCTTAACCCCGGCCAGTCGCTCGTTAGTATTCTTCGATAGGACCTGTCTTCATATTGGAATTTCCGTCTTCATCTTTTCCGTTTCGGAGTTTACATTTTCAATTTGCCTTCCATTTTTGTTCCCATATTTTCTATTCCGTAGTTTACATTTTTCCAATCCGGTTTTCATATTTGTTTCCTCTGCCGCATCTGGAATTCATTTCATTTCCCATTATGTCCATCTTGGCTAACATTTGTTTCATCAACTGTTCCATATCGTGCTTTTCGTCGCACTCCGGACACCAGTTGTGATTACTTTACTTTTTTAACTATTTCTTTATTTTTTATTAAAACACCGGAGCGACACTAAGCAAAAGCAATGTTGAACAATAACAAATACTACAGGAAGAAAAGCTGGTTGATGAAGTCATGTGAATGTACTACGCATTTCTGTTTTAATCATATAGAAAAGTTTATGAATTGTTCGTAATTGTTCGTCGAAGCCGGAGTAGTGAAAGAAATGTGATTGTGTTTTACTAAAGAAAAATGAGTAGAAAAACCGTGTGAATGTTATGCGTTGCACTTATATTTCAAGTGTATGGAAAAATGTATGGATTGTTTGCAGAAGAAGGAGTAGTATGTTAGGTAAAAGAAAAGGGAGTAGAGAAAACCACGTGAACGTAATACATTGCGTGGTAAAATGGATTGCATAAAAACCTTTGCCATGAAAAAAATTAGATATGTCACTTTTCATAGCGATCGGTCAACCTGTTTTGGAATTTAATCACTTTTCAACATAAGATATGTATAGGCCTTGGTATGTATGAAGTTGATAAACCATAGGGAATAACATGTGAATTGTTACGTAAAACAAAAGTGAGTAGAGAAAGTGGTATGAATGTAATACGTTGTATTTGTTTCAAACATATAGCAAATTGTATGAATTATATGTTGAAGGGCGAAGAGCGAAAGAAGACTGATTGTGTCTCGTAAAGGAAGAATTAGTAGAGGAAATCGTGTGAATGTAATACGCTGCATTTATATTTCAATCCTGGAATATTATATGAATTGTATGTTGAAGGGCAAACAGAGGATACATGAATGCCCTACGTAAAAGAAAAGCGAGTAGAAAACCATTTGAAAGTAATATGTTGTGTAGTAAAATTGTTACCATAAAAACTCTCAATGAAAAAAATACATATACGTGCCGAATTTCGTGGTGATCGGTTAAGCGGTTTTCGAGATTAACAGTTAGATATATACAAACATTCAAGTTGTATAGATGATATGAATTGTTTGTAGAAGAGTGAGTGGAGAAAGACATGTGAAAGTGTTACCTAAAAGTGAGTAGAATAAACACTGTGAATGTCACATACAGCATTTCTACATCAAACATGCACAAAATTGTATGACTTATTTCTAGAAGAGTAAGTAGAGAAACAGTTATGAGTATGTTACCCAAAAGCAAGTAGAGAAAACAATATGAATGCAATACGTAGCATTTCTTTTTCAAACCTGCACGTAATTGTATGACTTATTTGTAGAAGAGTGAGTAGAGAGAGATGTGAATGTGTTACCTAAGAGTGAGTAGAGAAAACAGTATGAATATAATATGTAGCATTTCTATTTCAATTGCATGATTTCTTTATAGAAGAGTATAGAAAGAGATGTGAATGTGATACCTAATAGTGAAAGGAGAAAATAGTGTGAATGTAATAGCATTTCTATTTAAAACATACAGAACATGGCATGACTAATTTTAAAAGGGGGGATAAAAGTGTTTTATTGGTGCAAAATCACTTTTTTATGGAAAATTGTTTATAGAAGGGTGAGTAGAGAATGAGATGTAAATGTGATACCTAAAAACAAGTAGAAAAACCACTGTGAACGTAATATGCAGCATATCCATTTCAAACATACAGAAAATTGCATGACTTATTTGTAGAACAGTGAGTAGAGAAAGAGGTGTGAATGTATCACCTAATAGTGAGAGGAGAAAACAGTGTGAATGTAATAGCACTTCTGTTTCAACCATACAGAACATGGTTTGACTTATTTTAAAAGTAGGGATAAAAGTGTTTTTCGGTGCAAAATCACGCTTTTTATGGAAAATTGTTTACAGAAGAGTGAGTAGAGAAAGAGATGTGAATGTGTTACCTAAAAGTGAGAGGAGAAAACAGTGTGAATGTAATAGTACTTCTGTTTCAAACATACAGAACATGGTATGACTTATTTTAAAAGTGGGGATAAAATGTTTTTGGTGCAAAATCATGTTTTTTTATGGAAAATTGTTTTTAGAAGACTGAGTAGGGAAAGAGATGTGAATGTGTTACCCAAAAGTGAGTAGAGAAAACACTGAATGTAATATGCATGTATACAAAAATTTAACCAAATCTTTAGAGTCGTTTCTGAAATACGGGGAATATATATACAAGAATTGCACTGTGGAAGTGGGAATAAAAAAATGTTATTTTTTATGTAAAATCGCGTTTTTTCGGGAATTACACCTATATAGATGAACTTAAAAGGCAAAACTCTATCTGAATACAAAATTTGATCAAAATCGTTAGAGCTGTTTCCAAGTTGCGCGGAATAAATATATGTATATATACAAGAATTGCTCGTTTAAATATATAAGATGATATTGTCCCTTCACTAATTATTAGCAAATACTGCAGGCAGGAGGTTGAGGAAAGACCATTGAAGCATGTCCAGAAATATAAAGGAAACTAATTTAACCTTTGATGTTAATAAATTTTTGGATAAGAGAACTAAATTAATACTGACAAAACTTTTTGACAAATTTTTCTTGAAAATGGGTATTTGCATCTCTTCATGTAACATTGTTCTGAAAACTGAAGAAAGTGCTTTTACAAAGTACACTTTGCTGCCAATATTTAGACTATAAGTTTTAAGACATGTACTTTACAAATAAATGTTATCTGCTGTTAAAACTGTTACCTGTGGTAATCACTGGGGTCAGGATTTATAAAAATGTAATGTACAGCCATGGGAAAAATGATTGAGTGCATTAGGGGAGTAGAATATTTGTAAGTCCCAATCATGTTGCAGTGTGGTTTACACAAGTTGATATTCCAACATGTAGTCTGAGTTTGATAATCTGTTCCATATGTTATCCTCTGTCGGACACACAAATGGGCAGTTTGCCTACACCATCCCTTTCTTTATCAGGAACAAATACAAAGGCAAGTGGTAATTCAAGACAGTCTATTTGTGTGTTCGACAGATAACATATGGAACAGACTATCTAATAAACTAAGGCTGCATATAGGAAATATCAACTTGTGTAAACCAGGCTCCAGCATAACATGGGACTTGTACAAATATTCTGCCCTAACATGCTGACCTGTCATGGCATGTAATACGTCCTCTGATTGGTAATCAGAGGATATGGTCGGTGAATTTATTTTGATAATTCTCCTGGTCAGGTCGGTGACACCCGTAAACCAACGACAGGTGTGGTCCTCCAGACATTCTGGGGGTTGTGAGAGAGCGATGTGACCGCCAAAACATAAAAACATGGTGCTCTCTAAAAAGCGGTTACTATTACTGCTATTGCTCTCTTCAATATCATCAGTGAAAAATATTGGAGAGCAAGAGGATTAATGACTTCATTGTCAGAAATCCAGCATTAGCTAACAACAACAAATATTCTGCTCTCCTAATGCACTCACTTGTATTTTCCATGGCTGTACTAATTTATACCATGGAAAGTGTTTCAAAATATTTAACTGTTAATAATTTTAAAAATTCAATTCCAAAAATATTCCTGTAGTTTTGCAATCATTTTCCAATTGAAACTTCAGGTTCATTTCTGTATTGTGTTGCTTGCATATGATGAAGGCCTTGTTTTAGTGTAATCGTTCCAAAAGTAAAAGTAAGCGACAAAGCTAGGTGTATCATAACTGATTAGTATTAAAAGTAAATGCTAATGAGTTAAATAAGTTACACAATTTCTACAATAGTTTTATTCATGGAGAGATTTCATAAAAGTTACCTTAAATTATCTTATGCTAATATGTCTTAGTATCGTTTATGCTTGCATATTTGTATGTTAATTATGGAAGTTTTCAGTACATGTTAAAAGGATTATTAGAACAAAATTCCTATCCCTATGTATCACACAGTTTGGTAATGTTAAGGGCATTTGTTTGCAGCATATATATTATTCATTTATATTTATAAAACAGCTCATTGACAAATGAACCATCTAAGCTATTCTCCCAATATCCATTTCCAGACCTTAATAAATAAACTGAAGAATCTAATTTTGCACATCTAGAACATTTGAGTTATCTTTGTTGTCCCTCCTCCTAGTGTACTTTTATATTTATTTGAACACATGAATGTCAATAGTCCAATGTTCTGGAGAGTTCAGCTAGAAAACCAAATGAGCTCTAGATAATATTTTGTGAAAGATGCCATAGTTGAGTCATCTGGTTTCACCTCTGTTTACATTGTTGTCTGCAGTTTCCTATTGGAATCCCTAATCCCCCTTGGTATTGAGCAGTGTGATAGGCTGTGATAAGATTGCACATTAGATGTAATTTTCTGCCATGGTCATATACCTATAAATTTGACTGTGAATTTTAAACATGTGGTTTAAAAAAATAAATACCATAAACTGCTCATAGACTTTTATTAAAATCCTCCACAGCATAATGTCATGATTAATCTCCCATATAAACAACTTTTTTCCTGTTAATCTAGCACTATTACTCATGTATCATATATTTAAATACTTGCCGACTTTACGGTTTACTCATAAAAATGTACAGAAGTGGAGGCCTTTTTATGACTACAACTTTGTAGGCAGATTCAGTGTTAAGAAATTTTCACCACAAACATGACAAAGCATTAAATTCTATTGCATTACATTGTAACTTAAGATTACAGACTATGTACCAGGCAAGTTTGTATAGGCCAGAGCTTATCTGTATTATGCATCCTTTATGATCATGCTCTGCCCCTTTTCTGGTTTGCAACAAAATCCATAGGTTGCAGATTTAAAACTTGATTTCACCACTAGTGACCTCTAGTAACTAGCAGTAAATGGACATCAACGTTCAGTAGTGAAAAACGTGAATTATAAAATGAACTCCCTTGTGTAAATTGTTCATCTTATTCACATACTATAGCTGCAGGATGTAACTTTCTCATTTTTTGTGACAGTTTTTGTTTATAGTTCATATTATGAAGCATAAAATATGGGCTAGAGATCTGAAAGCCTAGGCAATGGTGTTTTTTGCTTTAACATTTATCTGGGATACTGGGAATAATTTCAGCATGTGTGACAAAAAGACACAATATTACCAGATCAAAGATTCCTATAAAATGAAAAATCCCCATTTATTTTACATGTAATTTTTGTACACTTGCTGCACTGAATATTTTATGCATTTTAAGGTTCATATCATTGCAAACTTATTACATTTTGTATAAACTTAGGCTTTCATGGCCGGTGTCCTGACTGTTAGCTAAGTTTAGTTAAGTTTATGAATGAGCATTGGCGACAATGTTGTTGATGTACTGGATATCAATGGTGAACTGTGAGGTGAATGTTATCTGGTTCAATTCCCCAGGGGTGAACTTTTCATTTTGCTGCTGGAAGACGAAGTTAGTAGTGGTCTGCAGTTGGTGCAGATAGTACAGTGGTGGGCTTGAAGTGCTGCACAGCTTCATAAACTGTAAGAAGCTTGTGATAGTACATAGATCATGATTGTTGGCTGGATGTTAACTTCTTTGAGAAAAATGCCAGTGGTTCCCGAGTTTCATTGTATTGCTGTTGGAGACTGGCGCTTACAGCAGTGTTAGAGCATCTGTGAACAGTCCTGTAGGAGCTTCTGGCTGGGGATGAGCCATCAGAGTGACTTGGGCAAGACTTTCTTTGAAGGCATTGAAAGCTTTGACTACCTTTGGAGTCCATTTACTACCTTTGAACTGTGCAGTTTAGAGATGGCTGTACAAAGTGGTGCTTGACACTTGATACCAATATGTCAATGTAGGCAAATACAAAATCTAGGCTGGAAAGTATTTGTCAATGAAGCACTGGAATGTTTGTCCCACGTTGCGCAGTCCAAAGATTATGAACAGAAATTCATAGAGTTTGATGCGTGTAACTATAGCAGCTTTAAGCATGTCACTGGGATTTGAGTGTATGCTTTAACCGGGTGAGTCACCGAAAATATTGTACAGCCATGAATTTGTGGCTGAAGTCATGAATGTGATGAGGGGTTATCTGTCGGGTATAACTCAGGCATTGAGGGTGTGATAATTCCCACAGGGTCACCAGCTTTCATCTTTCTTCAGTACTAGATACAGGGTGGCACACAAAAAACTGGCTGTGCCATGAACACATTAAATCGTGCAGGTGCAGACTGCTCATTGTTGTCTATTATCACGACTACATTTTTGCATTGTATTGTCAGTACCAAAGCCGTGAAGACTTGGTTAAGACATGTGAAGTAAATCACAGCAAGATGTATTCTCTACAAGGAAGAATTGCAATGGTGGTGGCATACATGTCTATTGGTTCATTTAAGGAAATGCAGCGTATTTTTGCAAATAAATTTCCTGGCGTTTCTATACCAGCAAAAAGCAGTATACAGGATGTGGTGAAAAAGTGGCATACTACAGGTTCAGTTGCAAACATAAAAAAGGAATTGAGCCCTGTCCATTTGTACACCTGCTGTGACTGCAAATATCCAAGCACGAATGACTCAAGAGTCCAAATAAGTTGTTAACACGGAAATTGTTGCAACAAGTGAACATTTTGCATAAGTCTTGTCAGCGTGTTTTACACAGTATGAGTATGAAGCCCAACAAAATGATGTGTGTCCAAGAACTGATGGAGGAAGATAAGGGAAAACGTGTTTTACTGTACATGGTTGTGTCAAAGAATTGAGAATGGAGTATTGGATCCAATGCTGTATTTCATGAGTGATGAAGCCTGGTTCCATCTGACAGGACAAATGAACTCCCAGAACACCACATACTGGCCAACAACCAGTCCCTATATGATTCATAAGGAACCTCTTCACTATAAAGAATTGGAGTGTGGTGAGCTGTGTCAGCCAGTCTGATTGTGGGTCCCATATTTTTTTAAACAACAGTAAACACTAATGTGTACATGCGAATATTGACGAAATTTATGCACAGTTGATGGCCCATGAGTATGAGCAAGATGACCTGTCACGCTTCACATGAATCACTCTCCTTAATTCATGAAAGATTCACAGAAGAAAGGACTGTCAGCAAAGGATTGTGGCCTCCACATTCGCTAACCACTTGTGACTTTTATCTGTGGGACAAACTAAAGGTAATTGTGTACACAAGCAATCCAAGAACAGTAGAAAACTTTTAAGGATAATATTTGCAATGAAATTTTGAGAATTGATGCAACAGTTGTGCAAAGTGTATAACATGTTAGGGTGCATGCAAAAGTGCATTGCAACACAAGGTCATTTTCAGCACCTAGTGTTGAGATAAACATTTGCAGAAATTATCTTAATTATTATTTATTTATGCCAACAAACTTACTGGTGGTGTTTTTAAACACACAAGCCGTGTGTGGGCAAAGTTTAAGAGGTAGAACTGGAACTTAAAAATTCAATGCCACAACTGGGATTTGAACCACAGACCTTCCACTTGCCGGGCGGACGCTCTAACCACTGAGCTATTGTGACAAACTGCCAGAATGGCATTAAATTCTCAAGCCAGTTCGTATTTCTCCTGGTAAACCACAAAGGCAGTCTCACATCAGAAACAATTACCCCAAGTGGAAGGTCTGTGGTTCAAATCCCAGTTGTGGCATTGAATTTTTAAGTTCCAGTTCTACCTCTTAATCTTAATTGCTTATTTCCTTGTAGGTGCAGCGGAATATGGGAATACAGTAGGCCTTGAGCAATAGTCAAATCTTTTAAAGCTTTGAGATTCCGTTCTCTTTCTACAATTAATATATAAAAATTAACAATGATGTTGCATTTGACAGTTTTTCGAAACTGGCACAAATAACAAGGAATATCTCCGAAATAGTTCACTCTACAAAAAAATTTATTTTGACATAAATTGTGTGTTTTATCGAGATTTACACTTTTTGCATTAAAAATATGGTGCTCTCTAAAAAACGGTTACTATTACTGCTATTGCTCTCTTCAATATCATTGTGAAAAATATTGGAGAGCAAGAGGACTTCAATGTCCGAATTCCAGCATTAGCTAACAACAACAACTTTTTGCATAGTAAGATTTTGTCTACCTCTTAAAAGTTTACGAGTTATTCAAAAGTCATCCAGAGTAAACAGGACCACATAGGCTATAGCCAGAAAATTGAAAATGTACATTTCATTTGTCATAAACATATCTTAAACATATGGCATTTTAATCAAAATCATTGGAGCCATTTTCTCGAAAAATTTTCCATTTAAAGGGTAGCTTAGGTTGGAGTGATTTCCTTCAAAATCTTCGTTTCGCATCCTTGAAAGACATTAACCTTAAATACCTACATTGGTTTTTAACCAACTTTTCGTTTTGGAGCTATGCTGTCCACAGTCAGACATACACACATGCGCGCGTGCACAGACCTTTTTCTAAAAAGTGCTTCTTTTTGGATTCAGGGAGCCTCAAAACATATATTTCCGGTGAAATCTCGACATTGAATTTTTGGGTGGAATACAATACTTTCTCTACTTTACTTACTACATGTAGTAGAGAAGGTAAAAATTAAAAGACTTTAAGAAAAGTTACCAATTTTAATATGCACCTTTAGCACCTGGTACCTCTAAATTGGCCACCGGCCCAAGCTAGGAGGTATATACTAATATATATACTAATACTACTCATTACAACACATTTTGTTACTCAGAAAATAAGTATTGTCTGGCATCTCTGGGATCTTGGACTCTCAGCACCCAACACCGAAGTAGGTTGCAGGCAGAAGAGATGACATATTTAAGGGAGATGGAAAATAAGACATGCAGAGACTGACCAGACCATAAGGGTGACATTAAACATAAATCCTTTGGAAGAAGAAATACAAGTAATACAGCTCCGCTGGTATGGTCATATGATAAGGGTACCTTACAACCATTGCCCACATCTTGCATGGGAAGCACATCATATAGGCAAATGTCCTAGAGCAAAGTGGGAAAATAGCGTCGAGGATGCACATGATAGAAGAGGAATAAACACGAGGGATGCCAGGAGGAAAGAACTAGACAGAACAACATGACAAGTTATCTGCCAAACCTCTACACCACAAGGTATATGAGGAACAGACGATGGAGGTAAAGCGAGGTGGGCTTTGGAGGTAAAACGAGCTCTGGTGCTACATCCTTAAAAACCCACAATCTGAAGGTTGATTTTCAGAAGACCTTCTTGGTGTTTGAAACCAATTTATCCACAAAAGTAGGACTCAGCAAATTGGTCATCGCAACTGCCGGAATAGTGACATCACAGAATGCAACCCAGCAAACATAATGTCCAGTTCGAAGGTAGGAGTTTTGGAAGATGCAATGGCGGTGCATACTTCTCTAATGGACATTTGAGTATAGTATTTTATTTATTTTTACTCAAAAACAGTACAATTTAACCTACTATCAACAAAACAAATAAATACAAAAAATATAATTGTATTAACAAAATAATACATTTTATTGTAAAAAAGTGTGGGGTGTGCGACATTGAATATTATAAATAGTTCATTGGTAGCTATTTATAAAAGCAAAGGCATAAAAATATTTAAAACACGCATTTTTACAATAAAATGTATTATTTTGTTAATATAAATTGGTTTTTATTTTAAACTTATTACAAAATTTTGAAATATAATGAACTAGTTCATTTTATATCGCTATAGAACAAACTCTTCATACTTAAAAGTTATTTTCTACTTTTTAGTTCTGTTTGTTATAAAAGCGTGTTGTTTAGGTTTTTTAAACTATAATTGTATTTTGCAGAATGAACCATTTCGGACATATTACTTGTTATTTGTGTCAGTTTTGGTAAACTTAAACTTTTGCCAAATGCAACATTATTGTTCATTTTTTTATATGTTAACCGTGCAAAGAGAACAGAATCTCAAAGCTTTAAAAGATTTGACTATCGCGCGAAGCCTACTGTATTCTCATATTCCCTTGCACCTACAAGGAAATAAGCAATAATTTCTGCAAATATTTATCTCAACTAACACGAAGATCTAGGAATAAGAGTTTGTAAGAATGGTTAGTACAAGAGTAGAGAAAGTCATGTGAGTGCAGCACATCAGATTTTTATATATGTTTTACACAGTGTCATTAAAAATTAATAATAAATATTGTCAGTTTTCGTGGTGGTAATTTCTGCCAGATGCTTTAAAGTTCGTAAAAGAAGTTTATTTACTTACAGTCTGAGTCTTGATTTTTATGCATGATATTTAGGGAACTATTTTAATACTATAATAAACTCTCGGTTTAGTGAACATAAAGGGCCCAGCCGTTGTCCGGAAAATTGAAAGTCTGTTAAAACGCAAAGTGAATGAAAATGAAGTGAATACAATTGACTGTTTTATTGGTACATTCCATTTGCTTTACATGATTTACTCTTGGTTAGAAGTCGTCCCCTGTGAAGTTGTGGGTTTGAAAAATGTGTCTATACCCATTTGCTTCCCACTTCAATATTGCTTCCTTATGATTAAGGAGCAAAGCTGTCTGAAATGTTCATAATAGGCTAGCACTTGTGGGTCTGAAGATCATCCATGTGGTCTCTTATTACAGATAATTTAGGTACACACTTCAAAGATTCATCATCACTGTCGTCGTCTTCATCTTCATCCTCTTGTAGAACATTTGCAGTGATCTCTGCATGACTCAGAACCTGATAACCTGGGTCACCCTCATCCATGTCCAGCCACTCTTAAGTCGTGTTCACTTAAATTATTCCCTGCTTTATACAAAAATCGGATGTTTCCAAGCCATATTCGGCTTCAATTCCTTTTAATAGCGGTGTCCACCCGTTAGCTAATCTTGTTTTCATCTCTTTCCAAGCTGCAACAAAGTTAAAGATGGCGGAACTAGCCTTCTCGATCAGACAAGTAGTGGAATGCCATAATTTAATCATTGCAGATCTCCCAAAGTCCATTTAAATTTATTTTATAACCAACGCAAAATTTAGTCTGTTAAATAGGGGTTCATTAAATCAAGATTTTACTGTATTTATAAGCAGCCAGACAAATCCTAGGGGTCAAACATCCCCCAGAGACATTTAAAATGCTGCCGGGAGTATGAGTACATGAGTGATAATTAGATGGTGTTATAACACAGCCCCATTAAGTTTGTTTTTTGTTGTCTAATGAAGGTTTTAAATAAGAATCAAACCATATTTTATGACTTACGGGTGAAAGTTGTAGGTATACTGAGTGTATTCGGAAAATTAGTTTTGTTATCAGTATTTAATTCTATCAAAATATATTTATTTGCATTTTTTCTTACAAGGTAATAAGAAATGTGTACAGTAAAAATTATAAAATCTCTTTAAAGATTAGTGGTTTTTCATTAATTTAGTATATATTGTCTTTTAATTTAAATTTTTGTCATTTCATTGATATTTGATTACTCAGCATCCAGCCAATTTGGTACTAAATATGCAAGTCATCATCATCAGCAGTATTATTTGTTTGTGCCTCTGTAAAGGTAAATAACACAATTAAGAATTGAATAGCTACAAATTTAGAAAAGAAAGTTTAATGTGAAGCAAAATACCAGAATTTTTGTCCAGCGATTCACTGACGAAAGCCAGTAATTGGTCTCCATCAAACCAGGTGAATTGATACTGCTTGTCTCTTTAACTTCTATCCATTACTTTCAGGACTTAAAATAGCAAGCATCTTTATATGAGCATTATTCCAGAGACAGTGATGTAATTTGCTCTCCCGAACTGCTGTCGAAGTTCATTCTTACATGGCGGTAAGTTTAAGTTGCTCACATCAAGGTTTATAATATTTTTCTGAGTAAACTCTTCATTTACGTCGGAAGCAGTGTAGATGTTGATGAACAATTGAAGTCTTGCAGTATCTACATCAATAACTCCAGCCACGTTGTAAACATCACAAATATATTGCTGAGTAATGTTGAAGGGTTTTTTCCTCTAGTTTGGTATCACAGAGTAACTCCATCTTGCCGAATCTGGTGAATGCTTCTTGATACTCTTCGTTTTTTCTAAGATTATTGAATGGCCTTTGTTTATCTTTCTTTAAAAAAAGCTGGGTTGTAGTCACAGCCAGTGATCACATGAAAGCCTGGTATGCTTCGAGATAAAGATGGTCCTAACTGTTTGTAAATATATGAAGCATCAGTGTATCTCAGCTTATTTCTAGTGTCAATCAATATCCAAATTAGAGTCATCATTTTTTAAATGATGCATATTGCCCAACATGATTGCTGTAATATCAGTATCAGAACATCAAATCACAAAATTAGACTGAGCATCAACCTTACAGACATGGTAAATAGTTTTAGTGTCTGCCTCCTCATAATCCAGACATGATAGACTTTCTTCGATATCAGACACAACTGCATTATTGGTGATGGCATAAATGTGACACTGTTTAAAATTAATTAAAACCTTTGAGAGGTAGAACTGGAACTTAAAAATTCAATGCCACAACTGGGATTTGAACCACAGACCTTCCGCTTACCAGACGGCTGCTCTAACCACTGAGCTATTGTGACAAACTGCCAGAATGGCATTAAATTCTCAACCCAGTTCGTATTCAAATCCCATTTGTGGCATTGAATTTTTAAGTTCCAGTTCTACCTCTCAAACTTTGCCCACACACGGCTTGTGTGTTTAAAAACACCAACAGTAAGTTTGTTGGCATAAATAAATATTAATTAAAACCTGTTTATTGACAATGAGTAGTACCATCTCTTTAGCAGCCCCCAACAAAAGCCTGTTTAAAGCGTATATTTTTCAATTCTTTTGCAAAGTCAGGTAGTCGAACTTGATCGGGTCCGGTAATGTTAAACTTCAGCTGTGTTGATTGGTGCCGAAGACATCTCTCATAATCTTTAATTGATGGTGAAAAGTATTGGTAAAAAATTACGTCATATCTTAATGCTTTTAGTTATGTTACCATTTGCAACATTTTCTTTGAGATACTTACGAAGTTTTTAGGGACATTTATCAGAATATGAAGTAAGAAGAAACGTATCAGTTATCACAATTTCTTTCTGAGGATGTGGATTATGTTCTGCGTCTTTCTCCAGAGCTTTCATTAAAATAGATTTTGGGTTTTATAGATACCACCATAGAAATGACACATAGATAATGGCACTTAAGTTGTGCGATATGACAAAATAACAGCTTGCTGAATGAACTTGATACTACTGAGTACTACATAATAAAGTAGACTGAAAGACGGAGAAATAAATGTGCATTAGGTATCTCGCTCACTTTTAAGCATACAAATAATTATCATGCACTTGCTCATACTCCCAGCGACATTTTAAATGTGTCTGGGGGATGTTTGTCCCCTAGGATGTGTCTGGCTGCTTATAAATTGTATTAAAATAGTATCTTATATAAAACTCAAGACTCAGAGAGTAAGTAAACTTACAAACTTTTATTGCGAACTTTAAGGCATCTGGTGGAAATTACCGCCCACAAAAACTGTCTGGCAACATTGATTATTAATTTTTAATGATATTGTGTAAAACATATAAAAATTAGTACTCAGGGTTTAAGAAAAGTTACCAATGTTTTTACGTACCTTTAGCACCTGGTACCTTAAATTGGCCACTGTCCCAAGCTAGTAGGTATGCATACCTTCAGAGTAGATAATATACTACTCTTTGACACATTTTGTTACTCAGAAAATAAGTAATGTCTGGCAGCCCTGGGATCTTGCTCTGTGCGAAGTGTGAGTTAATGTGGGGAAATATATTGAGGAATAGACTGTCATGTTGGTTTTCTTACTAATTTCTCTTTTTCCAATATATCCTCTGTTAATGGCATAAAATAATCTACCTGCTGCAGCTGTTCTTTGACTAATCTCCAGATCGTATTTTCCAATGTTCCAAGATACTCAAAGTAACGTGCTCCAGTTTCTGGTATCTGAGTTTGATGGTATGGTGAGTTGGGTTACGTGCGATTACCATGGTTTTTGTTTTCTACCCAATCCTTTTGCCACAAATTCAAGTTGACTTGAAAATTTCTGGCTGAGTCAGCCACTAGGGCCTATCATCGACGAAAGCAAGTTCTGAAATCTACACTAACTCCAACTTCCATCTGCCAAGAGTAAAATGTTTGATGTATCTCTTACACTCCCTTATTACATCATCAGTCAGTATACTAAAGAGGTAAGGTGACAGAATGTCACCCCGCCTTACTCCTGCAGTAGTTATGAATTCATCAGAAATCCTTCCTGATGGTTGTGCGTGATTTCTGCAGGTTTTGTAGAAACTTTCGTTAGCTTCCAACAAATTTGTCTCAATGTTCCACTTCTTAAGGATGTTCCACATCTCTGCCCAAGGCACCTTATCAAAGGCTTTCTCCAAGTTCAGATAACCTATATGTGCCTTTGCGTCATGCTCAATGATTTTCTCACTGATTTGCCTTAACATGAAGATCAAATCTGGTATACTTCGATCTCTACAAAATCCCCATTATGGTTCTTCAAGTTGGTCTTCTACCTGGTTTCTCAAGCTCCCTTCAGTACCATTGAATATACCTTTCCAGGAACACTTTGTAAAAAGATTACAAGATTCTCGGTTGTCCCCTTTCTTATAGATGGGGATAGTAATCAAAGCTCCCATTCCTTTGGTATGGTCTTCTTGCTCCATACCAACTGAAAGAATTTAAGCATTAATTTTTTTCCTTGTGGGCCCATATATTTTATCATTTCTGGTGTTATGCCATCACTGCCACTGCTCTCCCCAATTTTAGTTTCTTTATAGCTAGAGAAAGTTCTCCTGTTATGTCTGGATCGCTTTCATCATCATTTACATGTTCATCCTATTCTCTGTCTTGGTCAGCTGCCAGCAGCTTCTGGAAGTGTTCCTTCCATCTTGCCCATTACTTCTCATTTTCAGGGAGCAGTTGTTCCCACTTATGCTTTATAAATTTCAGTGTGCATTCTTTCTTTTTCGTGTTTTTCAATGCTTTATGGAACAACTTCTAGTTTTCAACCGTGTTGACTCCATAAAGTGTCCAAACTCCTCCCATGCTTTTGTTTTTGCTTCCCTTACCATGTTTTTTACAACATTTCTTTGCTCTTTGTACTTCCTGTAGTAATTGTCTAATTTAGTAGGTAAATTTGACACAGTTTCTTCTTCAATTGTACTACAGTCTTTACCTCATCTGTCCACCATCGAGTAATCATCTTCTTTCTTGGTTTACTCATCCTGCAAACACCCTTTGCCATTCCAAGAATAATGTTTTTGAAGAGATTTGACATTTCTTTGACATCTTTCATTTCTTAATTATACTGTGCTTCCACTGCAATTGAAGAACCTTTCTAGCATACTCTTCTCTTATCTTTAGTTCCCTCGATTTATAAGTCCTTATCTTTTCCCACATTTTCTTAGCTTCTTTTTCTTTTTGGGATTTCTTGCTTTTTCAATTTCTGTATCTATTATGAGGAGACGATCACTCCCTATTTCTGGACCTCTGTTTACTCTAGTCTCTTGACAAGTTCATCCGTTTAGTTTCTGTGATTGCATAGTCTATTATAGAATGGGCTCTTCCATGCTATACTTAATGATGATTCTTTGTATGGGAATTTAGTATTGACCAGAACTAAGTTGTTGATCTCACACCATTATAATAGACGTTCTCCATTGTTGTATAGAGTGACTTTGCCATATGTATAGCTATATATAATAGCAATAATTTTGGCAAGCTATGTGAGGTATTTCATGCGCTATCAGAAGATAAGTGCTTCAGTCTGCAAGGTAAAGTTGTTGTTGCACATTGAAGAACTCTCCAACGATCTGGCATTTATAGCAGCACGTTATAGTGAGCTATCGGAAGCAATCTTGAAGTTGAAGAAAAAAGATGACATTCTAATGCCATCCATATCGATCTTTGAAAATGCAATAAATCAGCTGCTGCAAGTACAGGAGAGAAAGGAAAAAGTGTTAGTGAAAAGTGTAAACATGTTGTGAGTGTTAATGTGGGTCTTGAAAAACTTAAGAACATTTGTGATGCTCTGAAAAATGAAAGTTCTATTGTAATGATATGAATCCTTCTAAAATAGCTTCTTTTAACTATGTTCTATTCACTTCAGTGCAAGTAGAACATTCTTTTTTCAGAATAAAAACATTCACTCTGACAGGAGGCTAAAAGAGTTGACACCTTGAAAATCATTTTATTTGTGCTTGTGATCAAGAAAAGTAACAGTGAGTGCTCTGTGGTAAATATTTTAATTGTCTTTCATTAATAAAGAGCAGGATTACTCTCTGTTTTCATGTTTAATAAATGCCTATTTTAATTATATTACTGCCTGTTTTCAGTATTAAGTGCCCTTTTGCCTGCCTATTTTAATAACAATAAGTGTCTGAACTTCAGGCTCTAGTTATATTATTTACTCACCTTGACTACAAAGGTCTTGAAAATTACGTCCATTTACTGCAACACATTCCTAACATTCCTGAAGGAAATTGGCAAATAAAGAGATCCAAATACATGGAAACCATTTCACAGTGTTTTTCCACTGTGCAGACGGAAACACGATAACAGTAGCTGATATACACAAGGTCACGAGCATGACTTGTTTTTCTCTGCTCTGCTCACAATCAGTATAGAGCGGACGCAATATAGTGTGACTGCATTATTACCAGTGTGCTTTATTATTTAGTCCCGTACTTGTTACAAAGTGTATTATGACTCATCTACTGCACAGCGTATATGTATTTATGATTCGTATGTGTTAACTCAGCTTGCCAGGTGCAAGTGCAATTTGCAGAAAGATTTCCAGGTGCAACACTTCCAGGCCATACAACAATCCATAAACTTTACAATAAATTTCAGGCCACAGGAAGTGTTCAGGCTCAGAAATCTGAAAGATGGCGTATGACTCTTACCAAAGAAACATTAGACAACATCGGTCATCATTTGGAGAATTCCCCCCAAAAATCACTTAGGCGTCTTTGACAACAGGCAGGCATTTCTTATGGCTCTTTGCAAAGAGCTACTAATTTGCTGAAGTTAAAAGCATATAAAATAGCTGTGGCACATGCTCTTCAACCAGGTGATCCTGTAATTAGGTGCACATTTTGTGAGTGGACTCTCAATAGTGTATACAATGGCAAAATTGACCCACATTTAATATTTTTCACGGACGAGGCTTGGTTCCACCTTCATGGATATGTATGTACATAAAATAATTGTTATTGGAGGTCTGAGAAACTTAATATTGTTCATGAAGTACCCGTTCATGACGAAAAAATTGGTGTATGGTGTGCCATTGGTGGAGTAAGTTACAGGCACAAATTTTTTTTTAGTCGACAGTAGATGCCCGTACATACGTGAATACAATTTTGCCCCCTTTTTTAGAGGAATAACCGACAGGGAGCATGACTTTGCCTTTTTTCAACAAGACTCTGCAACAGCTCATACAGCTAATCTTTTGATGAGAACAATTGAAAGTGTGTTTCAGGACAGAATTATTATTAGAAATTTGTGGCCCCCTAAATCCCCCGACTTAACCCCCTTCGATTTCTATCTCCGGGGTAACTTAAAGCATAAAGTGTACAAGACAAACCCACACACCCTGAAAGAATTAAAACAAAATATCCGTCAGGAAATCGCCAGCATTTCTCAATGTGAACTACAGCAAGTGATGGATAATTTCCTAAAGAGGTGCCAAAAATGTAAGGACAATGACAGTGGCCAGTTTCAGCATCTGCTTTAATTATATTGGTAAGTAAAGCCTTTAAAAGCAGTTTTAAAAATGTATGGTTTCATCTGCGCTGTTCTATGATAGCGGCAGTCTGCGAAAAGCGCAGAGGACCCGTACAGAGAAAACACAGCGCAGCCAGTTCACAGTCTTTTGGATCACCCATGTGCAAGTTCATCTACTGTAATTCTTAACATTAAGAATTTTAGAGGCTCTAAATGCTTTGGTTTTTGAAACACCCATTTCTTGTGATAGGCAGTGGGGAGATTTTCAAGGAGAATGTTCTAACCTTTCTCCTATCTGATTAAGTTTTTTGTCAGTAAGTACACTTGTCTTTCTCTTTCTGCATTTATTCTGGAATGACCTCGTTTCTCAGCCTTTTTGCAGGGCTTAATATAATTACCCTACTTCGAATGGGAGCCCCAGGAAATTTCGTTGCAAAATTGTGTCACACTTTTCTGGTGTAGCACTTATAAAGGTAAATCCTTTGTTGTAATGTGAACTTTTGTGGTGGCATATTAAGCTGCAAGTAAGACATATATCAGTAACAATGTCACACCAACACAGCTGATAAGCACCTTTGCAGCAAAGAAAGAGAGGGAAAGAGAGATAAAGGATGTTGCCCATTACTCTAACCTGCCTATTTGTCAGCTCTAATCATGCGCACCAGTGAATGACAGTACTGATGTGGAAATTGTATGCCATTTAATGCCATAAAGAATCCTAAGAAATGCTCCGTGGTAAAATTATCACCCACTGTCATGGTCTGTTCCAGGTGGGCCTTGGGTGACCAGCATTGGTGCCCGCAGGTGCCATGGCAACCATGATGTATTTTTCTGACACCTTTATAAACTTTTACTCCAACATTTGAGAGGTAGAACCGGAACTTAAAAATTCAATGTCACAACTGGGATTTGAACCACAGACCTTCCGCTTAAACCAGTTCGTATTTCTCCTGGTCTGTGGTTCAAATCCCAGCTGTGGCATTGAATTTTTAAGTTCCGGTTCTACCTCTCAAACATTGCCCACACACGGCTTGTGTGTTTAAAAACATCAACAGTAGGTTTGTTGGCATAAATAAATAATAATTTTACTCCAACAATTTATAGTATTGATTCAAATTTCAAGACATTATTTCCTTCAAAATATCTTCCAAGTACACACCCATTATGGTTTTTTTTACACCTAAGTAAACACCTTTTTTATCCTAGTCAGTGCTTTCCCTTTTCCCTCTCAAAAGAAGAGTACTTGCCGTAACAGTGGTTGAGATGGCACCCATGCCTCCTTAGGCCCGAGCACATAAGAAACTTGGAGACCACTGACATAAAGTGTATTATTGAAATTGAAATTGATTAAATCTAAAACACATCAGATATAGGTTGCGCGTTTGTTCTTGACGAATGACCTTGAACAGAAATCCAGTGAGTAGGCCTACCCTTAATAAACAGGTCAGCAAATGTTTATGCTACGATAACAGACACCTCTGTTTTCCTCTGTCGCGTTTGTGCATACAGTCGACTGCAAAAGTTTTGTGCGGTACAGATGTATGCATGCAACGAAAATAACCGTAATTCAGATGAGGAAGAAGACGAAGGAGAAATGTCGGGAACAGAAGAAATGCAATAAAGTTAAGTGCAAACAGTTATAGAGGTATAGTGTATAATGTGTGCGGCTGATATTACTGGAAGTGTGATAAATTGATTTGTAGTGCTGTACTACTTCAGCTCAGAAGCATGTGCGTCATCTCACTGCAGACTGTACCTCCTCTCTCTCCATGCCAACGTTCCCGCAAAAGCTGAGTAAAGACTCGCATTCAACCTTTCATATAAAATTTTCATTCGTCAAGAAGTAACGCGCGCCCTGTACATTTCGGGCTGTTCCTGATTGGATCCCTACTATTATGTCATTGGAGCAGTCCTTCAAAATATTTCTACTTATACAGTCAAGTTGATGCGTGTCCAGGTCAACTCCCTTTTTTGTATTTATTTTCTACACAAATGTCCATGCTACTTCTTTCCAGTATTCTTACTGCCTTAATGTTTTAGTATTCTACTGTTATATAAAAGCATATTATAATAAAAGTATGGTGAATGATTTGTAATTTTTTAAAATATAGTTATTAAAGTCCTAGTCTTGCCACAATCTTGGTTGAAATATGAAGTTGCTCTTACAGTGAGTTTGTAATTATGCCATCTGAAGCCGCTTGTAATGTACAAGGGTAATTCAAATATAAAGGGTAATTGTTGCATATCACGGAGGAAGCAGTTCTGAGCGGGACAGTGGAGTGGGGGGGTTGAAGGTTGGTGTGTTAGGGAGGGGGAACTAGCTTTGTTGGCTGCTTTGCTAAGTTCTGGCGTCAGTACAGCCATGAGTGAGCAAGAGGTCCCTTCGTCTGTTGCGCAACGCATTATTAAAGTTTTTAGCCACTGAAGCGGTTAAACCTTAAGAGATTTTAACTCGTTTAAGGGCACAGTTTGGGGACACTACACTGTCACAGAATCAAGAGTTTACTTGGGCCAGACAATTTAAGGGTGGTCGAGAATTTGTGGAAAACGAAAGTCATGCTCAACGCCCAAGATCAAATTTTACAGATGACAACATCCGTGCCGTTCGAGAGCTCCACTGTTGAAGGAATCGCTTCAGAAGTTGGTTGATTTTCTTCATGATCGACTTACAGTGACTGCAGCTTACTATTGCCAATTGTTAAGGTCTGTAAAAGCTGCCTACTGAAGCAAAAGATGTCATATGCCCATCAGAGATGTCATCCTTCTCCAAGACAACACTATCCCTCACACCGCCAATTTGACAATGGACACAATGGCAGACATGCACTGGGAAACCCTTTAACATCCTCCATATAGTCCAGACTTGCCCCCCACCAGACTATTTTTTGTTTGCACCCATGAAGGAATCGCTTGGAGGGAAACATTTCGAAAGCAAGGACAACGTCGAGGAGCATTTGCGCATTTGGTTGGCGACACACCCTCAAACTTTTTTTGAAGAAGGAATGTTCAAGCTTCCGAAACGTTGGCAAAAATGTGTATAGTGTGAAGGAAGCTATGTAGAGAAATGTTGATATAGTCACTTGTGTATATATTTAATCAATAAATATTTTTAACAAAATTACCCTTTATATTTGAATCACCCTCGTAATATGTATGGCCGTAGTAACAGCTAGCTGAGGCACCTTTGGAAACTATGTGCACTTTACTATGAGGCAGCTATCCCCCTACCCCCTCTGATCTTTATAGAACGTGGAAACTTGTATAATGTGTGTTTCCAAATCACTTTTGTACAAGTGTGCGAAAGATTAAAGACAGTGTTCATAAACTTGTCAAGGCTACCCAACTGCTTCAGCCGTTTTGTGAAGTACCTAGCAATGAAAAGGTTAATAAGTGTATGGAGATGTACACCCGTGGACAAACAAAATGAGTCATGTCTGGAATGCATATATACATTGATATGTACCTACATACATGAACAGACAGTCAGACATACCTACTTGTTGAAAACTGCAAATTATTTTGCACTCATGGAGTTGTTCTCTGCCTTTAGTAGCCTGGCGTTCCAGACATGACCCCTTTTGTTATGTCCATGGGGGTATAGAAGCAAGAACATCAATTTTGCTTTACTTAGTTTGTAAACCAACATTTCAGCAAGTGGCACTATTGCAAGCAATTACTAAATATTTATTATTTTTGCTATTAAACACATCATGTTATAAGACTTTCATGTTTCCACATATAAAACAGCATGCACCACTTTACAATGCATACAAAAGTGTGAAAATTGAGCATGTTTTGTTTTTTTAAATTTTGCTTAAGTGATAAACTATTCTCATTTCATGTAATATTTCAGTTATGTTCTTAACAGCAGGAATAGCAGTTAATCCGAAAATCTGGCAAAGAATGATATATTATTGGCCTATAATTATATTGTTCCACTCTTAGAGCCTAACTTTATGTAAACATGTGACACTGGAAACCAAAATACACCATGACATACCAGAGTACCTTAAATATGCATAATTATCTATGACTTTTCAAGAAATGTGTTAATAAAACATAATTCAAAGCTTCTGATGAATTATAATTAGCCCAATAACACCCAATGTGGGCATGGGCCTCCTGTTATAGGATGGCCTACAAAGAATGCCTCGGACGAGCTGATTCCAGGACATTGATACTATCATTCTTGTCTCTCAATGTTTATAGCTTCTTTCCACTTTTGTCTATCAATGGCTGTTCTAGACAACACTTAAACATATCACACCAACACTTTTTTTACCTTCCTACATTCATACGAGGGCTGTCCCAGAAGCGATAATGGATGTGTGAACTGGTGCACTGTCTTGATGAAAAAAACATTCTTTTTTGCTAAATGCGACCGTTTTTGTTTAACTTCATCACTTAAATGCTGCAACAAGTTCACATAATACTTGCCATTGATTGCTTTTCCTTTTTTGGAGATAATCAATGAAAATTATCC
The DNA here is from genome assembly GCA_030765045.1 of Tenodera sinensis. Lineage (NCBI taxonomy): Eukaryota > Metazoa > Arthropoda > Insecta > Mantodea > Mantidae > Tenodera > Tenodera sinensis. The sequence goes on from CM060964.1 coordinate 304,643,308, forward strand.
TACATGCATCCCAAAAAATTGGATCCCATGACCTTACCTGCACATGGATCTATCTTTGCCTTCTTTGGAGCCGATTGTCCCCTTTCAATCCACCGTTTCGACTGCTCCTTCATCTCAGGTGTGAAGTGATGGACCTATGTTTCATCCATGGTTATGAATCGACAGAAAGCTCAGTTAGTGCTTAAGTTTCTTGCACTATTCTTCTGAAAGTTCATCATCTGCCCCAACTGTTGCAGCATTATACAAATTTGTTGTTGAGATAAACTTTAACATCTCGGTGGCTTGCAGATTTTCGGACCCACCACATTCTTTCATAAGCTGAGACTATCAAATAAGTCCATTTACCGTATCTAGCATCAATCTGTTTCTAATTTTGGTTTTTATTAAACCTAGTTTGGAGAAAACTCTTTCTCAAGAAGTGTTTCTGTGGGGCAATGAAATCACTGATAATGCAACCTCCGCCAGTTCTTTGAAATCAGTATTTCCACCAAGGTGGCATGTGTTTAACAGCACTCCAGAAACTGCCAGGTTCAGGCATGTTCTATATTTCATGCGAAATATCACGCATTCCGAGTTTTCTCCATTGATCATCTGTTTTGTGAACAGCGCCTTCTTCGTTCAGATTACCAGATCTGGGCACACTGGCAACAAGAATATAAAGGGTAGAAGGATTAGTAGGATATGAAATGGTTGCCTTAAAAGGGTGTAGACAGGCCATGAGTGCAAAAGTGGTGTCACTATTTGTAATTACCGCATTTTATCGCGTAATTCCCCCCCTTTTTTTCTCAAAAAATTTGCTTGAAACCGCTGGGGAGGGAATTATGCGAGTGGTGCTTCTAGGAATTCAGAAAGGAAGGGAAACCACGTAGTATTATGTAAAAGTTATATAGGTATGCAGTAATTTGTGTATGAACTGGATACATACCACGGTTTCATTGGGCCTACAATGTATTATTTTATTGTTTCTTTTCTCTGACTATTCTGTGATCTCACTTTCGTCACTATCATCACTATTTTCATTTATATCTGGCTCAGATAACACATCTTCATGTTCACTATTCCACAATATGTCGTCAGAACCATTAATGGCACAAGAAATACCATTTTTTTTAAATCTCTTCTTAACAATATGACGATTTGTAACAAACTGACTTAGAAACACATCTGCAACTTCACATTTAAATTTTACGATACTTTGTGACAATGGCAATATGAGTATTTTTGTGGCAAGCACTGCGTCCATTGTTGTGTGTGACAGGCACTACTGCTTCGATTGTTGTACATTATCAAGTCATTTGAGGGCCACTCCAATAAGAACGGACCAGGATAGGGAATTATGCAATGTTTAATAGGTAAATAATTTTTAGTGATGAAAAATCATAGGAGAGGGAAGTATGCGAGGGGGGGGGGGGGGGGCCTTATGCGATAAAATACGGTAATTTCATTTCGCTGGTGTGTACTAAAATTATTGTATACCCCTATAATTATCGGACGGGTTGACAACCATGGGTACAAACATTCAAATTATCGTACAGGTTGGCAACCCTGGTATGCATACGACAATGATGAGCATTTTGTTTCTCACAGCTGATGCAAACATGAGGCTGATGCAGAGAGGTACAAAAGGTTTTATTTATAGCAAGTCCAGTTCTAAGGCTGGATTGATCCTCGTCACTATACAACTCTCCCCCCTCCAAATTATTTATAATTATGTTTCTGCTACTGAAGACATGATTTTGTCACCATCTTCACTCTTTTGAGCCTTTCAAGAATTTGTGCTTGCTTGATGTTTTGTGTAATTTTCATGGAGTGCAAAAACTTTTGGGATAACTTCTGTTATAGGTTGCACGTTTGTTCTTGACGAATGACCTTGAACAGAAATCCAGTGAGTTGGCCTACCCTTAATAAACAGGTCAGCAAATGTTTATGCTACGATAACAGACACCTCTGTTTTCCTCTGTCGTGTTTGTGTATACAGTCGGCTGCAAAAGTTTTGTGCAGTACAGATATATCCATGCAACGAAAATAACAGTAATTCAGACGAGGAAGAAGACTAGGGAGAAATGTCGGGAATAGAAGAAATGCAATAAAGTTAAGTGGAAACAGTTACAGAGGTATAGTGTATAATACGTGTGGCTGATATTACTGGAAGTGTGATAAATTGATTTGTAGTGTTGTACTACTTCAGCTCAGAAGCATGTGCGCCATCTCACTGCAGGTATGAAAATTTTATATGAAAGGTTGAATGCGAGTCACTACTCAGCTTTTGCGGGAACGTTAGCATCGAGAGAGAGGAGGTACAGTCTGCAGTGAGATGATGCACATGCTTCTGAGCTGAAGTAGTACAGCACTACAAATCAATTTATCGCACTTCCAGTAATATCATCCACACATATTATACACTATACCTCTATAACTGTTTCCACTTAACTTAATTGCATTTCTTCTATTCCCGACATTTCTCCCTCGTCTTCTTCCTCGTCTGAATTGCCGTTATTTTCGTTGCATGCACACATCCATACCGCACAAAACTTTTGCGGTCGACTGTATACACAAACGCGACAGAGGAAAACAAGGGTGTCTGTTATCGTAGCATAAACCTTTGCTGACCTGTTTATTAAGGGTAGGCCTACTCACTGGATTTCTGCTCAAGGTCATTCGTCAAGAACAAACGTGCAACCTATAATAAAAAGTTCAGACAGAAGATGTCTATTATAAAACCAGAATATGGTTCTAAAAAATTAAGGTATTATTTTTTTTTTAAAAAAAAATTGATTTGACCTTTAAATGATCTTAAAAATCTTAACTAAATAAAATTTAATTAAAATCATTACTTCTCTTCCTCAAAAAGAAAAAAGAATACCATAAATTGTTTTATTGAAAACTTGTTGCTCTTGAGATAAGCAGCTGGAAATTTAAGGTTTGAAAAATACTCTTAGAGTTCACCACCTTAATAGCTCCTATACAGAACTGCATACCATTGAACAGATTGGTTTTTAAAATGTGCCTCTGTAAGGTAGTGAATTACTGGCATACTGTTCCCCTGAATGACTTTAGAACTATTATATCTGTGTATCCTAAGGTCCATGTGATCTTAAAACACATTCCCACTGTCCATACTTGTTAAACATTGAGAGGAAAAAGGCAAAATTCTATCAGTACCATGTTGTGGCTGATTTAAAAATAGCAAGATTGCACTTTTTGCACCTACAGTGACTGCACTATTCTGCATATTCATATAGGGTGTACTTATTCTTGAAAATCATGGTAATTGGGAAGAAGTCAGGAAACTGTAATTTGGTCTCAATTAATCATGTTTGTCATTTTAATTCTCAAAAAGTATGAAAAGTTTCCTTGAGTAGATAATTTTACTATCTTATCTGTTGTAACCCAGGTAACAGAACTTTTTACACATATGCTATGCTAGTGAATGCATAAAATCACTTTGTGTGAAGACCCTCAGATGCAGCTTCAACTTTGTTTTTTTGGGAGGGGGAGAGGTTACATTGGAATGGCAGAGCCTGGGGTTTCTTACTTTTTTTGTAAAGAAAAAGAGAGAAAAAGAAAACTTGTCCAGAGCTTACAGATAATATGCTGCTTGCTTGTCACCAGTTGTTCAGGGAATTTCTTTGTAAATGACTGGTGATCCTGTGTCAGTTATGTGCACAAATTTTTCTGTTGCAGTGATGGTCTTAAAATACTTATTTAGTTTACAACTCCTTTTTCCTCGTTTTTTGCATTCATATGTTAATAGTGTTGCAAAAAGACTATGAATTTTGTTACATCACAAAAGTTCTTAATTCAAGAATTTAGTGAAAGGAAAATAAAATTTGAAAATTCAAAGAAATAGCTCTCTTCACATTATTTCAAAAAACCTTAACCCTTCAGAATGTAGATATGTCATTCAATGGAGTATAGGTACAAAATTATGATAACCTTCATTCCTTTTGTAGGTGCACTGCGGCTCTATTTTAGTTCATTAAAATTAACTGGCAATGGGTTTTGGCCATTTTATGTAGTCATGTCATAGATTCAGGTTGGCTCATGGAAAAATATGAATAATTTAAATTATCTTGTATTTGTTAGGTGCACTGGGGTGCAGAAGAAATGCCAATACTATGTATTATTGTTTTCCAACGATGTAAGCAAATGGGACTAAGTGTAAAGCTTTTTAAAGCTTTCTGTATATCATTTGGCATTTCTTCTGCATTGGTTATTACAAGGTGTTCTGATATGCAGAAAGAAAGTATTACTAATTGAGTACCTGGGTGCAACAAGAGCGTTAGCCGGCTAACGTTGTTATTGCGTAAATACATGCAATGTGTTCGTCAAACATTGAACTATCATCTGTACAAAAATTAGTTCGGTACGACGGCACTTGATGGCTGGAGCTCCTTGGAAAGTAGATCGTGTGCTATACTTTAGTTGCACCCGTAACCAAGCCATTCATTTTCACCACATGGCCGGGCAGACAAGGTAAAGATAAACACAATTGATGAGTATGCTACTTCGGAAGAAGAAATTATCACTGACAATGAAAGTAACTGTGTTGTGGTAAAGAGACAACAGAATTTTGAATTGTGGAAACGAAATGTTGCTAAGAAACTTCGAAATTCTGGTAAGATGTATATATCCGAACGCACAGGAAAGAAAATACCAGTCAAGAAGTTCAAGCCAGTTGAATCTTGTTGCAAGAAGAGTCGTGCATTTTTTAATTTTTCTTTGCAATATCTTCTAGTGAACTAAGTTTATTTTTCTTTATTTCGATGAAAATCAATTTAACAACTTCCTGAACTTAGCGGGCTGCCGACAATGACAAAGTAAACATGCCTATTTAAATTAATAATGGTAAAATAAAATGATCAGAATTAGAGTTGAATACAGTTTATGGGAATTACGGTATGCTGGTAAGGAGGGTTGAAAATATTCCTTCTGAATATTTGAAAATGTTGGAAGATTGTAGAGTGTCCCCGAAACCATTCAATGTCATTAATGCTGCTTCCCTGAATTAAAGATTGGTCAAAGGCTCTTACCCCAATGTTTTTAAGACACCACGTGCCAAAGGTTACAGATTTAGCATCCAGAAGTATTGTCGTATACACTACTCTCCAAAGGGTTGTTGTTGTTGTAGTGTTTAACGCCCGCTTTTACTACTACGGCACCGCAGGCGGTGACACTGATGATACATGAAGATGGAGCACCGGTGGAATGAGATGGCGGGGGAAACCGGAGCACCCGGAGAAAACCCGCCCTGACGCCGCTTCGTCCACCACGAATACCACATGCGGGTCCCTGGGATCGAACCCGGGCCGCCTAGGTGGTAGGCGAGCGCGCTAACCGCTCAGCCACGGCGCCGCCCTCCAAAGGGTGTAATATGGTTCTAATACATACACTGCAATATATCAACCATTTAATTTTTTTCAATCACTCTTTCCCTTTTCTTAGTTACACAGCCCTTAATTTGAGTCATGAGCCAAAACCAGGGGTAAATCATGCTAAAAAACAGATGTTTTGTCACTATGTAAATTTTTTAAACCATAAAATGCTAAGTGGTTTACACGTGTCCTAAACATGGAATGTGTGAAAAATGATGTCCCAAATAACATGTCAGATGTTGAATCAGAATCTGAGGCCTAAAGATTGTTCAATAATCTTAAATGTATTAAAATTGAAACAATTATAAAATAAAAAGGCTGAACAGTGTATATTCTATGCAATAACAGTATTAATTTTGTTCCTATATATGTCAATATTTATCTTTGTATCATTAAATTTGAAAGAATGTTACAACAAACTATTAGATATTTGCATATTATTGAGAATAAATCTGATTCTCAATGTATTAGTGTTTTATTAAATGATTCCTACACTTTCAGAACTTTGAGACCACTTATCTCAACATGACATTTTTCCACTAACGCTCTTGTTGCACCCAGGTACTCAATGTATGTTAAATTATGGTAAAGTTCTGATCATTTGGTAAGCTTCCAGAATTTAGTGCACTGACAAATATTGTACAACAGTAATTATAAAATGCATTATGCTTTCTTAAATTTAAAAATTTGTTTTATGATTTTAAGACTTGATTATTTTAGTTACAGTCGTAATAACAATGGTGATAACGAGGACTCTTGGAGGTCAAGGGAACAATCTCGATCCTGGAGAAGCAGAGATGATGGAAATGGTAACTGGAGAGATGACTATGATAAAGGAAGAAGGGGTAAAGAAAGATACAGTGAAAGAAACCGGGGAGATCACAATGACACAGAGAGAGAGCACAAATATAAAGAAAGCATTGGTGAGCAACATTTTTTTTATCTTTCCTTTTTTTTTTAGTGAGACCAATATATTTGTGATGAGCTCTTGATGTCTACAGGGCATGGTGATGATTAGACTTTTGATTTATTTTAGGTAAACACCTTTTTTAATCATTAAACAATAACTTCATAAAAACTTGCAAATACACATTTCATATGAAACTATACCTAAAATTAGTGTTTTAATAGCACCTAAAAATGCCTATTTTGGCAATAAAGCCTAATTTTACCTATTATGTATGTTTAATCTCTGATAGGTCAAAACATCCAATCTTCTTCCTAAAATATATCCACTCTTTTTATGAAAATCTATATTTCGAATTCCAAAACGTATTTTAAAGTGTGTATTAATTTTTAACTAGACTATACATGTAAAATTCATGGTCAGTTTGAGGGTTGCCATTATGACCTTGGGAGCTGCTGCTGCAGTACACAATAACTGATGGGTCATTCACCCCATTCCCAGAAAAAGAGAAAGTGCACCCTCCCCGACCTCCTGTCTTTTCAGTCATTCCCATCTTCCCTGCAAATTCTACATTGTGTCTTATATCTTTAAAGTGTGTGTTTGGTGAGTGTGCAATGCCGAAAATTATAACTTCAAAGGCTTTGCTGGTATGTCAGTGGCTTCAAGAGTTTCTGGACTTCACCACCGACGGACAGACAATATTTAGCCAAGCATGTAGTAAACAGGTGAATGCAAGGAAATGTACACATACTTTTTCCTTCTAAATTTAAAGAAAAAATTTATTAACAAATTGAGCTACTTCCAATAATTGGAGGCTCCATAAACAAAGCATACCAAACAGCAAAAAAAATACAAATATACATAACAAAATTACAGACCACTCAAATAACTGCTAAAAGTGACTGCGAGATCAATTGCCGTGGCGTATATCTTCATGCATTATTCACTGGAACAAAATGTTTCCTTTATAACTCAAAACATTGATATGGTTTGGTGCAGGTGTGCTGCAGACATTTGTTTCTGAACGTTTCATTTAGAATTTGGAGAGCTAAAATCTTGCTGAAAATTTAAAAACGTGAAGAATACTATAAAATTATGTACAATTAGTAAAAATGTGAATCTATTTAGATACTACACAGTCATTTTTTCTGTGTGTGTAAGTATCCAGCAACAAAAAATTGCACAACTCAACATGTACAAGGAGATGCACACCAGGTTAACATGGAATGAAAAAGAAAACTGAAACAGTCTCTGCTAATCGAGGCAGTAAATAATTCTTCAGACAAAAATGAATTTTATGCTGATCTATGTCGAACAATAGTTGTAGCAAATATCCCATTTAATGCACTGGAAGATCCACATTTCAAAGGCTTCTTAAAAAAGTATTGCCACAGAAATATTCCACCAGAGTCCACTATACGAAAAAGTTATGCTGATAGTACATATGTAGAGGAGCCTCTGGGCAGAATTCATTTGGACATAGGCAAATCACATATTTGGGTATCTGTAGATGAAACTATGGATAGTATGGTGTGCTACATAACACATTTAATTGTTGGAAAGCTGAATGCTGATGTTCCCACAGTAGCATATTAGATTTGTTGTGGTCAACTGGCCAGAACCAACTCTCAGACAATAGCGAAATTTGCTAATGATGGTGTCAAGGTATTGTACCCAAATAATTGTGGTGATGAGAATAAAATACTACTCATATACACTGACACAACGACGTGCATTATTGATGCAATGCAGTTGCTAAAAGTTGTTTACCCTTAAGCCATACACATTACTTGCCTTGCACATGGTGTTAATCGCGTCGCAGAACATATCAGATAACAGTACCGAAATGTGAATAAATTAATTTCAACCGTGAAAAAAGTTTTCATCAAGGCATCAACAAAGGTTCATATTTTCTGTGAGAAACTGCCCAATGTCTCTCTGCCACCCGAACCTGCACTTACTCACTGGGGGACACAGCTAAAAGCTGCAGAATACTACATCGATCACTTCACTGAAGTGAAATATGTTTTAAACCTAGAAGACAACTCTGCATGTATCGTGTCTGCAAAGGAAGTGATGGTAGACTCTTATATTCACAGAGATCTAGCGTTTTTAAAATCACATTTCACCTTTCTTGTGCATGTTATTGCATCACTGGAAGCAGCAGGAAAACCACTGTATGAGCAAATGGAAATATTTAATGATATGCAAGATAGGGTAAAAACTGTTCCTGGTTCTTTTGGAGATACGAGATAAACTGGAGAAGGTTCTGTAGAGAAATGTAGGACTGCAGGACCTGCTTAGTGCTTCAGATATCCTAGGAGGAAAAAATACTCATGTACAATGTAACATTCCTATTCCTCTAGTGTTGAAATTAAAATACACACCTGTTACCTCGGTGGATGTGGAGCGTTCATTTTCTGCATACAAAGTAGTGTTGAGTGACAGACAGCTTTCTTTCCTGGTTGAAAACAAATATTATTAACAATTTATGGTGAAGCTAATTATGGACATAAATGGACAAAATTTGGCAATTGTATTCGACTAGTGTGCTGCATTTATGTTCAAAACTTCATCACATTTCATAGTTTTATGTGTATAACTAGTAAGAGTTTGTTTTTCTTGTAGTTGTAGTGTAGGTATCAGTGAATAAGCATTTTATATTATGATTAAATTCTAAAAAGACACAAATCTGATTTCAAACATGTTTTTAATGAAAATATTAATTTTTAAAGAATCCTATTTATAACTTTCTTAGAGATTATTTCTTACATTTTAAAACCTATTTTAGGCACCTAAAGTAGCATTTTAACGACCTAAAAATCCAAGGTCTAGTGATGATAAGGCAAGGGTTTTTTAATTCACAATTTGGATTTCAATATTATATGAGATTTTTTTCCAGTAATTATTTGGTGAATATAAAGAACAATTAATACAGAACACGCTTTTAACACTTATAATTTAATATTTTGTTGTTCAACGCCGCCGCCAATTGCTAGGATCACATCAGTGTTGCCGTGTGCCAGAATTTTGTTCCACAGGAGTTCTTCTACATGCCAGTAAATCTACTGACATGGAGCTGTCATTTTTAAGCACACTTAAAACCATCGGTCTGGGCCGGATTTGACCCCCAAACTTGGGATCAGTAGGCCAGTGTCTAACCAACTGAGCCACCCAGGCCGACTTAACACTTATAATTCAAATATGTTATATGTCTGGAATGTTTTATAATTTGTAGGTGTGGAGAGAACTTCTATATGTGACTAGTATTAAGTGAGGCTGAAATTACAATCTATATAAAATCGTTCTTTACATAGTTACTATCAGCATGATAGTAACAAGATGTGCTTGATCATATTTGGTATTTAATGAAGAAAGTTTAGTGATGGCCATATAAGTTTTGTTTACACTTCTGATACTCCATTTTGATTTAAATATTATTCCAGATATATGGGTAAATACATAAGTATGTTGATAAACCCATAGACATAACATTATAAATTGAATTCAACACAAATAAATACAGTACATTTAAGCAATTGTTTAACCAATCCATCAAATATAAATGCTCATAGTATTAGTTAACCCCAAGGTACTGCCACAAATGCCTCTTATTGCTATACTTGGGTAATGGTTCACAACTTGAAGAGTGACTAAAACCAAGTGTAATGATAATAATTTGTCTTGTTTCTTCTAGGTTACATCGTACTTTTTTATGTTGTATAATTTTACACTTTTATATACCCTTGTGGTTAGTAATAGTTGTTTGTATATTATATATTTTATTTGCTAATATGTAGGGCTAGGAAGTTCATGCATTTGCATGTTTTTTCATAGGTGTTACAAACGTATACTTTTACACTATGTGCACAAATTATGGAATTTTCAGTTATTTGGACATGATTTTATGGTGCATGTAACTGCATATTTTCTTGTTTTCTTTCTTATTTCAATATTATAGCCCCTATATTGCATATTTTAATGATTTTTAAGGTTTTTTACTATTATTATCCATCTGGATAATATTTTTCATATTGGTAGTATTGCACATGATGATGCAAGTCACAAAGTTTTCAATATTATAACCCCTATATTGCATATTTTAATGATTTTTATGGTTTATTGTTTTTTTCCATCTGTATAATATTTTTCATATTGGTAGTATTGTACATGATGATGCAACTCGAGAGGTGGGAAGAACTAATGCTGAGTCATGTTGTCATGCAGTGAATCTCCTGTTTCCATCCTTTCATTATATGTATGTGCATAGAGAATAATCAGTGCATTATCTAAGAGGTTTATATTAACAAAGAGAAAATGCAGGTCAACGTTTTGAGCCGCACGATTATAGCAACACTTGCCTGCCCACCAGTAGTTGTGTAATGGTCTTCAAACGTAACAATGTTGTGAACTGGTTCCCACCAAATTAAATTAGGCGTATAAAATGTTAAAAAGCTCTTCAAATGCCGAAAATAAAACCAACTTCAAGTGCTAGATTAATTAATTTACAGAAAGAGTTTTCGGGTGATTTAATATCTACAGATAATAGGGTACTGTTTTGTGAAATGTGTGAGAATAATGTAGGGAGTGAGAAAAGATTTTAAATAGTTCAGCACATAAACACAGCAAAACATAAGGAAAATTTAATTAGAAAACTCGCAAACAAAGTACCTGTTCAAAAACAGCTAGTAGAGTTAAATAAGGAAAAATTGAAGCTATTAACAGTGAAGCAACAAGATTCTAAAGTAAGAACAAATTAGAAGCTAAAAACTTCACTTATCTTAGTAATGTTATTTTTTGCTGACCCTGGGTTTCAAGTTGTCTCCAACTCATTCTCAAAGCCATATAAACAAATTCATTACCAAGCTAAGTTTTTAGTTTCTAATTTGTTCTTACTTTAGAAGCTAGTAGAGTGTTTAGGAAGTAGGGTTACTGAATTTTTGTATGGCTTGTGCCAAGCATTTTTAGCTGCTGACATTCCCTTGTTCAAAATTAATAATCCGACTCGACAACATGTGCGTGAAGAAAGTACACTGCCTAAGAATTATGTAGGACATTGTTACAATAATGTATTGTCCAATATACAGAATGAATTAGTGGATAAGTTTTTGTGGTTGTCTGTTGATGAAACCCCTGATTCTGAGTGCCGTTCTATTACTAATATAATCGTGGGTGCTTTAAATAATGAACAAAAGACTAAACCTTATCTTCTTAATGTGTGCGAATTGTTGGCCACTGACAATGTAACTGTGATCCAGTTTGTGATGGACTCTTTGAAATTACTATGACCATGTGGAATCAAATACGACCTGTTACTTTTATTTGTTACTGATGCAGGTCCTTATATGGTAAAATCAGGACAAACTCTGAAAGGTATTTTTCCTAACTTAATTCATGTAACTTGTTTGGCACACACTCTTCGTCACATTTCTGAGACAATATGTGATTCTTTCCCATTGGTAGATAGATTTGTGTCCAGTACAAAGAGAATTTTTGTTAAATCTCCTAAAAGGGTTAAGTTGTTTAGATCAACAGCACCTAATATCTGACTTCCTCCTGCGCCACTGTTAACTCGATGGGCAACATGGGTCCATGCAGTTTTATATTATGCTGAGCACATAGAAATAGTCAAAGAGATTAATTCATTGGACTCGACTTCATCAATAGAAACTGCAAAATATTCTGTCAGGCACTGGGTTAGAAGAGGATCATTGTTTCATATCTGTATATCTTCTTTCTTACCAACAGCCATAATGGCATTGGAAGCTGTAGGACCTCCTTTGCATGAATCCCTTACTGTCTTTGAAAAGCCAATATGTGATCTAAGTTCGGTTCCTGGTAGCATAGGACAAAAAGTGAGAGAGAATGTGAATTATGTAATTTCAAAAAATTCTGGTTGTAAACAGATGTGCGATATTCAAGACATCCTCGAAAGAAAACCATCTGTCACACCAAGAGACTTGACCTTCTCTGTCAAGCAGGTAACATCATTTAGGTAAATATGCCCCGATAACATCTTGTGACGTGGAGAGAAGTTTTTCATGTGTGTTTTCAAAAGTGTTTTGCGAGACAACAGACAATGTTTTGTTGAAAATTTGTGCAAAGTGTTGGTTGTGAACTGGAATTTACCAGTTAATACTAGCAGTGGGACCACTTCTGCTTCAACCAGTGGTGTAAATAACAGCCCTTCATACCCCGCGGCGTGGGGGCCCCCCAACCTTCAGGGGCCCCCGACTGTCTTTAACAGTTTTCTTAAAAAGGACATGTTACATTCAATTCAACCATGGAAAATCGCTAGGAAGAACCGTTGAAGCAGATGCAGTTCACTGATGACATACCGACAACAGAAGTGTACCATGTAAGCATTTGCTACCCGTTCTTGCTTAAAAGTGCGAAACAAGCTTACTTCCAAGTGTGTTGTTTATTTAGGGAAAATAACCATTAGTGTTGGTAATCAGAGAGTGTTATTTTAACAATTCGCTGCCTCATGCAATAGAGAGCTCAGAATAACAAGAATGCTTACACCATGCATTCTTGTTGCTTGCTTGTATCGTCTGCCGGTATTATTATTACCTTCCACAAATTTCATTGCTGTTCACAATACTACAGGCATCAACAATTTCTCTAAGCCAGCAGCTCATTTAGTTTATGCGTGTGATACAGACAACGTTATGTGATAGTGTGGGAAAACTGCAAATAGATAAGCGACTCTGGACTCGGATATTGCCATTGTGTATTCATGCAGTTGTGTTTGCTTACTGCTTAACTAAGCTGTGCTTGCATTAACATATACATACATTTTTTTATTTTTTATTTTATTTATTTTTTTTTTTTACTGTCTGCCAGTTATAGCCCTCATACAGACTGCTGTTAAACGTCTGCAATAAATTAGAACTATAATGTTGAAAAATAGGACATATTTAAGTGGTTATCAAAAGAGAAAATTAAAAGTTTGCCGAGATGAAGAAGTTAAAAGGGTAATAAAAATAGATACAATGTTCCAGCGGCAAGCTACCTGCCCAGAACAGATGTACAATAATATGGATTGCGAAAATGAAATGGGGGAAACAACCTGGTGATACAGAAGCAGAATGTGGACATGCTAGCACTACCATTTCTAAAAACGAAACGGGAGAAGAATTTAGCGATTTACAAGTTCATACTGGACAAGAAACCAGTTTTAAAAATGAATCAGGAGGAAATTCTGGAGATCTACTGTTTGAACGTGGACTGTCAACAATGGATACCGATTCACCACCATCACCACCACTAATATCAGTAACAGTCAGTTCTTCTCAAAATACACCCTTTAGCACCGACCAAGGATTATTCCAAGGTAAGCTGAACGATGAAATTAAGCTAAAAATTCAAAATAGCCCACCATGCAAACCTCAGGGTCCTTTACCTAGAGACACTGAGACTAAAAGATCTTTTAGCTGTGATTATTATTATAATTACACTAAAGCAGGTCAGAAAATTGAACGATTCTGGTTGTGCTATTCTCCTACTTTAAATTCAGTTCACTGTGAAGCATGCTGGTTCTTCGGAGATGGAGAAAATGCTTGGCATGGTTGACAGATTCATAATTGGCAAGGTCTAAGCAAGAAAATAAAAGTACACGAAGCTTGTGCTTCACATTTAAATGCATGTATCACTTACAGCATGTGGAAACATGGCAAAACCCTTATTACATTTAGGGATGAAGTGCATGAACAAATGAAAGCTATTATTTCTAGAATACTGGATGTAGCGAGGACATTGGCTCTATGTCAGCTTGCTTTCCGGGGCCATCATGAATGTGAAAGAGGGGAGCAGAGTGGCAATTTTTTTAAACATAGTACACCTCCTTGCCAGATATGATCCTCTTTTGAAAACACATCTCTCTAATGAAAAAAGCAAAACAAAATATTTGAGCCCACAAATTCAAAACGAGATGATACAACTGCTGAATGATTGCATTATAGAGCGGATCATCAGCAAAATTAAACAACAACTTCTTCTCAATTATTGTAGACACAACTCCCGATATATCACGAAAGGACCAGCTTAGTGTTGTCATAAGATATATGTGTTTGAATCTAAGCAAATCAAACATTAAGGAAATTGAAATTAAAGAATCGTTTTTAGGATTCTTTGAGATAGGCGGCCATGATGCAGAGAGTTTTGAAAAAGAAATATAGCAGCTACAGAGAAGAGAGGTATACAACTGGATAGATGTAGAGGTCAAGGATACGATGGTGCTGCATCGATGAGGGGCCGGTACTCAGGGTTGCAGGCAAGAATTAAAGCATGGGTCCCAAATGCTGAATTTATACATTGTTTGGCGCATAACTTAGATTTGGTTCTAAATGACTCTGTTGTGAATATAATGGAACTACGATGATTATATGAGAAAATACAAAGTATTTACATTTTCTTTAGTAGTACTCTGGTTCGATGGCAATAAGTAAATGAAATGGTTGCAGTCGATAGACATGGCAGGCTTGGAACTACTCCGAAGAAATTATGTCCAACTAGATGGTCTTCCAGATTTGATTCCTTGTTATCAATCAAACCAAATTTCATACACATTTTACAGTATTTATGCTTGTGGTCCTCCAGACATTCTGGGGGTTGTGAGAGAGCGATGTGACCGCCAAAACATAAAAATATGGTGCTCTCTAAAAAAACGGTTACTATTACTGCTATTGCTCTCTGCAATATCATATGAAAAATATTGGAGAGCAAGAGGATTAATGACTTCATTGTCAGAAATCCAGCATTAGCAAACAACAACAGTATTTATGCTATATAAGTTTGAAGAGTAAGAAGAAGGCAGAGAGGGACGAAGCTTCAAATTTGAGGAAAAATATGGAAAGCTTTGATTTTGTCCTGCTGCTCATATTTCAAAGTTGTTGTTAGCTAATGCTGAATTTCTGACAATGAAGTCATTAATCCTCTTGCTCTCCAATATTTTTCACTGATGATATTGAAGAGAGCAATAGCAGTAATAGTAACCGTATTTCAAAGTAAGGTTTTGGAAAATATTAACCTAATTTCCAAACTACTGCAATCCCCTCTCTCTGATCTAGATACAGCCTCTCCACTTCTGCAAACTTCAAGAGACAATTTAGTCACCTTAAGAAGCAAGTTTGAAACTTTAGTAGAGGAAGCTAAAGTTCTAGTGAAAGTTTGGGGCATTGATCCAAAATTAACCTCAAAGCGCCCTTGAAAACTAAAGAAACATTTTGACGACCGTTCTTCTGATCACAGAATTGTAGATTCACTGAAGTATTTTCAAGTTACAGTTTTCAGTGCTTCTCTTGATATTTTCATTCAACAGTTAAGCAAACGTTTTACCAGCCTACAAAATATTAACGATTACTTTTCTTTCTTACATCCCATTCATCTCTTTAAGTTGGAAAATGAGAATATCCAGGAAAGAGCAGAAAAGCTGGTTAGAAAATACGAATCAGACTTAACTATGAATCTTTCAAACAAACTCATTGGTCTAAAGCGCTCTTGTGGAAAGACATTGGGAAAAAGGAAACCATATTGTCAATTAAGGACCTCGCAAGATTTTTGTTTTTTGAAAATACCTTTCTTGCAAGCAGTCTTCCAGATGTATGCAAAGCTCTTCAATTATATTTGACTCTGCCAGTTACTTCTGCTATGGCAGAAAGATCGTTTTCTAAATTGAAGCTAATTAAAACGTTTCTGAGAAACAATGTCCGAGACCAGATTAAGTGCTTTAGCAGTTCTGAGTATTGAAAATGACTTGACTCCCTTGACTTGAGGGAAGTTGTTGAAAGGTTTCTGAGTGCCAAGCGCTGGAGAACTGGACCAATGTGTTTGTTGTAGCTGGACTTCATAAAACTGAAGGCGTTGTTTGTTCCAAAAAGAGTCAATGATTAGGTGAGTTTATTTCATTTTCATGCGATTCCATGTGAGTAAATATGTAATATGTCAATCTCTCCATTTTTAAGCTTGGTGCAGTTTAAATATTAAGTATAAAGTTTGGGCGTCTTATCTCGCCCCACATTGCAGAGCTATTTGGTGCAATTTAAAAGCATGTTGGCCGATGAGCGATGAGTAATCTCTTGATCTCGGGTCACGGTGACGGAATAAAGCATATACTGAAGTTCTCCAATTAAAGTTATGAAGTTATTTGATTGCACACCTTTTATTAACACAATTACTATGTTGTTATGATATGTTATCTTGAACATTTCCCGCTAATTGACATGTCCAAAGTCATATAATTCACAATTTTTCGGATGATTACCGTAAAATGGCTACTATCTTACGCGAATGCGTTGACCAAGAAGTGTTTGGGGGGAAAAAAATTATACCTACGTAACCATGGTAATATCGCTCAACTCTTGTCTGTATTGTTGTAGTGTTTAACGCCCGCTTTTACTACTACGGCACCGCAGGCAGTGACACTAATGACACATGGAATGAAGATGGAGCACCGGTGGAATGAGATGGCGGGGGAAACTGGAGCACCCAGAGAAAACCCGCCCTGACTCCGCTTTGTCCACCATGAATACCACATGCGGGTCCCTGGGATCGAACCCGGGCTGCGTAGGTGGTAGGCTAGCGCGCTAACCGCTCGGCCACAGCGCCGCCGACTCTTGTCTTCCTTAACATTACCCCCTTCTACTTCATCAGAAACATCCATGGCTAGCGAAAAAGACACTTTGCGTTTGCCATGAGAACCATCACAATGACATCATACGCCACGTATATTGTACGATTTAATGGTTGTTTCGGTCATGCCAGGAACATAACATCAATTTATATTCCAAAACTCCTAGCATGATATAATACAAAATAATAATTAATTATGTAAACATAATTGAAATGTCGAAATAACATTAACAATTTGTAATTTCCACAAGTTGAGAATAGATCAATTAACAAAAAAAAAAAAAAAAAAAAAAAAAAATTAAATTAACAAAATCAAGTTGTCATTAATGATTGGTTTAAATAATCCTTGAAATATATATCTGCTTCAAGCTTTATTGAAAAGTAGGGCCCCCAAAATTTAATTACAGGGGACACCCCAAAACCTTAGCTACGCCACTGGCTTCAACCTCTAAGGAATAAGGTAACTTTATTATTTATACTAACTCGTCTTGTCTACTGCAAAGGGACATTAATTGTTTTAATTAAATAGTGCATATTTCTTGGCATATTTTCAAGTTTTTTGGAGCATATTTGCATGCATATTTCAGTGGTTTTTAGGGCATGAACTTCCTATCCCTCCTAATATGGCTTAGCTTATGTACATATATTTTGAATTATCTTCGTTAAATTTTGTTGATGTCTCGTGCGACTCCCTTTCTTCTATCTTCTATACTTTATGGGAAGTATCGTCATTGTTTATTTTATCTGCAACCGAAGTGTAATAACATTAAACATAGCGTTCCTTTTGTTCTTTGTATCATAATTCCGGATGTTTGTCATCAGTATTTATGGTTTTTTTTCCTTGCATTATATGTTATTTGTCACGTTGAAATAATATTTCTATATTGCTTAATATTATAGTTTCTATAATTCTATAAATTGACCTTTCATTCATATTTATTTCATGTGAAAATCATATTACCCCACTGTATTCATTTATATTGTCATAGCATTACTCATCCCTATAATGAATTTCTCTATATTTCATTTCATATAGCATAGATTCTTCTATTTTATTTCAGATAGCATGTGTAAATCTTCCCTCACAAAAATTGTGAATTATCACTAATGCTGTCCATTAGTAATAAATTGCAACAAAATATTTTTTTATGCATCATTGATGTTACAATCTAACCAACAAACTTCTTTTAAGCCATAACATTCATTGTTTGATCTTGCATGATCTTACTTTATATTCTTTATTTCAAACTTATTTTCATTTTCAGTGATTACTGATATTCCTTTTATGTTTATGTATTTCTCCAGATATTTAAACAATAAAATTATAAAAATCACTTTTATTTGTGAGAAAGGAATTGCATGCACAATTAACCTGGTTACCATGGTTACGTATCATAAAATCTTCAAACATCCAGTCTATATGTTTAGTTTCTTTCAAATGTTCTATTTCATTGGAAGGATTTTAATTTTGTTTTATTATGTTTTCCGGTAAGTCTGCTTTTTAAATGTAACTGCACCAAATGAATATGAATGTGGGCATTTTGATGCTTTTAAACTAAATTGAACTTAGCAAATTAACCTTAATGGTAGTATCTGAATTAGAGTGCAAACTATTTTAGAAATGATCACAGATCTTACCTTAAATACTTAATTACTGTAGTAAGAGCATCCAAGTACATATAAAATGTGGTGAACTTCTATCATACCACACAGAATATTCTGAAATCTATGAGATTTGCAATTACAAACTTGGAAAGATCCGTTAAACACAGGAACAGCTGGCTTCTCAGTGTTGCCAGTTCTGTGTATTCTGGCCTGTTTAGAGTCCAATAATTATTTTAAGAGGTAGAACTGGAACTTAAAAATTCAGTGCCACAACTGGGATTTGAACCACAGACCTTCCGCTTGCCGGGCGGACGCTCTAACCACTGAGCTATTGTGACAAACTGCCAGAATGGCATTAAATTCTCAAGCCACAAAGGCAGTCTCACATCAGAAACAATTACCCCAATGGCGACTTACTATTGTAAGTACTTTATATCCCAGGATTAAATAACCTTCACATAGTAATTATTATTTATTTATGCCAACAAACTTACTGTTGGTGTTTTTAAACACACAAGCCGTGTGTGGGCAAAGTTTTAAGAGGTAGAACTGGAACTTAAAAATTCAATGCCACAACTGGGATTTGAACCACAGACCTTCCGCTTGCCGGGCGGACGCTCTAACCACTGAGCTATAGTCCAATAATTAGTTTGTGCATATAAAGAACAAATAAAGAGCACACCATGAAAAGTTATAATTCAAGTATTTTATGTCTGGAACTAGCATGGATGAAAATTCAGATAAGGTTTCATTGTTAGACTATGCCATTTAGCATGGATCATGTCTGCTTTTATTTCAGAGAAATTTGAAGCAGCTTTTTTAAAAATGAGAAATCATAAACAGCTACTTTTACAATTTTTACAACTTGTTTCCTCAGATACTGATCTTCATTTTTCGATCAGCATTATTGTCTTTGTGGGAAGTCATTATCAGATATAAGAGAAATTATTTTAAGTATAATTTCAAATATACAGTAAACCCTCGTTAATCTAGATCCCTTTAAACCGGATTATGCTTAATCTGGACAAGCATCCTTAAAAAAGTCTGAATCTGTGAATTGTTAACTTAAATTATAGTACTGCACTAAGACAAACTTAAGAAAATTGTCAATTTTATTTTTTGCACATTCTGTACAATAGGAATTTCTTAGGAATACCAGCTAATACATTAGTGACAGTGGTACATTAGGGTGCCCTCCTTCCCACAACCTTGCTGTACCTACTATAGAGCTTGCAACTTTATCAGAAGGGTTAGTGTAACACTTGCCTTTCTCAGTCATTAAGCTAAAGAAACAAATTGAGTGCATAATGCTATTTAGTAAACCTACAATATCATCAGGGAAACATAAGCACAAATTGCTTATAATACACAAGAAACTTAAAACTATCATGGTGCCACTGTTGCATGTGTAAGTGCAGAATATGGAATCATAAAACAGTTTCAAACATAAAAAAGAAAAAGAGTGAACTCTTATTTTTTTATTAAATTTGATAAATGAAGAAAATTGTCAGGTTAAACGAATGCGGCAGCCAGCTGAACAAAAGTTAGAAGATGCAACATACAAGTGGTATGAACAATACCGTGCAAGTGGAATTGCAGTGAGAGATGTTGAAATTCAAGCTGCTGCCGAACGTCTTGCGAAACAACTTATCAATGGATTTGCAGCTAGTTTGGGCTGGTTATACAGATTCTGCAAGCATCATAACATAGTGAATAAAAAAATCTGTTGCACTCACATGACTTTCTCTGCTCTTGTACTAACCATTCTTACAAACTCTTATTCCTATATCTTCTTCGTGTTAAGGTAAACATTTGTACAACTTATCTTATTGCTTATTTCCTTGTAGGTGCAAGGGGAATGTTAGCATATAGTAGACTTTGTGCGATAGTCAAATGTTTTAAAGCTTTGAGATTCTGTTGTCTTTGCACACTTAGCATATAAAAAAATGAACGATGACCCATTTCATGAAAGTTCTAAGTTTTCCGAAACTCACACACATAACAAGGAATATCTCTGAAATGGTTCACCTTGCAAGAAAATTTATTGAGACATAAATTGTGTATTTTAGCAAGATCTACATTTTTTGTATAGTATGATTTCGTCTATCTCTAACGGTTTACCAGTTATGCAAAAGTCTTCCAGAGTAAATACGACTACAGGGGCTATAGCCAGAAAATTCAAGATATACATTTCATTTTTCATAAAAATATCTCAAACATATGACATTTTAATCAAAATGTTTAGAGCCATTTTCAAGGAAATAAAAATTTTCAAAAAATGTTCCATATAAAGGGTAGTTTAGGGTGGGGCTATTTTCTTCAAAATCTTTGTGTCGCATCCTTGAAAGACATTAAACTTAAATACCAACTTTGGTTTTTAACCACCTTTTTACTAGTAGTGAATCTGAGGCTGAGGGTGTGGATTTTGGGAAGTCGAAAGCGAAATTAAGTGAGGTTAAACAGCATCTAAATTGTGTAATAGACTGAACAAACAGATTTCCGCATACTAACCACCATATGAGGAGTCTTCTTGATCTTATTGTGAAAATGTGTGATAAAGCACAAAAAAAAAAATTGATAGTTTCTTCAAACCAAACACATAAAGTATGTGTAATTAAAATCAGGTGGGCTTATTGTATCTTATGTTCTAATAAAATTATACAGTACATACTCTAATTTCATTTACAATTTTTCTCTCTAGTGCAGGGGAAGACAGGTAACGCTGCTGTGACATCAGCCCACTGAGCACACATGCTCTCAGAGCAACCCAGTTGAACGTGTGATGTCACAGCGGGCTAGGGGAAATGGGATACGGGACATCGTTATCTTAATGCTGACTGTTTCAATTACAGAATAGTCACAGATTATAAATAATTACATTTCGGCTTTATGCCATATATATAATTCTAGTTTATGTGAACAGTCATGTTATAACGCAAATAGAACAGAAATTATAACTATTTTGCCTCAGCAAGAGGAGAGCTATACAGAACAATTAGGTGAACATTTTCCGACATTTGTCATTTCGCTTTTGTTTAACTAGTTTGTCAATGTTAGGGCCTAATGTACGGCACATTTGTAACCGAAGACTGCATGTTAGATTGTGATCTGACAATATGCTTCGGGATTTTGACTTACAAAGGTTCATAACAGAAAAGAATTGTTCACACACATACGTAGAACCAAACATACATAATATCCGTGCATATAACCTCAGAAATTTGGTTTGAGAAACATTCTTATAACTATTAGCCAAGTCTTCCTTGTGTTTATATTTGCCCTTCAGCAAATCGTCGCACTGTAAATTTATCAATTCAATTTGCAACCTGCTAGAAACATTGTTAACATCCAATGAATACTGGGTCGCAAAGATCTGAAACGTGGTTGACAATGTTTCTACATCTTGAAGCCTGGTGTCAAACTGGTGTGAAACACGGAGAACTGAACACATGCGCCACTGATCTAGGCTGCATAGCAGTACACTGCTCTCGCCTGACGTCACACGACCGTACAAGCTGGCTCTTCGTTTAAATACATCACACGGCCCGAAGTTGTCTTCCCCTGCTCTAGTGTTTTATTTCACATAATCCAGACATTTGACAATCCTGACAACATTTAGCTCCAAATGGTCTGGATTAACAAGGTTTTACTGTACTTATAAATAATTACACAACACACAAAAATGACTGTTTTTTCCATGTGCAACAATCAAATAAAAAGTGAAAGCTTGCAGTATATCAAGGAAATAAATAGAGTGTATATGAACAGAATTGAAATTAAATTATTAAGGACATCTGACATAAGACAAGCCATAAGACAAGTCATTGACATAAGACAAGCTATTTCAAAAAGTTTCAGAAAAACACAAGATCTTGTGTAGCCTTGCTGTTTAAAATACCTTTACTTATTTTATGTTACTCACATTATTTGTACAAAATAATCCTTGTATAATGTATACAAACTACATCTGTATGAAATGTTGATAAACTGCAGATAGTATCCTTTTAGTTTCTTTTTTGTTTTCCTGCCCCATAAGTTCTGTTCCCCTGTCTAGGTTATGTTGTACTGAAATGTAAATATTGCATGCATTTAAATATTTCTGGCATGATGGCTGAACAGATACTGGTGCTTATAACTTGCATATTATTATTATTATTATTATTATTATTATTATTATTATTATTATTATTATTATTATTATTATTATTATTATTATTATTATTATTATTATTATTATTATTATTATTATTATTATTATTATTATTATTATTATTATTATTATTATTATTATTATTATTATTATTATTATTATTATTATTATTATTATTATTATTATTATTATTATTATTATTATTATTATTATTATTATTATTATTATTATTATTATTATTATTATTATTATTATTATTATTATTATTATTATTATTATAATGTTTTTATTATTATATTATATTTTTTATAAATATGTTGATTTTTTTGCTGTTGGTTATACATTCTTTTGAATAATTGATAAATCAAAATCACCAGAAAAATAATTGGTGCAAGGGATTAATTTTTATTATTCCATTGTGGGAATTTTTTGTAAAGTGCTAGAGTAGATAATTTCAACAATATTGAAGAAAGTTGGATATTTGGTATTTTGCCCTTCATCTGCATGCTAAATAAATGACAAAATTTGAAGATTAATCTGTTCAAACGCATTTTCCCTCCACACAGATACCCTTTATGAATTTTGGCCTATGTATGGATCACCTGTGCCTATGTTCAAAAATTAGTAAGTTTTGGTACCAAAAACAGATTTTAGAAAATTTGGTAGGGTAGATCTGCTGAAAACACATTGGCTGCCTGCAACATGCCCCTGTGACGTTGCCACATGGTAGGCTCTGGTCTGTGGTCACAAAGCTCTGTAGACATCAAGAGCTCCTTACCGAAATACTATGCCTCTGATAAATTACTAGGTCATCAGCACCCACTATACTAAGTAAAATAATGTTAAACTATGGTAGCCGCAAAATTTAAAGGTGGCTAATGGTTTACTATTGTTATTCTTTTTCCTGTTGTACAAATAAATTTTGTGTGTGTAAATGAGATTTATATCATTGGCTGTATAGCCAGATTTCACAGTGTGTTTTAACTACTGTCGGGGTAACTCCATCTGCGGGGCTATTTCCTACCTGGAAGTTCGACTCTGAAGTCCCATGTTTGATGCTGTGGCTGCTCTTTGTTTCCTCTGGTCTGGCTAGCTGTGGTTTATGGGAAATCCATGCAAGTTGAGAACTCATTCCCTGGCAAAGGGAATTGCCAGTATAAGGAGTGGTTGCGGGAGTCAGAAACAATATATCCTTCACTTTGGTTTGAAAAGGTTGTGCACCTGTTTATTGGGACACTTTTCACACTTATATCTCGTTCTTATATACAAACACCTTTTAAAATTGGAATGCTTCCCATGAATATGTTTTTGCAGTTTGTCCCTTACGCAAGGTTTGTCGATATTGAATACTTAAAAAACAATTATTGGTTTCTTATCTATGATGTAATTACGCGTAGGTGGCACTTGAACCTTTGTTGGCTTACTACTTAGTGTTGTGCGTACTTGCACAATGATTTTGACATGCTCACATGTCTAAGATTTTCAAGAACTCTTTGATTTCATCTTTATGCCTCTATATAAAGGATAATGCCTTCCCGACCTAATGCATTTTTATTGATCGGTTGGCACACACTGCAAAAGGAACTTAGAATTTGGTGCTAACATATTTCTTATTCAGTGAACCAAATCCCCACTTACCAATTTTTACTGTGAAATTGGGACTTCCCCAAAATATAATGCAGAGATTCTTTGTCTTAACCCTTTAATTGGCAGTATATCTTATAAGATACATAGAAATTAGTTAACCTTTGAGATACTTTATTGTCTCTTTCTAATTTCATGTTATGCTACCCTAAATAAATAGAATTCAAGTATTTGCAGCCATTTCCTATTGTAAAAATATTAAATTTTTTGAAATAAAACAGTTTTTTTTTCTTTTTTTCTTTCCCCCCCCCCCTCTTTTTTTTTTTTTTTTTAAGAACAAAGTAAAATCCATGCAACTGCAATAAAATATAACCCCATCAGCTTCCAAGTGTGCCATTACACCAATTATTTTACTTGGGCCCCTCCGAAGGAGAGTCGCCTTGACGTGGCGGAGGGGCTCAGTACCCGAACCAGACGGCCTGTCTGTCATTTTGACTACTGGTAGGCAAGAGGTGAGGGGAAGCAAAGAACATTCCAAACGGGTAGATGAGGCTCGGTAGTCTTGGTTGACGACTCATCTAGGAGAAGAGGACTCCGAAATCAAGCTCCCCCAGGGGGATCTACTACCGTATGTCCGGGTTTGGCGTACCCGGGGCCCCGAGCCATACTCTCGATTGGGTTCCTCCAAGAGGTGAGAGGGCACATGCCAAACGCCCAATCAGCTATGGTCCACTTTAGTGTTTGCCCTCCCACCTGTTACCTCCCTGTACACGGTCTGATGGATAACCTACGCGCGGGTTGTAGGAGGATGGGGTGACGCAAGGGGTGACTGGGTAACCGCGTAAGTCCCAGCCCCTGGTTATCATGTAGGATCTGTGTGCGTATCCGCTGATAAAGGTCAGTCCCGAGGAGGGGCCATTGCATGAGCTGATGCACTCCTGAAGGCGATTGGGTCCCTCTGTCTATACATTGGGAGGTGAGACCCTAGGGTGAGCATGGTCCAGGCCAGGACTCTCACCTAAGCCGGTGTGGCGCCCAAGATGTGAGCATGCCATCGGAGACATTTGCAATGGTGGAGGATGAAAGCGCCATGAGTACAAAAACTCATAACAAAACAAATGAAAGTATGTGTAAAGGAAGTAGCAGAGTCGAGTGGTCCTCGCTACTTAGTAATAACTAGAACTGAGGCAGAGAAGAAATTTTTATCGGTGAGCCCATTTACCATTCAAAAGGGTTTGGATAACATTGCTGGTCCAGTAAAGTCATGCACTAGATCTCGCAATGGCACGCTCCTGGTTGAAGCACATTCAGCTACCCAGGCAGCTAAGATACTTAAAGCGAACATGCTAGCAAGTTATCCTGTTCGTGTTGAGATGCACAGAACCTTGAACTCCTCGCGCGGCATGATAAACACCCGTGCATTGGAAGGATTATCAAATGAGGAGATTGAAGAGAATCTGACTGAACAAGGCGTCATTCACGTTTACCGGGTTCAACGTAGAGAAGGTGGTGAATTAAAGCCAACTAATACCCTGTTCCTGACCTTTGACCGGGTAGATCTCCCGCAGAGGATTAAGGCAGGGTACGAATCCATCGAAGTTCGGCCTTTCATCCCGAACCCACTCAGATGTTTCAAGTGCCAGCGCTTTGGACATACAAGCGAGCTTTGCAAGGGACAAGCTACATGCCCTCAATGAGGAGATGAATTCCACGATGGTGCATGTACAGCAGCTCCGTTATGTGTGATTGCCCCCGTTTTGTAGAAGAAAGAGCGATCCAAGAGATACGGGTTAAAGAGAAGGTGCCCTTCTCAGAAGCCCGGAAACTCTTGCGTATACGCCAACCCTCTATTCCAAGGTCCGGGACCTATAGCTCAGTTGTAGCTAAACCGGTACCGAGCAGAGAGATCGCAACGCAGACCAGCGATTTCAATGGGGCAACAATATCTGAAAAGACACTTGTAGCCTGTAGCTCTATTCCAAAGCCTTCAACATCAGCGCGCACATCTGTGTCAACGTCTACAAAATCCGCAAGTGCAAAGAACATCAGCGTTACATCACCATCAAGAGCATCAAGATCAGCGCAAAAAACTAGCAAGCCCGTAAGATATGAAGCCTCACCGATCAAGTTTAAAAAGAGTTACACAAGGACCGACTTTCTCAAGGAAAATAGTATGTCTAATCCCAGTACATCGAAGGGATGTAAGAGTCCACGAACATCTCCTCGAAGATTTCGAATATCCTCTTCTGGAGAATCTTCAGGGGTGGACTCTGACCGGCGTTTTTCATCTTCGCCGGTCTCCGGTTCAAAGCTCTCGAACCAAAATTCAGTATCGGAACAGGGACGTCCTCGGCAGAGGACATGGAGCTGGAATCTGCCCACACTGGGAGACCCCAGTAGAAAAGAGGCGCGAAAAAGCGCCCGACAAGAATGCCAGCCCAAGAGAAAAGAAAAGGGCTAAATTAGTTCGACAACCGCCTACTCCAAAGTAATGAAGAGTTACCTTGGAATTACCTATCCCATACACAATGCAATATGGCTATCCTACAATGGAACGTACGTGGAATTTGGACTCAAAGGCCAGAACTTGAGCTTTTGCTCAAAGAAAATGAACCTCTGGTCGCATGTTTGCAAGAGACTAAGCTACGTCCTCATGACGCTTTCCATCTAAGGCGATACACCCCAATACGGTGTGATGTTACACCAGAAGAGGGTGTACCGGCACATGGCGGCACTATGATGCTTGTTAGAGATGACGTGTATATGCAAACTCTACTATTGCACTCTGATATACAATCAGTTGCTGTATGGATTAAACTGCCAAACATACATTTCACCATCTGTAATCTTTATTTGCCTCCGTCCCATGACTTCTCGCACATTGATTTAGAAGATCTTGTTTCCCAGTTGCCAACATCGTTTCTGTTGATGGGAGACTTCAATGCGCACCACCCACTTTGGGGCTCGAGTCGCGCTTGTGCGAGGGGTACGCTCATTGCCGATTTCTTGGACAGCTATAATCTAACTCTCCTCAACACTGGAGAGCCTACATTCATTTCTGACACTTATAATAGTTTCTCACACCTTGATCTTGCAGTTTGTTCACCTCAATTGGCAGTCTCCTTACAATGGAATGTCAGCTCTGATTTACACTCTAGTGACCACTTCCCATTTCTTATTAGTCTCTTGACGCAACCTACATGTTCCCCACGTATGTCCAGATGGCGTTTGGACCATGCCAACTGGAACCTTTACACCTAGCTGGCTGTCTTTACGTACGACGAGCACGACTCAGTTAATGATTTGGCGCAGCATCTCACGGAGACAATTCTCTCTGCTGCTGAACAGTCAATTCCGCGGTCGACTTCACACCCCCGTCGATTTCCCGTCCCCTGGTGGACGGAAGAATGTCGGAATGCCATACGTGCTCGAAGGCGTGCTCTTAGGCTTTTCCAACGTCACCATACGTTGGATAACCTAATCGAATACAAGAAAATGCGTGCCAGGTCCAGACAAGTAATTAAGGATAGTAAAAAGTCATCTTGGAGCAAATTTGTAGCTTCATTTAACCGACACACACCTTCCTCGGTTGTGTGGGATAGATTAAGGCGTGTTGCAGCTAAAACAACCCAACTACCAATAGCAGGACTAAAAACAGCCACAGGAGCTGTTGTTGATTCATTTGATGTGGCCAATACGTTTGGCAGTGCTTTCGCTCAAGTGTCTAGCTCGGAAAACTACTCCCCTGAGTTCCTTCCAATTAAAACTCAGGTGGAATCTCAAGGCTTCTCGTTTCGTTCTAGAAACGTAGAAGATAACAATCGCCTTTTCACCATGGCGGAGCTAGAATATTCCCTGAAATCTTCGCAAATATCAGCACCAGGACCGGACGGTATTCATGTACAAATGTTACAACAGCTCTCTCCTGAAGGTAAGGCATTCCTGCTCGAGGTCTATAATCGTGTTTGGGTTGACCGTATAGTCCCAGAAAATTGGCGAGAGGCCACCGTTATTCCCATCTTGAAGGCTGGAAAGGACCGTCATCTTCCCTCCAGCTATCGTCCTATTTCCCTCACAAGTTGCGTTTGCAAGGTGATGGAACGCATGATCAATGGACGATTGGTATGGTGGTTAGAAAGTCGTAACCTACTGACTAACATCCAGTGTGGTTTTCGACGACGCCGTTCAACTGTTGACCATCTTGTCTCAATATCGACACAGATAATAATGGACGGCTTTATGAAGAACTGTCAAACCGTTGGCATATTTTTCGATCTTGAGAAGGCTTATGATACGTGCTGGCGAGCAGGGATTCTACGTTCCCTGTATGCCTGGAACATATGTGGACGCCTACCACTTTTCATTCAGGAGTTCATGAAGGACCGCTTTTTCCGAGTAAGGGTCGGCTCGGTTTTTTCTAATTCTTTTGTTCAGGAGGAGGGAGTACCTCAGGGTTCGGTGCTAAGTGTCACGCTCTTTGCTATAGCAATTAACTCCATCTGGAAATGTGTTCCACCTGGAGTTTCGTCATGCCTATTCGTAGACGACTTCGCTGTCTATTGCACTTCTCAGCGCATGGCGTTCTTACAACGACGCCTGCAGCAATGTTTGGACAACCTTAGAGAATGGAGCGTGAAAAATGGCTTCCGTTTCTCAACTGAGAAGTCAATCTGTGTTAATTTCTGGCGCCGTAGGAGACGATTACCACCTTCGCTCGGTTTTGGTCCAGATGTACTTCCCTTCGCAGAAGAGGCGCGCTTCCTGGGTTTGATCTTGGACAGGAAGCTTAGTTGGTCGTCGCATATTGCACAGCTAAGAGCACGATGTGACCGTTCCCTAAATATCATGCGAGTA
Organism: Tenodera sinensis; assembly: GCA_030765045.1. Classification (NCBI taxonomy): domain Eukaryota; kingdom Metazoa; phylum Arthropoda; class Insecta; order Mantodea; family Mantidae; genus Tenodera; species Tenodera sinensis. Next base: position 304,672,415 of record CM060964.1, read on the forward strand.
CTGAATGGCAAATCGTGGGGAGTGGATCGGACAATTTTATTGCGAATATATCGCGAATTGGTCCGATCCAAGCTAGACTATGGGTGTATTGTTTATTCCTCAGCACGACCAACTGTGCTGAGAAGATTAGACGTCCATAATAGGGGCATCCGCATTGCAACAGGAGCTTTCCCAACAAGCCCAGTGGTGAGCCTTTACGCCGAGTCTGCAGAACCTCCTCTGCAATACCGGCGTGAGATTCTCTTGGCAAATTATGGTTGTGCGCTTAGATGTATGCCTAAGCACCCAACGTTCACTTCTTTTTTCACCACCACGCTAAGAGAATGATTTAGGAATAGCACCCTTACTCCTAAGCCTGCGGGGTTCCGTTTCCAAGATCTTCTAGTGAAGCTTGGAGTGCAACTGCCTATGATGTTCGCCAAGGGCGAGAGGCTTTACCCCCCTTGGTTATCTGGCACGCCCCATGTAGATCTTGGGATGACCTTACACCAGAAGTCCACGATGCCTATTTCAAGTATCTGCACATGTTTCTTAGAATTTTTGTCAGACTACACTGACCGTCGATATATTTACACAGATGGGTCAAAGAGCACCAACGGTGTTGGATGTGCTTATGTTTATGGAACCGAACCATATACATTCGGTTTTCGAAATAGCACTTCCATTTTTACTGCAGAGTTTTATGCAATTTATCGAGCCGTTTTGTGTGTTCGCCGTCGTAAATTAGGTGACTGCCTGATTTTGAGCGATTCCCTTAGTGCACTGCACAGCCTTTGTCAGTTGTACAACCCCCACCCTATTAACGTATCCAGGATGCCCTCCATGTTTTACACACTTCTGGTGTTGACGTGGCGTGTGTATGGATTCCTGGTCCCGTGGGTTTGCCGGGGAATGAAATGGCAGATTTAGCAGCAAAGACGGCAACTACAGAACCTAGTATTACCATCTCACGTGTTACTTCGGAAGACTTTAGGCTTGAAGTGCGGAGAGCGGTGCTGTCGTCCTGGCACGACGAGTGGTCAGCTCTCCGCGGTAATAAGCTTAGAGAAGTGAAAGAACTTCCGATAAACTGGGTAACTTCCTGTCGCACATCTCATCGCAAGGAGGTTAATCTGGCTCGATTAAGAATAGGGCATTGCAATTTTTCACATGGTTACCTATTTAAAAGGGACCCTGTGCCTCTATGTCCGCTGTGTGACAACGTTTTGTCGGTTCGCCATGTGTTGCTGGAGTGTTGCTCTCTAGCACACCTTCGGGATTCTCTGCCACTGCCTGCCAGACTTGCAGAGGTCCTAGCGGACGACAAAACAGCGGTTGATAGAGTTTTTAATTTTTTTGCGGAGTGCAATATCAATTTGAGGATTTAAAATTTTAAATTATCTGTTTCTGCTTTTGGACAGATTTATCACCTTGTTTCATATCTGACTATTGCCACTGCTTTTTACCTTTTTATACTTTTCTTGTTGCTAGTATTTTTATTTTTTGAGTGAAATTTATATCTGGCTATTGCCATGAATCTTTTAAGGGCGCTGATGACCTAGAAGTTGAGTGCCCTTAAACCAAACCAAACCAAACCAAATTTTACTTGGGCCCTCCTCTTCCTACCACAGGCATATTTGACTGCAGTTGCTGGGATTTGAACTCGTGATGCTTGGCTTTGAATGAATGACCAGTTCATTGTGTATTGCCTTAACCACCACAGCTATTCGAATCACTTTGGCCGAGGTGCCTCTGAAAGGGATATGAAAACCGATTTAGGAATTAGAGTAAGAATGGCATACTCGTATATAGCAAAATATATTGCCAATTATAGGGTTAACTAAATATTTACAGATTACATACCTAAAAAAATTTAAATTGCATTAACACTATTTATATACATGCATTACAAGTATTTGATGCTAATTGTTTATATACATTACATGTATTTATATTAAAAGTTATATTTCTGCCTATCTACACAATACTGCAAGGTATGGCAAACCTATGATTGGATTTTGTGTTGAGCCAGCTGCCATTAAATTTTGTGACAGTTATGCTTATGTCAATTTCTAAGTATATAAAACATTGCTCCCTCACATTAATGTGAGTCATAGAGCTATAGATTTTTGTACAGATCTAGTTAAAAGTCCCAGGATTATTTTGGAAACAGAAGGAAAATTGTAACTTCTTGAAAATAGTGTTTCCTGGGACTATTTTTGACTCCTTCTTGGTACATCAGGAAGACTATGTGCACATTTCTTGTGATTAGTGCCTAAAGTGCGTCTCAACCTTAGAAGTCAGCACACGTTAAATGGGGTGCAACGTTGCAACATGTACTACTATATGCATGCCTTCTTTCATATGCAAACACCAAATCACATAAGAACTGACTCAGAGTGGCCCTTGAGAAATTTGTTAGGGTATCATCACCATGAGGATACTGTGACAAAATTATGTTCAACGTGGGTGGAATACTTTCAAACAGCAAAGAATGAACAATTTGTTGCACTCCGCTTTGCACTATTCCATCATATTGCATTAACCTAGCGTTTTGTATTGTCCCTCCCTTTTTGCTCTTTTTCATGGCGTTCTTAGAGGTCCTTTCATTAGTTCCTCTTTAACCCTATACATTACTGCTTCTAAACACCCCATAACCATGGCTGTTTCTTTTACTGCCTTATTAATTACTCATTTGACTTGAAAAATAATATATCGGATTCATAATTATTTGGCATTCCTTACCTCTTAATTTACCAATATATCATTTCTTCCTAGCTTCCCACTCCATAACTACAAATATTTACGAAAATTTTAAATAACACAGTAACACTGCATAAGCTGCACATAATACACATACACAGTTCTTTACAAACTGCTGTTACTGCTGCTCCTTCAGCTGTCTTCTATGTCACGCCTCTGCGTTTTAGCTCAATAGCTGAATACCTTTTGTTTACCTTATGCGATAAAAGAAAGAGGTTACAGACTTCTGGTTTATTTTAAAAACTGACTCTAACCGTCCTCAACATTTGCTCTCGCTTGGTCCCGATGTAAACTCAATAATAAAAAGTTTCCCACTGTGTAACTTTTGCAGTGCACAGATATAACATTTTCCAAAAACATTTAATTTAAAAAATTGTAACACTTGACTGAGTAAACATAGAGAATTCAAAGTAGGCAGTTAGCAGCACCATAGTTTACTCTAGCTAAGAAAAAACTATAAACGTATTCTAGCTGTTAGTTTATTAGTTAGGTGTGATGAGTATAGAAACAGCAGATATCAAACTTTTACTGAAACAAACGTTTTCTGTAAAAATTTGGGCCTATAGAAATGTGTAATGACTCTAAAAAGGATATAACCTGAAAGAGAAAAAAATTCTGCGTAGGATAATGCGTTCAAACCTGAAATTTATAACAATTGGATATTTATCCATACTATTAGGAACTTGGCAATAGCGCGAGAGTAGAAAAGGATGTAACTAATGGCAACTTGTGTGTGCCAGATAGAGACACATATACCCCATTTAACTCCATACTGTTATCTAAGGGTGAGACAAGCTATAGAATGGTGGACCTTGCAGATGCTTTAAAGTAATCTTTTTGACTGCCACAATATAGACACTTTTTATAAGTGTGTTAATTTGCTTAAAATAATAAAGATACCAAATAAGTTATTCTGAAATTTGTAACATAATTTAAATATGCAATGAACCAGGTGAGCAGAGAGAGAACAAGAGAAAGTCTTGGGCTCGAGATGAAGATCGAGGAGGTTACAGAGGTGGTAGTTGTAGAAACACAGATAATGAGGGTTACCACTACAGAAGAAATGAAGGTAGGCGAAGGAACACAGAAGATGTATTCCAAGGCAGAAGAGATGATACAAGACGGAAGAGGATACACAATGAAGACTCCAGAAGAGGGAAGAAACCAGATGATTTTGATACAAACAATACAGCTCGTGAGAGGAAAGCTTGGAACCAAAGACAAGAAAAAAGTCAGAAATTTGAGGTGAGTGCAAAGTTTTCATTATTTAATGTATTGAATCTCTTAGTGTATTTGTAGCTTGCTCTTAGTGGTCATTGAATTTGATTCTTAGTTATTCAATTTATTTGTCTGTAAGCACTTAAATGAACAGGGTATATTCATATTATTTTGTACTTTAATATAGAAAATTTTCAGTATAGTAAAATGGGTGTTCTACTAAACAATTTTTTTAAGACTATTTGTTCATCTTCCAAGGATTTTGGGTTTGCTGGGCTTGATGAAGTTTTTCTTAGTTGAATGTTGTATTGACAATTTTTCTTTTTATGAATAAAATCCTTAGATATGTCCAGAATCTGGGAGTGACTGAATGTGCTTGCATGTGTGTTCCTCTTATTTAACAATGAGTTAACCTGTATAAAGATATCTCTGGACAAATGCCTGAGTACATGTGCCTTAGTCATTCTATATGACGTGTTTCACCAAACGTTAGAAAATTCGGTGGTGGAAGAGTTTTGTCTGTAAATGAGATACGGATGAATCCACCAAAGTCATCACATTAAAATACTCCTCGGTATACAGGGATATAAATTCCTCTATTTAAATATTGATCATGGACTACATTATTAAGGTAGCATGGGCTACAATTTATATAGCACATGAGCAAACAAAATGTTAATGTGAACTTAATAACAGGAAATAATAATGCTTTTATTATGTTCCCAAAAGTTGCAACATTTCTTTAGTTATTAAATACCGTATTTTATCGCATAAGGCCCCCCTTCGCATATTTCCCTCCCCTATGATTTTTCATCACTAAAAATTATTTACCTATTAAACATCGCATAATTCCCTCTCCTGGTTCATTCGTATTGGAGCGGCCTTCAAATGACTTGATAATGGACAATCGATGCAGCTGTGCCTGTCTAAGACAACAATGGACGCAGGGCTTGCTATAAACATACTCGTATTGCAATTGTCACAACGTATCGTAAAATTGAAATGTGAACTTGCAGATGTGTTTCTAAGTCAGTTTGTTACAAGTCGTCATAATGTTAAGAAGGGTTTAAAAAAAACTAATATTTCTTGTGCCATTAATGGTTCTGACGACATGTTGTGGAATAGTGAACATGAAGATGTGTTATCTGAGCCAGCTATAAATGAAAATAGTGATGACAGTGATGAAACTGAGACCGCAGAATAGTCAGAGAATAGAAACAATGAAACATACATTGTAGGCCCAATGAAACCGTGGTATGTGTCCAGTTCATACACAAATTACTGTATACCTATATAACTTTTACTTAATACTACATGGTTTCCCTTCCTTTCTGAATTCCTAGAAGCACCACTCGCATAATTCCCTCCCCAGTGTTTTCAAGCAAATGTTTGGAGAAAAAAAGGGGGGGAATTATGCTATAAATTAAGGTATATATAGGTACTTTGTATATTTAGCATACACACCTAAAGTTATCAACAGTGAAGCAAATGTAATCGACTAATATCACAAATATATTTGTATCATGAAAACATCAGCAAACTGATTTCACGAGAAAAAACACACAAAATTGGACTTGCAGTAGGTCCACTGTTTAGTACAGAACCTGCAAGATGGACACTGGAAGTGTGAAATGCTTTACCCCTATGATAACCTCTACCTGTTTCCTTCTATGTGGCAGGTAAGCAGAGAGGGGAGCGTGTGACACAATGGTGGCCATTTGGGTTCTGGGTGAAACGTCTTTTGCAATGTGATCAAATGCTTACTTTTGAACTCAAGAGTTGGCTAGGAAAACAAAAGAGAGTTACTGACACTAGAGAATGTGAGTGAAGGGCATAGACAAAATGCTAGGTGGCTCATGTTGGCATTGTGTGAGAAACCGCTCTCTCGCCACATTACTGATGTGGTAGCTCTAGCCAAACCTTAATTTGACAAATGCAGTTCTATAGAATTAACATGTTTGTTACCTTTGTTTTGTTTGGTTATACAATAGTTGCTATGCAGTTCCATTATACAACTAGACATTTAAAAGTTTCTATACTGTGAGACAGAATATTAGAAGACCCCAAAAGAAAATCATTTATGTGAATATTTGTTAAAAGTGTAATTTGTTTTTTGATGTTGGTATGTGTTGGTCGAATGACGAAAACGTGTAAATAATGTTCATTGTTACAAACAACTAAGTTTGCCCAAAGACGTTATAAATCTTTCCATATTTGATTTTAATATATATGTATAAATATTAGAATTATGTGTTCCATAATAAAAGTAAGGGAGGATGGTTAGGGATCGCTTCCCTAACAAGAAAGAACTATTTGATGGACGCATACGCAGATGTATACGAAAAAGGCGGTGTCACGTGAGGACGCCATAATCTGCCCATTCGCGTGTGTGTAATCAAGACATGAGGACGTATTGGTATAGCGTGTGAACATGGAACTTTCACCAGACTTTCATCAAGCATAAGTTCCACTAAGTGAAAAAGTGGAAAGGTTTTTAAGCATTTAGAACGGTGCTAAGAGGAATTATTTAATGTAAAATATCGAAAAAGTGTTAATAAAATAATACATTGTGGTGAAGAAACATCGTGTGATTCTTCATTCCATCCGTTACCACACCCTGAGATCACAAAGATCTCAATAGCTCAAAGACACAACGTTTGATAAAATAATTACAAAAACCGCACCAACTGTATTCTCAAAAATAAACATAATTTATATGAAAAGTGTCTTGAAATTGTTTACAATGTACATTTTATTAGATAGTGGCGTAGTCATAATGATACTCCCGTAGTTTACACGGTTGGTATCCTTGCTGGCTTTTTAAATATTAGCGTTTCAATGTCTGGCTGCAAACTAGATGAACTTCACAAACGTAGAATACATTGAAAAAGTTTTATCCACAGCAGGCTCTTGTTCAGTGTCAATATGCTAAACAGTGGTTAACACTGATAAGTAATACGAAACATGGTGAGTAATTTGCTTGCAAAAAGCCCCAACTTGGGAAATCTTTTCGGCAGTGATGTGCGCAAATCCAAACCAAGTTTTCCTGAACTGTGCAATAATGTGTTGCTCTGAAGGCTAATTCCAATTGTAGTCCATCTTGGGCCACCAAACGGTCATATGTAAATGGATCTTATATCAGTGGTTTCATCAATGGCAAGGATAAATGAACAGAAAGGACTTGTTCTCTCAGTCCCGATTAAACCTTCGTCGTTCACTCATTCTGCATGTGTAGCCACCACTGCACTTTTACACTGCCACGTGAGTATAGCCAGAAACAACAGGTTTGGCTGGCTCTACCTGGCTGTTGAAAGAGCGTTGTGGGGATGAGAGGGAGGGTAAATTCACACCTTGAGTGCCTTGCTTCCTACCCCTGGTTTAGTAGGATGCACAGTGAGCCGAAACAAGAAGCATGGTGGTGCTGTTTTTATTCGAGGGTGGCTTCTTGTTTGAGCGATGTGGCTCTTATTTCCCTCACGGCGTGGTAACGGATGGAATGAACATACACTCGGGTTTAACTTTAGTCAAACATTTTATTTGCACCTTCTTGTTCACAATTTTTAAATCGTATCACAGTAGAAAGTCTTATTTTAGCGGATCAACTTCCCTAGCATCGCCGAAATTTAATTAAAGGTCTCTAAACACTTAGTAAATTCACTTTTACTATTTCATGACACGTACACATAAAAATGCGTCCATCCATGCCGAATACGGAGACGCTAGTGAACAGTTTTTTGGCATCGTTTTGACGCGACACCACCTTTTTCATATTCATCCGCGCAAATAGTTCTTTCTCGTTAGGGAAGCAATCCCAATCATCGTCCCCTACTTTTATTATGGAATACAAACAATTCTAATATTTATACACATATATTAAAATCAAATATGGAAAGATTTATGACGTCTTTGTGCAAACTTAGTTGTTCGTAACAATGAACCTTATCAACATGTTTTCGTCATTTAATTATCTCATACCAACATCAAAAAACGAATTACACTTTTAACAAACATTCACATGAACGATTTTCTTTTGGGGTCTTCTAATATTCTGTCTCAATGGCTAGCAGAGAGGGAAATGGAAGGATTACACATGTTAGCGAGTTGTACTGGCACTCATCTGAGAGAGTAGTGGCTTCACACATGAGCTTGCTGCACAGCCTGATATGAACAAGTTGTAACGAATTACAATATAGCTACCAATGTAATCCATTCAATTTAAGCAATAAGGGCAACAAAATTGGTATTTTCTGTGAGGGCTGCGGTCCCGCAGCCCCCGTTTTTTGGCCGCCCATGTTTATGGAGAGTATGGAATGTTGCCTATCTCCAAAAATAATGAGCAGGTGAACCACCTGGTATTCGACAATTACGATATGTAGTGAAATGCTTTAGGTGCAACCGTTATGTAGAGAAATATACAGTATCAAATGGAGGCCTGCACGGACTCACATGGCCCCTCAGGCTTAAATTGACAAAAGCTTGTCACGCTCAAACTTGATAAAAAGAGAAGAAAAAAGTTGGTTTATGTGAAAGTTTAGATCCCTAAATAGTTTTATAAAGCACATTACAGTTAAATACGATTCATCATTATTATTATTTATTTATGCCAACAAACTTACTGTTGGTGTTTTTAAACACATAAGCCATGTGTGGGCAATGTTTGAGAGGTAGAACTGGAACTTAAAAGTGCAATACCACAGCTGGGATTTGTGGTGCAAATCCCAGCTGTGGCATTGAATTTTTAAGTTCCAGTTCTACCTCTCAAACATGATCTGTTAACTATTCTCTTCTTCAAGAAGAGAAGCAGCCAAACAGCTGAGCCAGTGTAGTTGGCATACATGTTATTTTGTCAGACGTATGATGTCACTGCAAGAAACAACTGCCACACATCCAGGATTGCCCTTTTGATTTGTTGACTAAGTTGTTTCGTATTTTCTGCAAGCTAAAATGTAGAACAAAAGTAATAGAAGTAAAATTTTCTCTGAAAGAACATATTGTCAGCATTAGTTTCAGAAAATGAGAATGGCGCAAAATAGTCATGGACACAGTTAAAATTGAAGTAAGAATTGTGACAACGTGCAATTACAATTAGAATGCACATTGCTTGGACTTCGATAGAGAAGTAACCAATCTTGTTTCTAAACATTGCATTTTCTGTCAGGCCTTTGAATTGTTGTGTAACTAGTTTATAGCACCAGTAACATGGGGAAATTACTAATATCATAGAGTCCTTGCTTCACAGTTGGCAAATAATTGCCTTGACCTTGAGGCATATTTGTGTGCTGTAACCTCATTCGTGCAATGCTAGGCTCACATGTTTTATTATTCGACACTGTTCATTTGTAAACATGAATATGATTGAGAGGTAGAATCAGAACTGAAAAATTCAATGCCACAGCTGGGATTTGAACCATAGACCTTCCTTCACGCACGGCTGCTCTAACCACTGAGCTACTGTAACAACTTGCCACTATGACATTGAAATCTCCAAGCGATTTGTATTTTTCTTGGTAGACCACAACGGGAATCTCACATCAGAGATAATACCCTAAGGGTGACTTACAATCATAAGTACTTTATGTCCCAGGATTAAATAACCTTTAGAATTATGATATATTTATGCTAACCAAAAAAATCCACCAGCAGTAAGTTTGTTGGCATATATAATATAAATAATGAATATGATCTTTTATCACATTCTGAGACTCCTGTTGCGCAATAACAAAGAGTAATCAAAAGGTTGGTGTTCTGTGTAACCAATAGCTAATTGTGTGCAGTCTGTTTTTCAGTCTGCAGCTGTACCACGTGCAAGATTCCCATTAATGTTTGTTTGGAGAACCTAAATCTAACTTTAAATTTTATGTTTTGTATTCCTGAAAAGGAATTCCTCAGTCTTGGTAGGAATGCAGGTTAAGATTGTGTATTTGCTTAAACACTTCACATCGAGTTTCATGCACGCACCCATTAATTGGACAACTTATAGTAGTACATGTAATTGACAACAATTCACCCTCAGGAATTTACACATGGTATTTACACATATGTAATATGCAGATATAGATGCATATGTATACCTGAAATGAAGCAGTAATGCTGTCTAACTTGATTATTATGGTCAACACTCAACGTCACTTATTGTGAGCATGTAGAATTATATTGGTGCATTCCTTTATTGCACAAATTGTAATAGTACAAGTGTAATTGAACAATAATTGGGATGTTGGGTGCCTCCAATGACTTCAATGAGGCAACATCATGTTCATGGTGTCTAGCACCCTGAAAATCCTGTAATATCCTGAATATCACCTTGAATTTAAAATTTACCTTGAAAACCTGGAATTCACCTTGATTTTCAAAAACTTTCCTTGAATTTCTCTAAAATATGTCTGTGTTAAATTCTGAGGTCACAATCACACATTTGAGATATATGCTGCTCTGGGTATGATAGTAGGATTGTGACTCATGTAGGTCTTCCACTGCACTCTGGTGCTGTTTTTATTGAAGAGTTGCTTCACGTTTGAGGGATGTGGCTCTTATTTCCCTCAGGGCATGGTAACGGATGGAATGAATAATCACACGATGTTTCTTCACCATCTACCTCTTAAACTTTGCCCACACACGGCTTGTGTGTTTAAAAACACCAACAGTAAGTTTGTTGGCATAAATAAATAATAATTACCATGTGAAGGTTATTTAATCCTGGGATATAAAGTACTTGCAATAGTAAGTCACCATTGGGGTAATTGTCTCTGATGTGAGACTGCCTTTGTGGTTTACCAGGAAAAATACGAACTGGCTTGAGAATTTAATGCCATTCTGGCAGTTTGTCACAATAGCTCAGTGGTAGAGCGTCCGCCCGGCAAGCGGAAGGTCTGTGGTTCAAATCCCAGTTGTGGCATTGAATTTTTAAGTTCCGGTTCTACCTCTTAAACATATTCAGTTATTATACAACACATATTCAGTTATGCATTTGACATTGACACAAATATAATTTAAGTGTATCATGGTTTATTGTGTGACTTTTGACTTATGTTCCTTGTTATGAGGAGAGAAAAACAGGATACAAATCTTGAGCTAATGATTATGATCATACTTATGGCAATTTTATTCATTTCTTTGTCCTCTGTCTTGCAAGCGTATTATGTATAGGCAGGTCGTTGAGTCAATTCTTAAACTCTGATGTTACTAATGATGCTATTGTGGCATTGGGTTCTTATTCACAATTGTTTAGTTCGACATTTCTTCAAGCTTAGCATTGGCTATATCCATCTTAATTCATGGGCATTGCTTTTCTGACTATGGTTTTTCTTACTTCACTAATTGTCACCTCTTTATCTCTTATCTCGATAAGAGAAAACTTCTATACCTATAATTATTCTGCAACTGTATTATTTTTCTTCTCAATTCACCCTCGACACCTTTGTGTCAAAAATATTTTTTCTGTGTCATCACAATTGATTCCCTTTTATTTTTGTCCCTGACATCCTTATGTCAAAAACACATTATTTTCCGTTGCTATTCACTTCTTTAATGACAATCAGTGTGCTCATCTGTCTTTGTTGACAATGTTCTTGGTGGTCAATATAGCCAGTGACTATGTTGATTTTCTTTCTTGTTGTATTTTCCAATCTGAACATGATCTATAAGAAACCCATTAAAAATTATTATTTTCCATCATCTCTACTATTCCTGCCTTACATGTTTGTTGGCAAAGACTATTTGGTCCTTTCTTTGTATGGTTTTAATTTATTTTTATGGCATCTTCCTACCAACTTGCCATTTGTATTCTGTAGCTCATATGTATGGCCACCCAGCTGTTTTGTTATGACCAGCTGTCCAATATACAGTAGTTCCATTTTCTCTTTGTGTGGCCATCATGTGTCGATGTCAATTGTCAATCGCTTAGGTCTTGTGTTGGTCATCTACTCGATCGGGACGAACTTAGTTGTGGTAATTTCCCTGAGTGTTGGTGGTGGTTGTTGTTTCTGTATTCTGTGCAACATCTGCCCTATTTGGCACATTTCTATCTACTTCCCGCTGTCTTATGTTGCCAGTGTTCCATTGGTTTCCGTCCTTTTGGTGTGAACCCCTATTGTATGGCTGTCTTCGGTCGTTCAAGTATTCTCTACAGAATCGTATGTGGTTCACTTGATGGGTACGGTCTCCTGGTCTTCCACGATCATATGTATACGTTCGGTATCTCGATTCACCACTCCGTATTGTGTCGTGGTACCGCTGTCTCGTGTTCTCCATTCTTTCGCCATGATTGTGTGGTTGTGGGAAATGGTGTGCCCCTCTCCCTCTGTCATGGGTGCTCCTAGTATTTCTATCTTCTCTTTCATTCTGGTTGTTTGTAGTTGCACTCCTGTTTAAGATAGGTGAATTTGTGTGACCGTTCCTATGTCTATGCTCATTAGGCCGACCATTTTGCGTTTCGAAGGCTGTCAGTAATTCTATCATGTCTGCAAAATCTACTGGCCTCGCAACAATTAACCCTGTTCTCACTGTGTCTGGGAAATGTCTTGTTATGCTGGTAATTAACTCTGCTTCCGACAGGTTAGGGTCTAATAGCTTCCCTTTGTTGGATACTTTCATAAAATAATCGACTAGCAATAACCCTTTTGCCAGATCACATCTTCCTGTCACTAACTTTACCCTTGTCTGGTTTTGCTTAGCTGGGCCTCAATACCTTGATAGGAATAGTTTTCTAAATGAGCTATACGATTCATGACCAGCTAGTGTTAACCTAAGTCATTCTAATGCCTTGTTTTTTAAGCTCTTCTTAACTATCATCATCCCAAGCTCATTTGGTATCCTTTTCACTTTAAAATACTCTTCCATCTCTTTAACAAAGAGTTTTGGATCGTCTCCCTTCTCCTCGTCAAATGTAGGTGGTGTGATTTCATGTAGTATGCTGTTAGTGTAGCATGTGTTGTGTGTTGTGTCATTGTTTAATTGTGTACCTCTTTCTCTGTATGGTGAGTCAACATTTTGTACATCATTCAAATAACTCTCATCTTGTACATTACTTACATCTAAATCATCTTGCCTTTGTAGTGCATTCACAACATCATTTACATTAGCCAAACTTTCTTTCCCTTTTCTCATTTCTTCACAAATTGATTTTAAATCATTCTTTATTTCTAAGTGACTTTGTTTCATATCATTCATAGCATCTTGTTGTGACTGTACTACATCATCCATAGTCTTAATTTTAGGAATTACAATTTGTTCTACAGTTTCATTAATAATTCCTTTCTTTACTACCTCAATCTCTTTCCTTAATTCCTCAGTTATTTCTGCTTTTACATTTGTAATCTTACAGTCTATACTTGCATTACATTCTGTTATTTCATCTCTACATCTACCAATTTCTTCTTCTAATACAATCTTATTTTCTCTCATTCCCGATTCAATTTTTTGCATCCTATCTCCTATGATTTCTATCCTAGCTTCTAAAGCTTCCTTTGTCTCATTTATGTTTTTATGTACTAATTTTAAATTAGTTTCCATTACTTTCATATTTTTATTACACTCCTGTCTTCCTAATTCTATTTTCTGTTCTAAGTTCTGTCTTCCTAATTCCATTTTCTGTTCTAAGTCCTTTCTCACGTCCTCCATTTTCTGACCTATCTCTTCCTTATTCTGTTCTAGTTTCTGGCCTATACTCTGACCTAAACTTTGTTCTATGTTCTGTCTCAATTCTTCGTTATTTTGTTCCATTTTCTGACCTAAACTTTGTTCTAGTCTTTCAAACATGATCATTAATAACCTTTGGTCTTTTCCTATTGCTACCTGTTCCTCGCTTTCTGGTTCTATCTGATAACTAGGCCTATCTGCCCCTTCTCCTACTCCTGTTACTAGAACTCTTTCTTTTCGCGACATTCTAGTTTCTTTATTCAGTTCACTTTGGCTTAAAAGTTCCACTATTTTGCCGCTTCGCAGTAACATAAAGATAAAATGAATATGAAAATAAAAATTTTTGGTCCTACTTTTTTCTCGTTGATATATCCAGTTACGTGCGTCTTCTGGGCGGTTGGCTTCGCTAGACAATCTCTGGTGTTTTACCGCGTTGATTATCCGTTCATCAGTGTTCCCAAAGTTGTAGATTTCAAACAATGGTCTAATGACGTCTTCTTCCTTTTTGTCGCGAAGATTTGGCGTCACTTGGTATTTCGCTTAAGTTCATTTCCTGTAGATTTCCATTCCATCCAAAATTCGTGCTTCACGTTGGGCAAGCCATTTGATGCTGTTTTTATTGAAGTGTTGCTCCACGTTTGAGCGATGTGGCTCTTATTTCCCTCAGGGCGTGGTAACAGATGGAATGAATAATCACACGATGTTTCTTCACCACAATATGTTACTTTATTAACACTTTTTGTCTCTTTTACATTTAAATAAATCCTCTTAGCACCGTTTTAGATTATTTAAGTCTTTCCACTTTTTCAAAAAGTGGAACAAAAGCTTGATGAGAGTCTGGTAAACGTTCTGCAATGTTCACACGCTACCAAAATACGTCTTTTCACCTTGAATATTTAGGCGCTAGTCTCGATTCTTTTAGTTGCGAGTCTATCATTCCAACTGCCATGTGTACATCCGCGCATGCGTTCATCAAATAGTTCCTGCATTGTTAGGGAAGCGATCTTTAGCTATCCTGATTTCGCTTTTAATATTGAACACATTTAGTTCTTTTATTTATACATATATATTAAAATTAAATATGGAAATATTTATGACGCCTTTAAACAAACTTAATTGTTCGTAACAATGAACATTAGTAACACGTTTTCGTCATTTAACCAACTCATACCAACATCAAAAAACAAATTACACTCCTAACAAATATTCACATAAACGATTTTCTTTTGGGGTCTTCTAATATTCTGTCTCAACTCTTCCCGACCAAGGTCGAAGCTACATGAAAGCTTAACCTGCCAGTAGCACTAGTTTGTTCACCAGCTCACTTATTTGTATTTTTATACAAGTCTGAGAAAAAGGAAAAGTTGTGTAGGTCATGTCTTATAGATTAAAATAATAAGTGTTCCTTAGAAAGAATATTATTTGTATTCAGGGTTACATTCCATGTTTTATTCTGGTAAAACCTTTTTAATAATTGGTGTAATCCTTAGATCTACAGTATTTCCCAGAATTACTGATTTCCCATAACAAAAAAGGCAGACTTCAAACTCAGAGGATCATAGTGCACCCTCTTTTATCATTTAGCTACATACAATAATGGGGGTGTGGTAAACAATGATGTCATTAAAGAGGATATATCCTAGAGTTCCTTTTATAAATTTTAATTCTATGTATATATACCATTCATCTTAGGTTACTTTCATTTATCATGTTTAGCTCTTGCCTAGTATTGTATATAAGTTTGTGTCTCCTTGAAAAGAAATTCTTTCACCTTGAAAAATCATGGAAATCACCTTAAATTTGGTTTTCAAATTTTGCTAGACACCATGCATGTTCTTAAACACTAATTATTAACTAGGGATAACTTTGCACCCACCCAGGATTCACCAAAGTATACTGGTAGCACTGACGGAGTGACATAAACAATATGATTAGTGAGTCGCGTAAACAAGTAAATAGGGGATGGAGAAAGCTCTTCATTTTCTCACATTGGGTATGGTAGTTTGTCAAAATTGGAAACCTGCATCAATGTTAAAAATATTGTTAAAAAAACGTTTTGTGACAAAAGAGGGTTTTCAGCAGATATGCAGTCCTAACCAAAATTCACTCAGATCGAATATAACCTCTTCATCAGATGAAGATTTTATAATGGAGAACAGAATAGAAACACAGTACTTTTCAGGATAAAACTATAATTCTATACACACATCAATCGACTACAGCAATAGTTTTTATTTACTTGTATTGAGGATGTAAAAATTAGAGGAAACCATATGATGAAAGCAATAACAGAGGCCATCCACTAACTGTTTAGAGGTTCGAGATTCGATCTATTCAATCCAGTAACTTAGATTGGCCTTGCAACGCAGCTAAAGGCAAGTAAACACTTCAGTGCTAACAAAACCTTTAAGTATGTTCTTGCAACCCAGCATTAATCTACTGAATCTAATAATATTTCCTAAAATTATCTCGGCTACTGCAAACCAGCAGCTATTCCAAAATTCTTTTGCCTACTTTTACAAAAATGTCCTTTAAGGATACATAAAGGATACAAGGAATATGGTTTAGTATTCAGCCCAGGCTACTAACTCACCATCTTCATTATACAAATTCTACCATTACACGTTAAGATCTCTCAATTTATATCTTATTCAGTTCTCTTTTTTGATGATCAATTCCATTTCCTGTTAGCTTTACTTAGAAACTCTCTTACTTTCTTGTATTCTTTGCTAAAATTTTGATTAATGCTACCTTTCTATCCATTTTAAACCATTTCTTATTTGTATACTCTTTTCTCCATAACTCTGTCCCCGTCCACTAAAATGACATATGCCCCACATCCTCTTTTTGCCCACAGATGGGGTATTGATTTTGTGGAAAACCTTTCCATAACTCTTTCAGCCTCCACAACCCTGCTCTCACCTATGTTATACTCTATCTTTGTTCTTTATTTGATTTTTCAATATACACTTCTCTTTTCCATGCATTTTTTATTATAATATACAATTCTAGCAATCTTTTGTCAACTATGTCCTCAAACAAGGTTTGTATTTCTATATCTTCAAATCATTTCCTTACATCTTTCCAAAAATCTTGAACATTACTCTCCCTCATTCTCCAAATTTCCCCCAATCCATTTCTTTCTAGGTTAGATTGAATACTATGACCCTATCCATTACCCTTTAAACACTTTTCTTGATATTCTAAACATTGTCATAACACATTCTTTTTCACCTACAATGTTTATCATTCTAAACCAAAACTTAAGTGCTCTCTCCATAATAATACCTTTCCTTCTTACTCCATTTCAATTTGGGTGAATTCCATTACTGTGGCACTTGGTAGGCCTAACACTCCTCTGCAAAACACTCTGTGCACTTCATTCACAACTTCCCAACCACCCACCAGACCGCAAACTTCAATCGTATTGAGACAGAATATTAGAAGACCCCAAAGGAAAATCGTTTATGTGAATATTTGTTAAAAGTGTAATTTCTTTTTTGATGTTGGTATGATTTGGTTAAATGACAAAAACGTGTTGCAAATGCTCATTGTTACGAACAACTAGGTTAGTTTAAAGACGTCATAAATATTTCCATATTTGATTTTAATATATATGTATAAATATTAGAATTATATGTGTTCCATAATAAAGTAAGGGAGGATGGTTAGGGACCGCTTCCCTAACAAGAAAGAACTATTTGATGGACGCATACGCGGATGTATACGAAAAAGGCGGTGTCACGTGAGGACGCATAATCTTCCCACTAGCATGTGTGTATTGAAGGTGAATGGTCGCGTTGATGTAACGTGTGAATATTATAGAACGTTTAACAGACTTTCATCAAGCATTAGTTCCACTAAATGAAAACGTGGAAAGGTTTTAAATCATTTAAAACAGTGCTAGGAGGATTTATTTTTATGTAAAATATAGAAAAAAGTGTTGATAAAATAATACATTGTGGTGAAGAAACATCGTGTGATTTGTCATTCCATCCGTTACCACGCCCTGAGATCACAAAGATCTCAATAGCTCAAAGACCCAACGAAGCTTAATTACATAAACTGCACCAAATGGCTTGCCCAACATGGAACACGAATTTTGGATGGAATGGAAATTACGGGAAATGAACTTATGCGAAATACCAAGTGACGCCATATCTTTGCGCCAAAAAGAAAGAAGACGCCATTAGACCATCATTTGAAATCGAATACATCAGAACACCGATGAACGGATAATCAACGCGGGAAAACACCAGAGATCGTATAGCGAAGCCAACTGCCCAGGAGACGCACGTAACTGGACAAATCAACGAAAAAAAAGTAGGACCAAAAATTTTTATTTTTACATCCAGTTTATTTTATTTTTATGTTACTGCGAAGCGGCAAAATAGTGGGACTTTTAAGCCAAAGTGAACTAAATAAAGAAACTACAATGTCGCGAAAAGAGAGAGTCTAGTAACAGGAGTAGGGGAAGGGGCAGATAGGCCTAGTTATCAAATAGAACCAGAAAGCGAGGAACAGGTAGCAATAGGAAAAGACCAAAGGTTATTAATGATCATGTTTGAAAGACTAGAACAAAGTTTAAGTCAGAAAATGGAGGGAGTGAGACAGGACATGGAACAAAGTTTAGGTCAGAGTATAGAACAAAAACTAGAACAAAATAAAAAAGAAATAGGTCAGAAAATGGAACAGAATAGGGCAGAATTAAAACAGGACATAGATTAAAGTTTAGGTCAGAGTATAGGCCAGAAATTAGAACAGAATAAGGAAGAGATAGGTCAGAAAATGGAGGACGTGAGAAAGGACTTAGATCAGAAAATAGAATTAGGAAGACAGAACCTAGAACAGAAAATAGAATTAGGAAGACAGGAGTGTAAAGAAAATATGAAAGTAATGGAAACTAATTTAAAATTAGTACATAAAAACTTAAATGAGACAAAGGAAGCCTTAGAAGCTAGGATAGAAATCATAGGAGATAAGATGGGAAAAATTGAATCGGAAATGAGAGAAAATAAGATTGTATTAGAAGGAGAAATTGGTAGATGTAGAGATGAAATAACAGAATGTAATGCAAGTGTAGACTGTAAGATTACAAATGTAAAAGCAGAAATAACTGAGGAATTATGGAAAGAGATTGGGGTAGTAAAGAAAGGAATTATTAATGAAACTGTAGAACAAATTGTAATTCCTAAAATTAAGACTATGGATGATGTAGTACAGTCACAACAAGATGCTATGAATGATGTGAAACAAAGTCACTTAGAAATAAAGAATGATTTAAAATCAATTTGTGAAGAAATGAGAAAAGGGAAAGAAAGTTTGGCTAATGTAAATGATGTTGTGAATGCACTACAAAGGCAAGATGATTTAGATGAAAGTTATTTGAATGATGTACAAAATGTTGACTCACCATACAGAGAAAGAGGTACACAATTAAACAATGACACGACACACAACACATGCTACACCAACAGCATACTACATGAAATCACACCACCTACATTTGACGAGGAGAAGGGAGACGATCCAAAACTCTTTGTTAAAGAGATGGAAGAGTATTTTAAAGTGAAAAGGATACCAAATGAGCTTAGAATGATAGTTAAGAAAAGCTTAAAAAACAAGGCATTAGAATGGCTTAGGTTAACACTAGCTGGTCATGAATCGTATAGCTCATTTAGAAATCTATTCCTATCAAGGTATTGGGGCCCAGCTAAGCAAAACCAAACTAGGGTAGAGCTAGTGACAGGTAGATATGATCCAACCAAAGGGTTATCGCTAGTCGATTATTTTATGAAAGTAGCCAACAAAGGAAAGCTATTAGACGCTAACCTGTCTGAAGCAGAGTTAATTACCAGCATAACAAGACATTTCCCAGACTCAGTGAGAACAGGGTTAATTGTTGCGAGGCCAGTAGATTTTGCACACATGATAGAATTACTGACAGCCTTCGAAACACAAAATGTCCGGCCTAGTGAGCATAGACATAGGAACGATCACCCAAACTCACCCATCTTAAACCAGAGCACGGCTACGAACAACCAGAATGAGGGAGAAGATAGAAATATTAGGAGCACCCATGACAGGGGGAGAGGGGCACACCATTTCCCACAACCACACAATCATGGCGAAAGGATGGAGAACACGAGACAGTGGTACCACTACACGATACCAAGGGATGTATCAAGACATCAAACATATACATATGATCGTGGAAGACCAGGAGATCGTACCCATCAAGTGAACCACATACGATTCTGTAGGGAACACTTGAACAACCGAAGACTGCCATACAACAGGGGTTCGCACCAAAGGGGCAGAAACCAATGGTACACTGGCAACATAAGACAGCAGGAAGTAGATGAAAATGTGCCAAATAGGGCAGATGCTGCAAAGAATACAGAAACAACAACCACCACCAACACTCAGGGAAATTACAACTAAGTTCGTCCCAACTGGCTGAATGACCAACAACACAATCCCTAAGCAACTGACAATTGATATCGACACCATGATGGCTACACGAAGAGAAAGATGGAACTACTGTACACTGGACCACTGGTCATAACAAAACAGCTGGGAGACCATACGTATGAGCTACAGAATATGAATGGCAAGTTGGTAGGAAGATATCATAAAAATAAATTAAAACCATACAAAGAAAGGACCAAATAGTCTTTGCCAACAAACATGTAAGGCAGGAACAGTAGAGATGATGGAAAATAATAATTTTTAATGGGTTACTTATAGAAGATTATGTTCAGATTGGAAAATACAACAAGAAAGAAAATCAACATAGTCATTGGCTATATTGACCACAAAGAGCATTGTCAACAAAGACAGATGAGCACACTGATTGTCATTAAAGAAGTGAATAGCAACGGAAAATAATGTGTTTTTGACATAAGGATGTCAGGGACAAAAAGAGAAAGGAATCAATTGTGATGACAAAGAAAAA
This sequence comes from Tenodera sinensis, assembly GCA_030765045.1. Taxonomy (NCBI): domain Eukaryota; kingdom Metazoa; phylum Arthropoda; class Insecta; order Mantodea; family Mantidae; genus Tenodera; species Tenodera sinensis. The sequence continues at coordinate 304,692,969 of CM060964.1, forward strand.
ATATTTTTGACACAAAGGTGTCGAGGGTGAATTGAGAAGAAAAATAATACAATTGCAGAATAATTATAAGTATAGAAGTTTTCTCTTATAGAGATAAGAGACAAAGAGATGACAATTATTGAAGTGAGGAAACCCATAGTCAGAAAAGCAATGCCCATGAATTAAGATGGATATAGCCAATGCTAAGCTTGAAGAAATGTCGAGCTAAACAATTGTGAATAAGAACCCAATGCCACAATAGCATCATTAGTAACATCAGAGTTTAAGAATTGACTCAACGACCTGCCTATACATAAGCTTACAAGACAAAGAAGGCAAAGAACTGAATAAAATATTGCCATAAATATGATTATAATCATTAGCTCAAGATTTGTATCCTGTTTTTCTCTCCTCATAACAAGGAACATAAGTCAAAAGCCACACAATAAACTATGATACACTTAAATTATATTTATGTCAATGTCAAATGTAAAATCTTAGGAATATGTGCTGTATAATAACTGAACATGTGTTGTATAATAACTGAACATATGTTGTATAATAACTGGATATGTTGTATAATAACTGAATGTGTTGTACAATAATTGAATATGTATTGAACATATAATGACTGAATATGTGATGTATAATAACTGAACATGTATTGTGTAGTAACTGAATGTGTGAAATTTATAAAGACATGCTGTGTCATGCCAAAACAAAAGACAAAAACAAACAGCGAAGAAGACTGTAAAGGAAAAAAAAAATATTGTACAAAGTGATTGTATCAGAGGAATAGGGAGAAGTATTGTATTGTGTTTCAAGATTGTAAATATAGGTGACAACTTGAAAAACAAAACAAGGGGCATGTGAGACAGAATATTAGAAGACCCCAAAAGAAAATCGTTTATGTGAATATTTGTTAAAAGTGTAATTTGTTTTTTGATGTTGGTATGATTTGGTTAAATGACGAAAACGTGTTGCAAATGCTCATTGTTACGAACAACTAAGTTAGTTTAAAGACGTCATAAATCTTTCCATATTTGATTTTAATATATATGTATAAATATTAGAATTATATGTGTTCCATAATAAAAGTAAGAGAGGATGGTTAGGGATCGCTTCCCTAACAAGAAAGAACTATTTGATGGACGCATACGCGGATGTATACGAAAAAGGCGGTGTCACGTGAGGACGCCATAATCTTCCCACTAGCGTGTGTGTATTGAAGGTGAATGGTCGCGTTGATGTAACGTGTGCATATTATAGAACGTTTAACAGACTTTCATCAAGCATTAGTTCCACTAAATGAAAAAGTGGAAAGGTTATAAATCATTTAAAACGGTGCTAGGAGGATTTATTTTAATGTAAAATATAGAAAAAAGTGTTAATAAAAGAATACATTGTGGTGAAGAAACATCGTGTGATTTTTCATTCCATCCGTTACCACGCTCTGAGATCACAAAGATCTCAATAGCTCAAAGACCCAACGAAGCTTAATTACAAAAACAGCACCAGTATATAACATTTTTGTTTCCACCATCATGTTATATATTTTTCATAATCACTTAACATTGTCATGTATTTTATTGTTACATCCTTTAACAATTGCCAATGCTCCTTTCCTTTTTGCAAAAGCCAACTTGTTTTGTTTCTCTCATTTTCCACCCTATCTATTTTGGCCCCTAAATATATAAATCTCTAACCACTTTGTATTCTTGGTTATCTTTCTTCCACTTTTCAAATCTACTTCGTTTTGCCCCTTAAATACTATTATTTGTGTCTTGTCCTGGTTTACCTTCAATTTCCACTCAATACAATACTTACCTCTTTGCTGTAATGATTGTTTTAAACCTATCATTGTAATGGATCTTGCAACTATTATCGGTGCCAAACAAGAAAGGTATTGACAGTTGGCGGTTAAAGAGAGGCGACGTTGCCGCTTATCGCACCACGCCGAGAGTGCGCTAGCATTATGTGCAAGAAGACAGTTGGATTGCATTTGGAATGTAGAGCAGGTATAATTCATATTCGTATTCGAAAATGATAGTAAAATAGTTCATCTACATACAAAGGATGGAATATAGAAGTATTATATCACTGTAAAGATTAATGTTAACAAAAGAAACATACCTGTGAAATATTGTAATGGGAAATCACTTGCATTATTGCTGTTGCTGGAATTACCCGTGGAAATGACAAACTGTTCTATCCTTGCTTCTAAGACTCCATTTTCCCATGTTGCAGTTATTAAGCCCTTTGTACCAGTAACCACTTGTTTACGGTTTTCAGCTTTTTATTGATGTAGCTTTATTACAGATGACACAGTGAAATCTTTGTTTTGCACAACATAATCCTTTACTTCAGCCCAAATTAATTGAGTCGGAGTACACTAGGAATCGGCAAAACCAATTTTGCGACCATGTTCTTCAGCAGTACCATCAACTGCATAATCCTTTAATTGGGATATGCACCTTGTTAGGTTGGTACTGCTTGTATAAGAAAACCAAAAGAGTGAGTGAGCCTTTGTTTGAAAAATGCTGATTCGTGTGCCATGTTTGTTGTTTATTAATAAAGATGATATAAAGAAATTTGGTAAATTTTCGTGTATTCTCAACATATGGTGACCCCCCGAAATGATCTCACAATATAAAGAAGTACGAGGTAAGAGTACAATAATTGCTAATTACCTGTGATAAGTGGAACATGGAGAAGCAAGATGCAAGCCAGTGAGATCATCATTTACAAAGTGTTATAATTTGCTGATGAATCTTCTAATGGATCAAGCCAACAAGAAGTAAGAACAAAATTTACAACATTAGAAAGAATATGTGGGGAATTATCCGTATATGACGAGGAAATTGTTTCCAAACTGTTGGATTCAGACCACAAAACTGACGATGATTATGAAGCTGAGTATATGGTTGTTGTTAGCTAATGCTGGATTTCTGACAATGAAGTCATTAATCCTCTTGCTCTCCAGTATTTTTCACTGATGGATGGGGTGTTAGAAATCGCCGGACATATTTGAAGGTGGTCTCGGTCCATTTCCTCCAGACATTCTGGGGGTTGTGAGAGAACGACGTGACCGCCAAAACATAAAAGTATGGTGCTCTCTAAAAAGTGGTTACTATTACTGCTAAGTCTCTCCAGTATATGGTTGTAGAGCAGTATAAAGAGAAAATGGATAGTGCTAGAGTGGAAGTAGAAATATATTTTAGTAAACTAACGGCAAACATGGAACGAAATATGTCAATGTGTTCATCTCCAACGTCAAGTAAGAAGTTAAAGCTACCCAAGATAGAACTTGAGAAATACGGAGGTGAAGTGAAGGATTGGTTAGGCTTCTGGAGTCAGTTCAAACATTTACACGAGGATCGAGAGATAGAAAATGAAGATAAATTTCAGTTCCTCATCCACGCGACTTTAGAAGGCACAAGAGCTAGAGAAGTAGTCGACAGTTTTCCCCCTATTTCTGAAAATTATCCCAAAGTGATATGTTATTTGCGAGATAGGTTTGGTCGTGAGGGTCTTCTGATCGAATTTTACGTCAGAAAACTGTTGAGGTTAGTTGTAGACAATGCCACTAACAAACAAAATAAACGTGATATTGTTCGAGAGGTAGAACTGGAACTTAAAAATTCAATGCCACAGCTGGGACTTGAACCAAAGACCTTCCGCTTTGTCCACACACAGCTTTTGTGTTTAAAAACACCAACAGTAAGTTTGTTAGCATAAATAAATAGTAGTGATATTGTTCAATTATATGACAAGTTGGAATTGCATTTGAGATCACTAGAATCTATAGGAATGACATCAGACAAATATGCTGCTATGTTATTTCCTTTAACGGAATCCTGTATCCCTGAAGATATGTTAAGAGTGTGGCTTAGGGATCCAGTATCAAACGAAGCTGGAGAAGATGAGCAAAGAAACTTACATAGTACGAAGCTGAAACGGTTGTTATCCTTCCTGAAAAATGAAGTAGAAGGGGAAGAGCAAATTAGCTTGGCTAGAACTGGATTTCACATTCATGAAGATGTTAACAAAGAGGAGAGAAAAAGACTCAAGAAGCAAGAACCTGTAGTTACAGCAAGTGAGTTATTTTCCGGAGAGAACAAAACAAAAGATTGAATTGTATTTTTTGTGAAAAGCCTCACGAGTCCTAGGATTGCTTCCAAGCACAAAGAATGTCATTTGAGAAGAAATTAGATAAGCTAAAGGTTTCAAGGAGATGCTTCATTTGCTTCAAAACAGGGCATCGTGCAAAGGAATGCAAAGCCAGTGTAAGGTGTTTAATTTGCAGTAAGAAACATTGGGCTGTAATGTGTCCAAATCTGCCAAAAACCAAAAGAACTAAAAAACAAGTGAGATCGAAGAACACTACACGGGCAAGAAGGAAAGTTCTATTTTAGCAAGTCACTGCCAGAAAGGAAAGGTTTTACTGCAGATGTTACTGGTCAAGCTGAAAGGTAACAAACGTACAAAAATTGTGAGAGCAATTATCGATTGTGGTTCCCAGAGATCTTATATACTAGCCAGTACTGCCACAGAGATGGGATCTATATCAGGGGGATTTGAGAAGCTTGCACATAATTTGTTTGGTGGAATTACTTCAAAGAAAATAAAACACAATTGTTACAACATACAATTGAAAAGCCTAAAGGATGATTATTATTGTAATGTTGGAGTGTTGGATCAGCTGGTCATTTGCGGTAAATAACCAGAATCAGTAAGTTAAGCCCACATCTCAAAGTGTAGGCAGAAACGAATAATGTGCCCACCAATGTTGGAGACAATGAACCACCGATAGAGCTGCTGTTAGGTGCTGATGTTGTTGGAATGTTGTTGTTGTTTTCTAGTGCCTTGCATCTGGCAATGAAGCCATTAGCATTCGTGCTTTCCAATACTTTTGAACTGTACTTTCTTCTGATCTTAATGCTTCACAGGTCTTCAAGTAATGTTGAAGTAATGTTCAAGTTGGAATGTTGTACTCAGGAAAAATGGTTAGTTTGTTACCTACTTTAATGGCAGTACACACGTTTCTTGGTTGGGTGTTGATGAGAAGAACTGCTGGAATACCAAGTGACGGTAATCAAATTTCCATGACGATGACTTTACTGACACATGTACCTAGCATTTCAGATCTATGGAAACTTGATGTTTTAGGGATTTCTGACCCTGTTGAAAGTAAAACCAGAAGCCAAGAAGAAGCTATTGTTCTCAGTCATTTTCAAAAGAGGCTGAAGAGGAACGATGATGGTCGCTATCAAGTGGAATTACCACGGAAAGATAATCGAGTGAACTTGCCAGACGTCTGTGTCTTTCTTTCTTTCTCAGCTACTTCTTTATAGGCCTCATTTTGGCTCTGAATAAATCGTCAATCACTGGCTGTACTGTGTGATGTCTGTTGTTTCTAAGAATTTCGCCCTTCTTGCAGAAGTAATGTACATGTGCGAGGTTTTGGTCTTGGTGTTGTTGCACACACGGCAATGGTTTACTTGGCCCCTACCTGGAACAATGTGAACCGAAGACACATTGCAGTTCATCTTGATGGCGCTGATCTGTTGTGATGGAGACGGGCCTTTCTTTATAGAAAGCCACGAGTGGATTTGGGCCATTCAGAAAAGAGAAAAACTCCTTCCTTTCTGTAAAGGTTGTTTCCATTTCTTGTATTCTTCATCACACAGTATTTTCTGAGCTTTTTCAAATTCATTTGAAAGGCCAAGATTCTCCAGGCTTTCAATTATCTTTTTAGAGAAGTTTCTTTACAATGTAGAAACTCATTTGATACCTTGCTAAGACCAAAAAAAAAAAAGAAAGAAAGGCCCCCCTAGCTTGCCAACCGCAGGCTAGAGGCTCCTGTATCTTTTTAGTTCGGTGTCTTTTTTATATTCCAAACTATTTGCGCATCTTTATTGGTTCCTCAATTACAATGCTGCAATAATTTAATGACAGGAAGGAATGAATATACTAATACATAATGTCTACACATAACTTAATTAAATATCCCCCCAGTTAATTTCATATTTATTCCACGACTTCAGTGCTACATACAGTTTTAAATATGCAATATAATTACATGTACATGTCATCACCAATTCATCTTACCAATATATTAAGAATATATAACCTAATTACATTTTACATAACTTATTATATGTTGTTGTTGTTAGCTAATGCTGGATTTCTGACAATGAAGTCATTAATCCTCTTGCTCTTCAATATTGTTCACTGATGATATTGAAGAGAGCAATAGCAGTAATAGTAACCACTTTTTAGAGAGCACCATATTTTTATGTTTTGGCGGTCACATCACTCTCTCACAACCCCCAGAATGTCTGGAGGACCACACCTGTCGTTGGTTTACAGGTCTCACCTACCTGACCGGGAGAATTATCAAAATAAATTCACCGACCACATCCTCTGATCACCAATCACAGGATGTATTACATGCAATGACAGGTCAGCATGTTAGGGGTTAAGATTTTATAGAGAAATGGAGAGGTTGGAAAAATAAAGACTCCCTAGCCCTCAGGAATCCTAATAGCATCGGGGTCGGAAGAGAACAAGAGATGACCAAGGTAAGGTCAGATAGAAAAGATACAGTGAGGAGCAAAACACCAGTAAGTGGAAGTAATGTTCTGCTCAGCTTGGGTACCTTGTGGTCGCTATTCACATATCCCCTAGACGGAGATATGTTATCCCATTTATATAGCTACATGTTATGCCCCAGTTGATTTATCTTTATTAAACAATACCACAATTCATACAATTGAAAACAGAATACACAGTATATTAATCTAAACTAATGTTTAACCTACGTCCTAACTAAGCGTATAACTACGAATATCATGTCTAGTAGATCCAATCAGGTGATCGTCAAATCCAGTGTTGTCTGCTCTGTGGTCATGGATTTCTTCTAAATTTGGCTGCCTCTCTTGTGGAAATGGAGTTTGCTAGTTTATCTAGCCACATCCACAGTCTTCGCCGACGTACCACCGAGTAGATAGTTCTGTCCTGTAGGTGTGAGAGGGCCATTGCCCTCCCAGACGTCCGCAGCGGACATTCCCATAGCGCATGTTCAGGCGTGTCTACGGCATCACAGCAACAATTGCTGCTCTCCCTCAGACCAAACCCCATGAGATATGCACCGTAGGGTCCATGTCCCGTGATGTAGTGGATTAATCCTTTTGAAGGCTTGAGGTATCTCATGCGGAGTCTCTCAGCAACATCTGGGAAAATGTTATAGGTTCTCCTACCCGTGGTGTTCGTCTCCCATTCATGTTGCCATTCACTGATAAGTCATTCTCTAATATGTAGTTCATCTTGAACTGGAGCTCCTGCAATTTGTGCAGCTCGCACCGGGTGTTGATGGCGAGCGGTAGGATACCTAAGGTGACTAATAGGGCATCTGTTGGGGTTGTTGAAAAAGCCACACTCAAGCAAATCAGTGTTTTTCGTTGAAGGCTGCGTACTTCTCGCTTGGCAGTGGCTAGATACAGTCTATGTGCCCAGGTACTTGCAGCATGGCCCATCACAGAAGCCAGGATTGCATTATTATTTAAGTGAATGGCTCCATAAGGGATCGTCCCAAAGTTGCATGCTAGACGCCCAAGTTTACCCATTATGGTAAGTGCCTTTTTTGCTGTTTCAGTTATATGCTGCCTACACATCAGGCCCTCTTCCAAGTTAACACCCAGATGTCTTGTATGGTGACGCCTTTGTATTCTTATTCCATTAAGGGATATCGCTGGATCTCTTTTTAGCTTGCCTTTCAAAAGTATATATTTAGTCTTTACCGGGGAGATTGTCAGCTTGCGCTCCATACATTCCCGGTGAAAGACATCCAGGGCATCTGCAGCACGAAGTTCTAATACTGTCCTAGAATTACCAGTAATGATGATGGCAACATCATCTGCATATGCAGTGTGCCCACTGATTGCTGCAGTCCGATTTAGTTCATGTAGTATCGGTTCAAGCCCGATATCCCACAGCACAGGCCCGCATACTGAACCCTGTGGACAGCCTTTGGTTACTGCTCTCGAGATCTTAAAATCGCATAAAGTTACCTTTCTACCATAGCAGTAATCACAAAGGAGCAGGTACAGGTTCCCAGGGCTGTTCATACTAGGAAGTTCAGCAAATAGGGCGGGCCACAATAGATTGTTGAAGGCCCCTTCAATATCAATGAAAAGACCCAACACATACTTGGTGTCAGCTTCCTTCACTACATTGATGGTATGATTTATAGCATCCTCACAAGATTTTCCTCTTCGGAAACCAAATTGGGTTAATGTAAGGCCTGCTTTGGGATAGTTGTTTTGTTACTGTGTTTATATTTTTTATTTGTTAGGTTTGTGTTTCTGGCAGCAAACATTATGCATATGTGTCTGTCCTTGGCAGTAAATTTCAATGTGTGCAATTGTGGAAATGAATGACATTGCAAAACTAAAGGAGATAAATCTCTCCATTTTATCCTTGGAAAAGAAGCTGGAAATTAAAAACGTAGGCAGACCGCTGCCACCAATCTGTTTAGTTCAGGTGACTAATTGTAAAGGGAAAATCCTTACAAGAAAATTTAATGAAAATGTGTATTCAACTTTTTCGTGAACATGTGCTTGTGAAGTAACCAACCAGTTCTTCTGTTCTAAATGTTTAATATTTGCAAACGACTGAAGCAGCACCTAGACAAATAATGGTTGTGGTGATATCGGTCACTTAATGAAGTTTTGATTTCTTCCATGACTGTTTAAAAGCAAAAATGCACAAGTATAGGTTTTACTGTAGCATGTACACTATGGGTGGGCACATTTGGAGTATGGTAGGAGATACACGTCACCCCTCTCAATGTGCAGTGAGGAACTGTAACTGACAACACTGCTGTCCGTGTATTGAGCATGACTTCATCACTATTTTATAATTAAATTCATATAAAACATTCTATCACATTAATTCAATATATACAAAGAAAATATATAATAACCTTAAGATTCTTGCTGATGGACGGAGGAGATCAGTCATGGCTGTTATAACTTGTGCTCCAAGATTTTCGTCAGTTATGCGGGACCTGCTTTTTGATTTCACAATTTTCATTTGTGAAAACAATTGCTCATTAATGTAGGTCGATCCAAACATAGACAAAATCCTGGTAGCGAACAGCTTAAGGTGGGTAAACTTTGACTGGCAAACACATTTATGTATTTCTATACCCTCCAATCTTTTGCATTGAATTTTAAGGAAAGTGTCTGTAGATCGGTAATTTCCATGTGTAAATCCAATGTGATTTTTCTATGTCTATGGCAAAAGAGCAAATAAACAGTCATTTTCCATCTTCCTGAAATCTCTAAAGCGATTTTTTGCGAACTCTGACTTCAATTCATCCAGAATTACTGCACATCTTTTAAGTTTTGTACTGAAATACTGGGCAATGTCTTTAAAGAAAGAAAACGATAAAGTTGAGCACTCATTAAATTTGCTTTCCATATGTCAATTTCAGCACGAAAGATTTAATCATACTGTACATGTGTACTATGGTCTGATTTTTTCCTTGCAGATGGCCATTAAAATCATTCAAGTGGTCTGAGATATCGACAAGAAAAGCCAGGTTATTGACGCAATTTACATCTTCTAGTTTGGGGATCGCTGTGCCGTGTAAATAAATTATCAACAAAATTAGTTTTGGACGAGTAATAAAATATTATAAAACATACCTATACTATTATAAAACACACATACCTCTTTCCCCATGAAGTCTGAAATTGTGTTACGCAAATTTAAAAACCGCTTTAGACATTTACCTCTGCTCAACCATCTGACTTCATAATGATATAACACATCTTCATATTCCACCCCTAAATCTGCAGAACTTTTCAAAATTGTGATGGGTAAGGGATTTTGATTTTATTTTATTTAGTGTTTTTACCACGATGTCCATTACACTTTTCATGTTTAGCACACACTGCTTTTTGGTGAATTATACATTGATCAACATTGCCAGATTTGAATTTTACTATTAGTGTTCAAATAATTGTATATAATTCAGGGTTTTATTTAATTAACTAATACTAAAAACAGTGAATGTAATCTATTGCAGCTATATTACCTTTCAATTAGTTCTGTTTTCCTTACTTTTATAATTTGTATGTTTACTCAGGGGTCTCCGTCTAGGGGATATGTGAATGGCAACCACAAGGTACCCAAGCTGAGCAGAACATTACTTCCACTTCCTGGTGTTTTGCTCCTCACTGTAACTTTCCTATCTGACCTTACCTTGGTCATCTCTTGTTCTCTTCCGACCCCGATGCTATTAGGGTTCCTGAGGGCTAGGGAGTCTTTATTTTTCCAACCTCTCCATTTCTCTAATTTTTCTATAAAACCTTAACCCCTAACATGCTGACCTGTCATGGCATGTAATACGTCTTTTGATTGGTAATCAGAGGATATGGTCAGTGAATTTATTTTGATAACTCTCCCGGTCAGGTCGGTGAGACCCCGTAAACCAATGACAGGTGCGGTCCCCCAGACATTCTGGGGGTTGTGAGAGAGCGATGTGACCGCCAAAACATAAAAATATGGTGCTCTCTAAAAAACGGTTACTATTACTGCTGTTGCTCTCTTTTTTATGAAATATGACTCGAGGGGTAAAATGTTCCGGAGTTAAAATAGTCCCCCATTCGGATCTCCGGGCGGGGACTACTTCTCGAGAACCAAAACATTATATTAATAGAAGATCTAACATCAGACTTCTACAATGGAATGCGGGTGGTCTCACACAAACAAAAAGAGTAGAACTGAATAAAATTTTATTTAACTATAATATTGATATATTTGTAATACAAGAAGCAAATCTAACAAATGACCAACTTAAATACTTCAATTTTACTGGATTTTTACTACACTTACTACCCAAAAATAGACAGATAAGTAGTGGAATATTAGTTGGAGTCGAAAAGGATATTAAAACCTTTGAAATTGTTAAAGAAATGGATAACACAGATAAAAGTGAATTAATAAAGCTAAATTTTTGGGATAACAAAACACATCTACATTTATACAGTATTTACAATTCTCCCAGGAATGAACCAGATCTCTCACTTGTTGACCAATTAAATAAAACAATCGTAATTGGGGATTTCAATGCACATTCCAAAAGATGGGGTTATGAAAAAGTGGATTCTACAGGGAAGATAGTGGAAGAATTTTTGAATACCACAACTTTTGAACTGATTTATAGTAAAGAAGATCCCACAACCTTCATACATTATTCTGGAGCAGGCAGTAATCCAGACCTCTTGTTAGCTACAACAGATATTGTTTCAAAAATTAAAAAACAAGTAATAGAAGATCCAAGTTCTGGTCACAGAGCAGTAATTGCTGATATAAAACTAGAGAATGCAAATAACAGTCAAGGTCTTACGAATCTGTATTGGAACTTCAAAAAAGCAGATTGGAACAAATATAAAATTGAATTAGAACATAAATTTAAAGAACAAACAAAGTCACAGCTACATGACCAACCAGATCATATGAACAAAGAATTCTGTAAAGTCGTCCTAGAAACTGCAAAAAAACATTTTCCTCGTGGAAGAATGAAAAATTTCAAACCCTTTTGGAACCCCCAGTTAGAAGAACTGAAAAAGCAAAGGGATATAGCTAGAAATACAGCTGAACAAACAAAAAACATATCAGATACACAAATATGGCGGAAGAAATGTGCCTCACTAAAAAAAGAAATTAATACTGCTAAAAGGAATCACTTTAATAATTTCTTAGAAAAAATGGATTATAGGACAGATGGTAACAAAGCCCATAAGTTCATAAAATATGTCGACAGGAAAGAAAACAACAGCACACCTATCATACACAACAATAAAATGTTAGCAAATGATGCAGTCATAGCCGAAACATTCAATAAATATTATGCTAATTCACACAAAGTAACAAGAAATAATAAAAAGGAACGTAAAGAATTTAAGAAAGATTTGAAACAAGAAAGAGAATGTGATGCTAACACTCAGTGCAATATCTTTTTTCAAAATTTTAATATGCAAGAATTGAACATTGCAATAAATAATCTAAAAAACAAAAAGTCTCCTGGACCAGATCACATACATCCAGAGTTCATAAAAAACCTTGGAAAAACAGCAAAACAACAACTACTGAAACTCTACAATCTATCCTGGAAAACCACTGTACCTGCTGAATGGCGAAAAGCAATAATTGTCCCACTCTTGAAGAAAGACAAAACAGCATCAGAAATAAAAAATTATAGACCAATAGCTCTTACTAGCATAATAGCAAAAGTGATGGAAAGAATGGTGTCAAACAGGTTAAATTGGTTTCTAGAATCACAAAATTTAATATCCCCATGTCAAGCTGGATTCAGAAAGTTCCACTCTACAAATGAACAAGTCTTACTTCTCAGTCAAGAAATCAAAGACTCCTTCAATAGAAAAGAAGATAATTTATCAGTTTTTATTGATTTCCAAAGTGCATATGGTTCTATATGCAGAACAAAACTACTAAAGAAAGTAAAAAAAATAGGGATACAAGGTCCAATGTTTTCATGGCTATGTCATTTCCTAACACAACGCTTTATTGCAACCAGATATGGAAGAAATATATCTAAATACAAACAAGTACACCGTGGCTTACCACAAGGTGCAGTGCTCAGCACTACACTTTTTAATATATTTATTAATGATCTACCACAACAAATACAAGAATCAGGCGTGAAGTGTGCACTATTTGCTGATGACTTAGTAATGTGGACTTCAAAACCAAAAAGCAAAAGCACAGAACTAGAAAAAACCATGCAACAATCCTTAACCAACTTACAGAAGTGGACCAAAGAAAATTTAATGACTGTTAATACAACAAAATCAAACTACCAAATCTTTTCACTAAGAAAAAAACCACTAAAAATAAAACTAAATTTTGAGAGTCAACAATTACCAGAAACAAAGGAAGCAAAGTATTTAGGAGTTACATTTGATACCAAACTTACATGGACCAAACAAATAGAAAATGTAATACAAAGAGCAGAGAGGCGCCTTTCACTGTTAAAACGTCTAACAGGAATGAAGTGGGGATGTTCCAGAGCAACGCTTAACACAACATACAATGTATATATAAAACCATTATTTACTTACTGCAGCAAAGTTCTTGTAACAGCAAACACAAAAAAAGCTCAAATCTTTCAAAACCAAAGTCTGAGATTAATTACAGGTGCTATCAAAACCACACCAATAGCAGCTATGGAAATACTAACCAACCAACACCCCATTGAATATGAAATAGAAAAAGCGGCTCTTATTCAACACGAAAAGTTGACCAGACTCCCATTCAGTACATGGCACAAGAGAAATTTTACACATACACTAAAGACTCAGGAGAGCTTTCTTTCCAAAATTCAAGACATCAAGAAGAATTTAGACCTTCCTAATTCAAAGGAAATCTTCATATCTAAAGTCAATCCAACACATACATTAGACATCACATATTATTTACACCTGACAGAAGAAGTTAAAAAAAGTGATACTCCAATTGTGTTCTAAAATTATTGGCATTAGAGACAATCCATACTAGATTTCCAGAACATGAATGGGTCCATATTTATACTGATGGATCATTGATATCAAACCAAGATGGAGCAGGTGCTGGAGTCACATGTCACCTCTTTTCCTATTACAAATCTTTAAGTTATGGAACTACTAACTTTGATGGAGAAATTGAAGCAATTCGAATGGCCCTACAAAATCTTTTGTGCAGAATTTCACATTTTCAGCAAGCAGTTATTTTCTCAGATTCCAGGGCAGCAATTATAGCAATTACTTCCAAGTTGTCACCAAAAAAACCAAACTATTATAGAATGTTGGTAGATGCTTAGCCATCTAACAGCACTTCAAAAACACCTAGAGTTCCAATGGATACCAGCTCACTGTGGACTGAGTGGTAATGAGAAAGCTGATTTTCTTGCAAAAAAGGGTACCAGCGGTGTACAAAAATCTATAGTTAATCTACCATTTTATGCAGCTAAAAGATTAGTCAACTCTGAATTCAAAAAAATTATTGCAAAATATTACTATGAAAAATCAAACAATAAAAGATGGGAACTACCAAACATTCAAACAGTGATTCCTGAGTATCCTCGAAAAGCAGCAGTTGCAACCTTCAGGTTGATTATAGAACATGATTGTCTGGCAAAACTTTTAAGCAGAATTGGGATATATTCTTCACCACTCTGTCCTCTATGTGATCTGCAAGAGGAAATGGATCGAGACCACCTCCAAATATGCCCGGCCACTTCTAGTGCCCCATCCATCAGTGAAAAATATTGGAGAGCAAGAGGATTAATGACTTCATTGTCAGAAATCCAGCATTAGCTAACAACAACATATCGGTCGCTTGGTGGACGTGATGATGGTCCATATGAATTGGAATCAGAACTAAATGTTCTAGAAAAATATAACACAGCAGTTAGATGGTGCTTTTAGGCGTAACGTGGAAAAACACAATGAGGAAATTACTAAGAACAGATATGTCTGTTGCAGATAATTAACTGCATAAAATTCTGCAGAGCATGCGATTTGGCTCTCAGGGGACACGACGAAAGTCAAAATTCACTGAACGCCTGCGTGTTTCAAGGACTGGTAAACTTTACAGCAGAATTAGATTCCGCAGTGAAAGAACATCTTAAGCAAGCCTGCGTTTTTCGGGGAACGTCGGAAGAAATACAAAATAATTTATTGCAGTGTATGCTTGACGTATACCAAGAAGAAACTAAGGGAGAAATTTCTAAAGTGGAGTACATTGCTGTAATGGCCGATGAAACCTCTGGCACTTCATCTCTTTTTCAAATGGTGATTGTGTTTCGTTATCGGTTACCAAATGGCAAGCCAGTGGAAAGATTCTGGGCATTTTTAAATCCAGATGGACAAGATGCGAACACTCTCTCCCTGTGTGTGAAAAATGCACTGTAGTACCATAGTATCTGTGAAAGAGAAAAAATAAAGTCATGTCTACTGCCAGGGAAGGAATTCTTCTTTGACAGGCTGGGGAAATTATTTAATGGGAAGGGAAATCGCCCCGATAACTCGAACCCTACTGCACACCCACTGCAAAGTCACGAGCCACCACTGCCAACAGGATAAAATATGTGCAACAAAAAGAATGTAAAGCCATATATATCAATGAATATACTATCACGAGGAGTTGCTGACGAAAGGTGCTAGGAGACGGACGTGTTTTGCGAGCGCTTGCAAGAAGACAAGAATGGGAATACAAATCGAAGTATATAGAGCGAGAATCGGGCTATTTACCACGTATGGAATAAGTTCAGGATCCGGAGATTCAAAAAAACGATCGGCGACAATGGCATGGTTTGTATTTATAATATTGGTACTGTTAGTGAGCGGCGAAGTTGAGCAAAACCCGGGGCCGGATTCGGAACAAAATATCATGAGCATGTTGAAAGGTATTGCAGAGGACATAACAAATATCAAAGGAATGGAAAAGAAAATCGACATGAAGATGGATGGAAAATTTGAAGAGTTAAAAAAATGTGGGGAAGATTTGAAGATGAAGTAGGGAAATAGCAGAATGCAAGCAAAGAATTACATTCTTGGAAAAATCCGATGATAGAAGAAGGAGAATGAATATAATAATTTTTGAAGAATCAAGAGAAAAACATGTTTGGGACCAGATTGAGGAGATTTTGAAGGACAAATTGGGACTAAAAATAGAGGGTTGGGAAATAAGTGATACATTTAGAGTTGGAAGGAAAGGTCGAAATCCAAGACCAGTGATTGTCATGTGTGCTACAGTGAAAATAAAATGGGCAATTTTATCAAATACGAAAAAATTAAAAGGTACCAGAATATTCATTGAACAAGATTATGGGAAAAAAGACAGGGAAATCAGAAACATGTTACTACAAGAAATGAAGAATGCTAGGGCCAAAGGAGATAAAGCTTTTGTTAGAGGTCTAGATTTGTGCATAAATGGAAAGAAACAGGATATGCATCAGCGAAATTCTACTTGTGTGACAGAAGAACAAAGGCAAGCAGTATCCAGGGACAGCAGGGAGGAACCGTGTAAGTCACCGAATTCAAGAGGAGGAGCTACTGGAACAACGACTACGTCACCAAGTACGTCACAATATAAGAAAGATGGAGGGGAGCAGACGTCTCTCAACATATCACCGAGCAAGAGGCTTCAACCGGATAAACAGCTGACTGAAGATGCCAGAAGAGATGTGCTTGCAGCGACAGCAGGTTTGGACGTGTGGAGAGAAACAGGTCTCAGCATTGTATCCATGGATGGAGGAAGTATTATGCAAGTACGGGACCATGATGGGGAGGAAAAAAAGATGGAAAGGTTAACTAGGAGTAAGGCAAAAGTGCAACAATTCAGGTTTGAAAGAAAGGGATCTGTATAGGGAAAGGATTTGTGGGTTATATTCTGGAATATTGAAGGCTAGTGGGGCAAGGTAAAAAGTGGAGAAATTTATCAAATTCTAAATCTAGCTGATATGATAGGCGTGGTGGAAACTTGGTTGTTAAGAGATAATAATGTGGATTTGAGTGATTTTGACTTTTATGGGAAATGTGGCACTAAACAAAAAGACAAAGGTAGAGGTTCAGGAGGTGTAGGTTTATTAGTGAAAAAGACCTTAAAAATTAAGGTGAAAATTTTGAATGAACTAGGTGAAAAATCAGTTTTGTGGTGTGTACTAAGTGGAGTATGGGAGAGGGAAAGTGTATATGTGGCAATAGTGTAAACCCACCAAATACCTCAGAATTTTATGATCCACAGTTATTTGTTAAGATGAGACAAAACATGGAAGAAATATTTAACAGGGGCATACATAAAGGATTTGTTATAATGGGTGACTTAAATGCTCGGGTGGGGGAAAATCAAGTGCAATTAATAGGTTTTGAAGGGGAATTAAATGGTTTAAGAAAAAAGGTGGAGGAAAGAAGGAGCAAAGATAAATGTATTAATAACGAAGGTAAGAGACTAATAGAATTTTGTGAGGAGAATAATTTGATAATGTGCAATGGGGTGAAAGGAAATGACAGGTTAGTAGAGTATACTTTTATGAATAAAAATGGTCAAAGTGTAATTGATTATATTCTATATTCAGCAGATCTAGATGAATACTGTGTAGACTTTGAGGTCCTAAATATAGTTAGTTCTAGTAACCATTTTCCCTCAAGAGCAGTATTCAGAGGTATAGATAAAGAAAATGAATTATGCTCTGAGCAGAATGGAATAAAAATTCATAGATATAAATGGAAAGATGAGGAAGCAGAAGTATTTATGCAGGAGCTGGGAAACCAGTCAAATATGTTAAGGATAGTTGGCATAGAGGAGATGCTGAGAGAAAATAAAACTGAGGAAACTGTAACAAAATTAGAGGAGTTAGTGAAACAGGCAGGGGCAAAAATGAGAATGATAGATAAACCAAATATTAGAAGAGGCTGGTATGATGAGGAGTGTAGCAAGGTAAAGCAGAGAGTTATAAGGGAGTTAAGGAAATGGAGACAAACAGGGGACATACAAGAAAAAGAAAATTTTATAATTGAAAGATGGGGGTACAGGCATCTCATGGAACTCGCCTACCACCTAGGCGGCCCGGGTTCGATCCCAGGGACCCGCATGTGGTATTCGTGGTGGATGAAGCGGCGCCAGGGCAGGTTTTCTCCAGTTTCCCCTGCCATCTCATTCCACCAGTGCTCCATCTTCATTCCATGTATCATCAGTGCCACCGCCTGCGGTGCCGTAGTAGTAAAAGCGGGCGTTAAACACTACAACAACAACATCTCATGGAAGCTAAAAAGAAGGAATGGGAGGAAAATATTTGTAAAAAAAATGAGGGAGGCAATAAAAGAGAAAGAATAAAGGCAATTTGGTCCTTAGTGAAACGAACCTATAAGGTTAGAACTAGGGAAAACAATATAAGTTCAGAAGTATGGTGCCGATGCTTTGAAAGTCTGCTAGGGATAAAACAGGGGACACAAAGTATTCAAGAATTGGATAATACAAGTGACATCCAGCAATTAGACAGTAAGATAAGAATAGAAGAAGTAAGGGAGCAAGTAAAAAGACTAAAATGGAGCAAAGCAAGTGGCATAGATGGGATTCCAGGGGAATTTTGGAAGGCATGGAGTAGAAACGAGAATAGATTGTTTGCTAGTGAGAATTCTAAACAAAGTATTTGAAGAGAGTAAGGTTCCAAGTAGTTGTAGAAAGGCAATGATAGTACCAATATTTAAGAATAAAGGGGAGGTAGATAACCCTGTAAACTATAGAGGAATTAAGAGGTAGAACTGGAACTTAAAAATTCAATGCCACAACTGGGATTTGAACCACAGACCTTCCGCTTACCGGGCGGCTGCTCTACCATGAGTTATTGTGACAAACTGCCAGAATGTTATTAAATTCTCAAACCAGTTCGCATTTAATGGCATTCTGGCAGTTTGTCACAATAGCTCAGTGGTAGAGCAGCCGCCCGGTAAGCGGAAGGTCTGTGGTTCAAATCCCAGTTGTGGCATTGAATTTTTAAGTTCCAGTTCTAACTCTTAAACTTTGCCCACACACGGCTTATGTGTTTAAAAACACCAACAGTAAGTTTGTTGGCATAAATAAAATATAGAGGAATTAGTTTATTATCTGTGCTAGGTAAGATATGTGCTGGAGTTTTGGCAGAAAGAGTACAAAAGTGGGTAGAAGAAGAGAGGAAGCTATCAGATTTCCAAGCAGGATTTAGACAAGGCAGGAGAACAGTGGATAATATATTTGTGATAAGCACATTGATAAGTAAATATTTAGCAGACAAAAGGGGGAGGGTATATATGTTATTTATTGATTTTGAAAAGGCCTTTGATACAATAAATCGAAGAAGCACTATGGTACAAATGGAGTAAAAAGGGAATGAGCAACAGATTTATTCAGAGTTTACAAAGTATATATATATAGACAATGAGTTCTGTATAAAGATGACAAATAATAAAGTAACAAAATGCATCCAAAATAATATAGGATTGAGGCAAGGCTGCAAGTTGAGCCCTGTACTGCTTAATTTGTTTATAGATGATATTCTAGATGCAATTAGAATGGAAAATAGGCATATGCCAATAATTAATAACAGGGAGATACCTGGGTTGCTATTTGCGGATGATTTAGTAGTAGGAGCTATATCCAAAGTGGGGATAGATAGAGCAAATGAAGCAATAGATAAATTTTGTAAGGAATGGAGCCTTAAAATTAACGTAAACAAAACTAATTATGGTATTTAAGAAAGGTAACAAGTTAAGAAGAGAGGAGAAATGGTACTGGCAAGGAAAGGAAATTGAGGTGATCAATACATTTGATTATCTAGGAGTAAGATTAAGCAGTAAGGGAGGGTGGAAAGAGCAGAAGAAAATGGCATTGGCTAAAGGTAAAATTGCATTAAAAGCTATTAAAGCATGCCTAGATAAATTACCAGGAATGCAAATAAAACAGCTGGAGAGAATTTACACAGTCATAGTAGAGGCAAAAATGCTGTATGGGGTGGAGGAAGGGGGTGCAAATATGGATGTGATACATAGAAATTTCTGCAAGCAAGTTTTGGGTTTACCACGAGCTTCACCAAATGGAGTGGCACAAGCAGAATTGGGAAGACTGGGAACTAGAGGGATAGTGGTCGAAAGGGTGTTAAAATATTGGGCGAGAATTAGGAGTTTAGATGAGCAGAATATTCTACGTCAGTGTTTGATAGTACAGGAAAGACTAAATCAGAAAGATTCATGGCTAAACAAGATAAAGGAAATGATGCTAAAAATAGGGTTTGGTGACATGTGGGAAAACAAGGAATTATTGCAAAGTGGATTTTGGAAAGAACTCAGGCTAAGGACGGAAGATATTGAAAGGCAAGAAATGATAGGAAGTTTCAATTTGAAAAGCTCACTGGGAGTTTATAGAGAGATGAAAGTGAGCTGGAACAGGGAAAAATATATACACATTTGTGATAAAGCAGCAAGAGAAGGCTTTGTATGGGCCAGAACAGGGGTGGTGAAACTGAAAGGGTTGCGAAGTGGGAGGGACCTAGAGAAATGCCCATTATACCAACAAAGGGATAAAAAATAGCATTTACTTTTTAGAATGTGAAGAAACTAGGTTGCTTAGGGGGAGGATAGGTAAAAAAGATTGGACAAGGCTACCAAATGAAATTCAAGCAATGAAGTTAATGAGTGTAAAAACTAGGGAAAATTTAATTGAAATTGGGAACTTTTTGGGCAAAGTAAGAGCCAAATGGTTAAGGAAGATAAGTAAATATGACGAAAATGAGGATGTATTTTAGAGGAGATGTAAATGGGGACCCATTAGCTCGACAGCCTCAGTGTTTAAACCTAATGGGCCCAAGGGCAATCAGCAACTAAATGTAGTAACAAGTATGTGAATGTATATAATTTGTAAAGGAAATGGAAATAAAGATTACTATTACTATCAGGAGGTACAACAATATCAAGAGAAGAAGAGGAAGGACTATGAACACAGATAAAAACAAAAAAATTTTTTTAGAATGATTAATTGATTGATCAGCACGTGTGCGCTCTCAGACCTTTGTTGAAATACACATAACAATAAATAAAATATAATAGATAACATTGAAATGAGGCAAACCCCATTGGGCCCCTCACTGACAGTATTAGTTGAAATTAAATCAGATCTTGCTGTGATAACTCGTCCAGTGTTAGGGCAACTCTTGATGCGGGTTGGAAAGCTGGATTTTCTGCCAAGAGAGTAGTGAATAGATCCAGGGATGTTCTTTAGATTGCTGTAAAACTGTTCGGTTTGTGAAGAAATTGACTGTTGAATGGTACTGATTCCAGTTTCTCTGTGTAGTTGATTGTTTCTGAGAAACCATGGCACATTAGTTGAGATACATAAGATTTTGTTTTGAAATGTTTGGATGCATTTAATTTCTGTAGCACTGGCTCCTCCTCAAATTGGACAGGCATATAGTAAAAACGGCCTTAGAAGAGTTGTGTACCATAGTATGCAGTTTTTTTAAACTTAAGCGAAGATCTTTTGTTGAGAAATGGATAAAGTTTTGTCAGTCTTATTTGGGCAAGTTTGAGTTTGTTACTTATATGTGGCTTCCATGTGAGTTTTCTATCAAACAGTACACCAAGGTATTTCACCGTTTCTCTGTCACTTTTCCAGGGTATAGAATTTGTTGCTATCTTTACTGATGGTGGATATTCCGGTCTGCATAATGTAAACACCATTGCTTCATATTTGTTATGGTTGAGAGAAATGTGCCAGTTGTCAAGTCAGGATATGATTAAGTTTAAGGCCTCTTGAAGGCGATTTCTAGCGGTGTGTAAATTATGATGGGTTGCATAGTTGGCAGTATCATCGGCATACATTGCTATTTGAGCTGTGGGATTTGTAGGCATGTCAGAAGTGAACAAGTTGAACAGAATTAGACCCAATATTGAACCTTGTGGAACACCTGCTGTCACAGGTTTGGTAGAAGAATGACTGTTACCTATTCGAACTGAAAAGGTAGGGTATGATAGAAAGGAGGATATTATTTTGTAGAGGTAGTCTGGAGTGCCATAGAGAAACAGTTTGTATAGTAGACCCTGATGCCAAACTCTGTCAAATGCCTGACTGAAGTCAAGGAATGCGACAGCAGTGTGTTCTTTCTTCTCGAAGCCTTGTGCTATTTGCTCTGTAATTCGGAGAATTTGGTGAGTAGTTGAATGTTTGCGACAGAAACCAAATTGAAAGGGAGGTAATAGTGACACTTGTTCTAGAAATTTTCCTAAACGTAAAACAAAAATTAACAGCAGAAATACTTTCCATAAAGTATAGCTCTTGGAATAAAGGAATTAGTCATTGTCCACTTGCCATAAACAAAATGCAACTGGAGATATTTCAGAGTATACTTCAAACACAAACATATTGAATCATAAGAGCACATATATAATAATATACAAAGTTAAGTAATTATAAAAATAAAAAAACAGTTGTGTAACTAATCAGAGAAAATATGTATCTAAAGTAACCAAGATAGCTTGCCGAATGAAGAGAAATTATCGTGGTTATGTTTGGTCATTTTTAAAGTTTGCGTTGTTAATATTCAATTTATATAAGTTTCCTTTGCTGTGCAAGTTATGACCCAAAGCCTAATCCCAATAAGAGTAATTTGAGAAAGTACTTAGAGTTGGCATATATGTTAAAATGGTTGAAGAGTTGTTTGAAGTTAGTTTTATAATTATGTTAAAGGTGTTGTGGATTGTCAGTTTACTTATTTATTTATTTATAATATGTTAGGAACAGGATTAAAATATGGAAAGGAATAGCAAAACCATAAGAGTACATGACCCACCTAGAAGAAATGCAGATAGAGGCATTTTGTTCTTGTGACTACACAGATTTTAGTAATATGTATAAGAAAATTTTCCACGAGTTCCAGCTTTGGTCAGATATGAGTACAGATGTATTTTACGTCAAGTTAATGTAAAGAAAGTTTCTAAATGTACAACTTTAAAATTATTGTTAAAGTCAACAGTGAATGAATTTGCAAGTTATTTGTTCTTTTCTTTTTTTTTAATTGGAGACCTGGTTATTGATGGCAGGAGTAGATGTTCTTTCTCTGATAACACTGGACCCTGTTATCCCGTTCGTGTACACACACTAACCTAAGCATTGCAACCTAATATGGACTACATTTTGATAACACAGGACCCTCTTGTTCATGTACTCGCACTAACCTAGGTGTTGTAATCTAACACAGGCTAAATTTCAATAGCACAAGACCCTGTCATCCCATTCATGTATACACACACACTAATCTAACATGGATTAAATTTTGATAACACAGGAATTTGTCATCTTGTTCATAGGTATACCTAGTCGTCGTAACTCACAGGCTAAATTTCAATAACACAGGACCCTGATTATAAACACATTCCATTTCAGTCTATGCGATATGACCATCTGCAAATAGAGACATAGGACAACATTTGATGCAGGTATAATAGTTTACCCATCATTTCTAGTATTTAAGCATATACCAATGGAAGCACTACATTCAATTTTCATAATAACCACACAAAAAATCTGCATAGTAGGTACATCTTATTAAATAATGCTTATTAAATGGCATGTCTACAGGTTATATTAACACTCTCTCATATTGGTTGGAAAGGAAAGAAACCAACATCTGCTGAGGTTATATTAATTGCAAAATTTGTTTTACAGGAATCTGCATTTGTTAAGCAGGATGAGGAGAAATGGGAGGATGACCTCTGTAGAACAGCTACCACCACTACTTCAATAAAACCTCTTAGCATCAACATCGGTGACACAAAGAGAGTTGTAGTTGTGTTTTGTACAAATCCACAAGACTTTTATGTGCAGGTAGGCAAATATAACATTTGTGTTAATTCTTCCAATAAATGTGTTCTGACACAGTTCTAGAACTTTAAAGATTGTTATTCATGATTACAAGTTCATTAGAACGTTCATTAATCACCATCATCATCATCATCATCAGTATATATATTTAATATTTCATAATTACATAAAATTTACCATATAAGGCGCATTATTGTATTTGGAATTACTTGTTTCAGATCCTATACACTTTAACATCCTGATTATTTATGTATAGTGGATCCTACCTATATCTTGTTCTTTGATACCTATAGTGATTCTAATTAGTTTTGTTCCTCCCTTTCCTTTTCTCCCCGTTTCTATACATTTGTCTTCAGTTCTCACTTGTATCTCAAGTCTTCTTTCACCTCAGTAATTTTCCTCTGCTATTTCTCTGTTATCCTTCCTACATAGCTGCAGAAACTTTTCAAAACCATTTCTCTTCCAGGAGCCCGAATGACTTAGCTGTCGATGAGCCCTTAAACCCCACTCACTCTCGCTCACTCACTTCCCCTGCCATTTCTGAAGATTGTTAAAACTGTAATTTATAGCCCTAAGTTATCCTATTTTTTTGTTCCATACTTCTTCCCGCCATGCTTAAGATTCCTTACATTCCACTATAAAATGTAAGTTAGTACATTTCCTTTTGGTACCCCCAGTTAGGAGAACTGAAAAAGCAAAGGTATATAGCCAGAAATACAGCTGAACAAGCAAAAAACATATTGGGTACACAAATATGGTGAAAGAAATGAACCAGACAATTACCAGAAACAAAGGTATTTGGGAGTTATATTTGATACCAAACTTACATGGATCAAACAAATAGAAAATGTAATACAAAGAACAGAAAGGCACCTTTCACAACAGGAATGAAGTGAGCATGTTCCAGAGCAACTCTTAACACAACATAAAATGTATATATAAAGCCATTATTTACTTACTGCAGTGAAGTTCTTGTAACAGCAAAAACAAAACAACAACAAAAAATTAAAATCTTTCAAAACCAAAGTCGGAGACATTACAGGTGCTAGCAAAACCATACCAATACCAGCTATGGAAATACTAACCAACCAGTACTCCATTGAATATGAAATAGAAAAAGCAGCTCTTATTCAACACAAAAAGTTGATCAGACTCCCATTCATTATGGTACGGTTTTTTAATAATGTGTTGGTGAATGAGCTGAGCTTTGGATTCTTTTATTATCTTGGGTGGTGATACAGGGTGAAATAATGCGGACACAGGATATAACTTTCCTATAACGCTTTTATTTGCACCTTTCTCATTGAATAATATTATATATTTGCGTGACACTTTAGTTAACTTTCCTTGCACATGAACTGACTTCCTCAGTGGTTTCTCCTCATTATTTGTTGTTTTAAATCACACTTTTAGCGCTTAAACCTGTATGTATCAAAAAAACATGTCTTCTCTCCTTGGACACTATGACGCTAAGAAGATAAAATCTAGCATTTTCTTTCACAATGCGTTTGTATTCATACGCGTATGTGTCCATTTCCTACGGCATACACTATGAAATCATCTTACACGTTAAATAGTTCCCAGAACGTTAAGGAAGCGATCTCTATCTATCCTCCCTACACTTTTAATATTAAATATAAAATGATTCTTAAAATTATACATATTAAATTTGAACATGTTACTTAACATTAATGGCGTTATTAAACAAATATTTTTCTTAACAATGTAACAATGGTAATACGCTCTCAGTACTTAACAAATCCTTACCAACATGAAGAATAAACTATATTTACAATAAATATTCACATAAATACTTTCTTTTCAGGGTCTGACCACATATTCTGTCCCAATTACATGGAACAAGAGAAATTTTACATCTGCACTAAAGACTCAGGAGAACTTTCTTTCCAAAATTTAAAACATCAAGAAAAATGTATACCTTCCTAATTCAAAGGAAAACTTCATATATAAAGTCAATGCGACGCAAACATTGAACATCACATATTATTTACACCTGACAGAAAAAGTTAAGAAAAGTGATACTCCAACTAGTGTTCTAAAATTATTGGCATTAGAGACAATCCATACTAGATTTCCAGAACATGAATGGCTCCATATTTATACTGATGGATCATTGATATCAAACCAAGATGGAGCAGCGGTTGGAGTCACATGTCACCTCTTTTCCTATTACAAATCTTTAAGTTATGGAACTACAAACTTTGATGGAGAAATTGAAGCAATTCGAATGGCCCTACAAAATCTTTTGTATAGAGTTTCACATTTTCATCAAGCAGTTATTCTCTCAAATTCCAGGGCAGCAATTATAGCAATTACTTCCAAGTTGTCACCAAAAAACCAAACGATTATAGAATTAAGGAAATTGAAGCTATTAACAGTGAAGCAACAAGTTTCTAAAGTAAGAACAAATTAGAAACTAAAAACTTCACTTATCTTAGTAATATTGCAAGTTCTTTGGTGCAAAGTTGACAATGTTTCGAGTTGACTCCAATTCATTCTCAAAGCTATACAAATTCTAAAGTAAGAACAAATTAGAAACTAAAAAGTTCACTTTGAGAATGAGTTGGAGACAACTTGAAACTCGAGTCAGTTTGTGCAAAAAGAACTTGCAATATTACTAAGATAAGTGAAGTTTTTAGTTTCTAATTTGTTCTTACTTTAGAATCTTGTTGCTTCACTGTTAATAGCTTCAATTTTCCTTATTTAACTGTGCAAATTCGTTACTAAAGCTACTGATGTTCATTTTAATTACCAATCTCTGAAAACAAAAATCTATAAATACAATCTATAGAAGGTGGATGAACGTTACAGAAACAGCTCTCTCAGTCCAAGGCCAGCTGGTTTTCATTTCCCGGATCTTCTTAAGCATGCTGTTGAAATGCCTGATATGTTTCCAAAGAGGGAGAGATTCTACCCATCCCCCATTGGTTATGTGCCACATCCCATGTACACCTTGGGTGACTGTAAACCGAAGTTCACAATGGCAGCGTCTAGTATTCGTACTTGTTTCTTAGAATTTTTGTCAGTCTACACTGACTGATGTTTGATCTACACCAGTGGATCTAAGAGTTTATGGAACTGAACTACATACATAGGTTTTCATTGCAGCACTTCCATTTATAGTGTAGAGGTGTATGCTATATCCCAAGTTATTTTATGTGTTCACTGTCAAAAATTGGGTAACTGCCTCATTTTGAGTGAATCCCATACTGCACCTCAGAGCCTTCTTTCTGTAGCTGTACAACTACCATCCTATTGTGTGGCATATGCAGGATGCCTTCCCTGTTTTATATGCTTCTAGTATTAATGTGGTGTGTGCATGGATTTCTGGTCACTTTGGCTTGCCGGGAAATGAAATGGCAGATTTGGTGGCAACCACAGAGCCTAGTATTACCATATCTTGTGTTAGTTCAGATCAGTTTAGTCCTGAAATGCAGAGAGCAGTGCTGTTGCGCTCGCATGAAAAGTGATCAGCTCTCTGTGGAAATAAGCCTAGAGCAGTGAAGCAAATTCCAATTAACTGGGTAACTGCCTCTCATGTATCTCATGAGGACATGATCTGGCTCAGTTGCATATTGGCCATTGCAATTTCATGCATGGTACCTTTTTAAGGGGCATCCTGCTCCTCTTTGTCCGCTGTGGCAAACTTTTGTTGGCGCATCATGTTTTTCTAGAGCATGTTTCTTTGGCTCACTGTTGGGACTCTGCAACTGCCAATCAACCTTGCAGAGGTCATGGCAGAGGATAAATAGGCAGTCAAAAGAGTTATTATTATTATTATTATTATTATTATTATTATTATTATTATTATTATTATTATTATTATTATTATTAGTATTATTATTATATCATTATTATCATTATTATTACTATTATTATCATTATTATTATCATCATTATTATCATCATCATTATTATCATCATTATTATTACTATTATTATTATTATTATTATTATTATTACTACTACTACTACTACTACTACTACTACTACTACTACTACTACTACTACTACTACTACTACTACTACTACTACTACTACTACTATTATCATTATTAAATTCACCCAATTGTCTTACATAGGCAAGTGGCAATGTATACAGTGTGAGTCTAAAGGACAGATGAATAGTTCATCATAAGATCAACAGATGTCAGGAGCATGCATACAGGCTAAAATCTCAAAATCGAATCAGTGTGCTATAGGCCCATATGGTTCTCAGCAATTGTGTTGGTTTAGCTGTTAAAGAAAGAGAAAAGGAACTTCAGTTTTGTGAACAATATGAGACGATTTTATATACGAGGAGGGGTGCTGTAGATATAGTACTTCTTTGGCAAATTAACTTTTTCCTCTGGTGTTATCTGTGCTAATTAAGTACATGGAACAAATCTGAAACAAGTTATTCAATAGACAATGTTCTTCATGTAAAGGATATAACGCATGGTCAGCTCATTACATGCTGTTTGTTTTAACCAGATACGTATTATTTTCATCTTACCAGCTTTTTAATTAGTGTGGAAGAGCTTTTTGGGATGTACAGCTACTCAAAAAAAAAAAAGAGAAAGAATGTCCACACTCTTGAAAGGCAGAATATGACAAAGTTCTACTTTGGATCAAGCCCCTACGAATGATAAGAGATCTCGGAGAATGAGTGAATGCACGTGTTTGAACAAGACATTAGGGCTCCATACAGCAGTGTTGCAAATAGTTGGAGCTGTGGCCGAGTGATGAAGATGATGGTAATAGAATGTAGTGATGCTAAGCATGCAGGCTCAAATCTTGCATATTTATGTTTACACTTTCCATATTTTCTGTTTTTATGATGAATGCCAGGGTTGTTTACGATCTCTGAAAACAAATTGCAAACATGGTTGTTGCATTTCTGTGTGCACAGCTAGGTCAAGCATTTGTGAGACAAACTAGTTACTGCATTGCCTTCTTAACAATAGAATGTATGTGGCTCTCATTATGCCTATCCAAATTGAACCATATTAGGAAGGTTACATCACGCCCTTTCTAATGCACAGTATAGTTATTCTGCTATTATTGAAGCATTCTTCTTCTTTATCTGGTTATCCTCCCCTTATGTAGGACTTACAAGCCAGTGCCTCAGGTCAGATGCCTATCGGGGAGTAGACGAACCCATGGACCGGACAGAGTGAAGGCATGGAAGCAGGTGGTCAGTCAGGCACCAGATAGGAGAGTGAGGAAGATGATGATATGAAATGTAGGCAAAGTGGATGATTTGAAATGTAATGATGGAGCAATTGGGGGAAGGGGGGGGGGGGGGGCGAACTGGAGAACCTGTAGAATACCCACCCAGATGCCACTTCGTCCACCACAAATACCACATGCAGGTCCCTGGGATCTAGCCCGGGCCACATTAACTGCTCGGCCAAAGTGCCACCAACTTTTTGAAGCATTCAGGAAGCGAAATTTCGTCAGTCAGGCACCAGATATGAGAGTGAGGAAGAGAATGATATGAAATGCAGGCAAAGTGGATGACTTGAAATGTGATGATGGAGCAATTGGTGGGGGAAACTGGAGAACCCGTAGAAAACCCATTCAGATGCCACTTCGTCCACCACAAATACCACATGCAGGTCCCTGGGATCAAACCTGGACCACGTTAACTGCTCGGCCAAAGTGCCACCAACTTTTTTAAGCATTCAAGAAGCGAAATTTCGTTGTGTCAAAGTATGGAATTAGCTCAGTGTTGAACAAAAAGGGAAAGGGTCGCGTGGGATTAATTCCAAAAGGAAGAAAACAGGCAAACCCATGACTTGCTACTACACATTCTCCAGAGGTAATACGGAAGGTCAAGACCCTCATCCCTGGCAGTAATCCAGCCACGCAATGCACCATTGCAAACAAATTGGGAATATCCTTCAAGACTATTAACACCATTATAAACAGTGATTTAAATATGGAGAAACATCATAGATGTCGAGTTCACAAGTTTTTTTGAGTCACTTTGTGTGCACTCACCTTCACCTATAAAATGTTGGAGAAACTGGAACGTTTTTAAGATCATTCAATCTCATCCTCAGCCGTTGGGTAACTGAAGACATCTTCCTCCACCACCTCTCTGCCGCTACAGTACTATTGCCATCTGGTGTTAGAGGTGCAAAGTTTTAACACTTCATTGTTGTCAAGTGTCATCTCAGAACATGACACCAACAGAGGAAGCTCTTTGAGAAGCATCTGACAGGAGAAAAATGAAAATTTGTGGTCACATTAGATGAGTCATATGTGTATCTTAGTGACTGCAACAAACCCCCTGCAATTTACCATCGACCAAGCAGTGGATGGCATCCAGGATGCTGAGAAAGTTTCTCGAAGGGATTTATGGTTATCACTGATTACTGCTACAATGGGAAACTGTAATTCTTAGAGTTGCTAAGAGGGCCAAAATCAAATCCAAGTATTATCAGGATGAAGTTCTCACCCCACTTTACCACACTGAAATTCCAGCTCTCTTTGGGAGAGACAGAAACAAAGCCTGGGTGCACGAAAATGTGTCGTCACACTTCTGTTTCGAATCTCTCGCATCCTTGTAAAGAATGGGACAGGAAACTGGAATACATTCTATTCCATTCAGCAACATCCCAGTAAATTCTTCTGATGCCTCTCAATGGATTTTTGCACCTTTGGATTCTTGAAAAGTACATTGGGAAGCAAGCGTCCTCAAATAATTGATGGTCTTTGGAACCTGTAAAGGGGAGCGGAAACTTCTGGACATGACTGCACTACGCAACAGCTTTCTCAAGTGGAAACTGAGGTGCAGAGCGATTGTTCGGATGAAGAGACAACAAATAGAGCATGACCAGTGGTGGAGACATGACTTTTTGTGAGGTAGGAACAAAGTCAAACTTGTTATCAGAGACAGGAAACAACCTTCCATATAATTTAGCAAATGTGATTTTAAATATTGCTAAATTAAATTATGTGTGTAAACTCCCCTTCCTTTCAATGAAGATGTTCTACAATTAAGAAATCATACTCTGCGATTCTTCAGTTTAGTGGTCGCATAAGCACCTCATGTTGGGTCTGGTTTTCGTTTAAAGGTCCCAGATACCTTGAGTGAATACGTTGACGGTTAGACATTTGGACCTATCACAATATTTTGCAGTTCATTTCAGCCCCATCTACCAGAGAAAGCTATCCCAATGGAACAGTCAGTGTTCCTGCAGGACAACCATAGCATCCATAAATCAAGGATAGTTCAGCATTGGTTTGATGGGCAAAATGATATCTCATATCTCACTCTCCAAGGTCACATGATCTAAACCCAATTGAGAATGTGTGGGCAGAAATGGAGTTCGAAATTCCTGTCTCCCAAGACATCTGCCGAACTGTGGGACAGGGTCGAAGATGTGCAGGATTCCCTTGCAGAAAGACCACATTATTTTTAGGGGTTGATAGGCTCCATGCTGAGAAGATTTAACAAGATGTTAGAGCAAGAGGGATATTAAACTGGGTACTAAGTATTTTTATTTATTTTTTATTCCATTATGTTTAATAGAGACTGAAATGTGCCTCAAGTGTAAATAATTATTTTTAGGCCAAAGAGGAAAGGTAAGACGTAAGACAGCAATTTTAAAACTAAAATAGTTTAAACTTCCTCTTTTATTCAAAAATTCACTCTTGACATAGTTGTTAGTCATACAAATAACAAAAACATTACAACTAAAACCCGTAGATTGTGTGCAAGATTCAAACCCGTACAATCCGTTATCTATAATCCAAGTTTCAACACCTAGACACGTTGAGACAATGGTTTAGCTCTGTTTTTTTTCGATACGCTTTCATACAGGGAAAACAGTCTCCAACTCTATTCCATTTAATCCGTGCAAACCCAGCTGTTATTCACACTTGTGGTTCAATCAGATAAATCATAAACAATGGTGTTTATTTTGAGGAAGCGATTGTGTCATTGAAAATTGATTCAATTCAATACTGTTCGCAATTGCAGATCAGTACAATGCCTTAACACTCTCGTAGGAGCCTGCCTGTGACTTCGGGTAAGTTCAGAAAAGCATGAAGTAATCTTGGTTTCTGACAAGCAGCCCAGCAATATTTGACCACCTGTACATTAAGAAATGTGAACATTTGTTTTCCGCTCTCATCAATGCTGTTTTGTCCTGCTTATTATACTTTGAGGCTACAGGCCCTTGGAGAATATAGTAATGAGATCATACTGAATACCCAGTACTCATGGTATTCTTACCATGTAAAAATGGTTTTACTTTCATTTCAAATATATTCTGAATAAATATATATATATATATATATATATATATATATATATATATATATATATATATTCTGAGCTGCTTCATGCTTTCATTGTGTTATGGTTTTTAATACAGTAGATTGTTGTTATGTTTTGTTTCTTTTTTGAGGGGGTAAAATTCACTATTCATTTATTCCTGCTCACAATGTATCTTTTGTCTTTGTTTAGGTTTCTGATTCTGCAGAGTTATCCAGATTAATGGACATGATAGCCACTACATATGAATCAGCTGAACCTGTATGTCCTGCGTCGCTGAAAAGTGGCAGTGTTTGTATAGCTCGCTATGCAGAAGATAAATTATGGTACCGTGCTATTGTTGAACAAGTTACTCCCAACTCAGCTTTAGTTTTCTTTTGTGATTATGGAAACAAACAGAAGGTACCACTCCAAGATATAAAGAGTATTAAAACACAACATCTGATTCTTCATAGCCAAGGGATACCTTGCAGCTTGTTGGCAGCAAAGCCTCAGAATCTTTCTTGGTCAGCAAGTGAAATTGACTGCTTCTCAGGGGCAACAGAAGACAAAATTTTGGAAGCAAGGTTTGTTTCTTGGAACAATGGCAGATATGATGTGATTCTTAAAGATACAGGAAGTGATACCTATGTTAATGCATTGTTTGGAGGTACTTATGAAATGATGGAAGCTAAAGGAGGTATCAGAAAATCAGGATATGACTATTGTACTTTGCCTAAAATAATAGAACCGAGCCAAAGATTTTCAAGTAATTCACTCTCATCAGATGCAGTCGAACATGTTTCAATCACATGGTTCATTGATCCTGAACAGTTCTACTGCCAATTAAAAGTATATCAAACTGAAATGAGTAAAATGATGGCCTCCATCCAAGAAGCTTATTGCTCAAAATCTCCAACATTCCATCCAATCCAAGTAGGTCTACCAGTAATAGCCAAGTTCAAAGCGGATAATGTTTTATATCGTGCAGAAGTAAAAGACATTAACGATTCAGTCACTGTCCAGTTTATAGATTATGGTAACTGTGAAAATGTTACAAATAGTTGTGTTTGGGACATGGAATCGAGGTTTATGAATATTCCCAAACAAGCTGTTCTTTGTACCTTGCAAGGAGTGAAGCCAGCAAATGAGAAGTGGTCACAAAGTGAGACCATGAAATACTTCCAGGCAGAAGAATTCCAGTGCACATTCCATAGATTTATAGGAGAGAAGTGGGAAGTTACTTTACTTCACAATGGAATAAATGTTGCCAGTGATCTGATAGAAGCAGGTCTAGCCAGGGAAGAGCTCTTGTATGCACCAAATGAAACATTATTAGGTGAGTAGAAGCATTAAACTTATGAGAGTAAACACCGTTAATAAGAACATGCTTTTGTGTCAAACCCACACTCATGATTTTGGTATGTTATGAGGATAGTCCCAGAATACTGAACCTAAAGAGAAAACAAAATTTTGGAAAAAATATATTTATTTCTCTACATCAGAGGTGATGAAAATTACTTGCAAGGTAAGCACACATGCCATTATCCCTCTGGGTGGCTGTCCATTAGTTTTTCACATGTTGCTGCATGGTGCAGCACATGTATATTTGATGGGGATATATTTGCCATCTCTGCTCTAGTCTCCTTTTAGCGCAATACACTTTTCCAGTGATAGAATAGCTTTGATACCCTGTTCATGGTGAGAACCATCAAGCTCCTAAATATAGCCATCAACCGCAGACTCCACCTTTTCATTGTTGGCAAATCTTTTACCACCAATTTTTTTTTCAAGTTTGAAAACAGAAAATAATCCGAGGTAATTATTCATCAATCTGATGAATAGGGTGCATGAGGAAGCAATTTGAACCTTAACTCATTGATTTTAGCCATCAAGATAATGAATGAGTGAACTGGTGCATTGTCTTGATGAAACAAAATTCTTTTTTCCAGCCAAATCCAACCATGTTTTCTTGATTTTTATCACTGAAATGCTGCAATAAGTTTGCATAATACTTGCCAGTGATTTTTTTTTTCTTTTTCATTTTGAAGATAATGAAAGAAAATTATTCCATGCGCATCCCAAAACACTGACACCATCCCCTTGCCTGCAAACGGAACTGTCTTTTGCCTTCTTTAGAATTGGTTCACCCCTTTCAGTCCATTGTTTTGACTGTTTCTTTGTCTCAGGTGTGAAGTGATAGACCCATGTTTCATCCATGGTTATGAATCGATCTAACATCTCAGCTTTATTGCTGTGAAACATTGGCAAACACTCAATTCAAACATCTTCATGACACTGATTTCATTCCATTATGAGCAAATGCGGCATCCATCTTGCACACAGCTTTCTCATGTCCAAATTTTCAGTCAATAGGCAATGTACAGCACTTTTTGAAATGCCTGCCATGTCTGTTAGCTCGCGCACTTTCAGTTGAAGGTCATCCAATACCATTTTGTGGATTTTCTTCACCATTTCTGGCATGGTAACCTCATTTGGTTGACCACTGCAATGTTTGTCTTTGCAGCTCATACAGCTTCATATAAACTCTGCCACCCAATATTTTACTATTGTAAACAAGAAACAGACCCTGAGTAGAATCTAGCTTGACTTTGATATTGGTTGGCCTGAGACCTTTCAATTGAAAGTATTATATCACATAACAATGACAAATTTGTTCCATGATTACATATTCACTGAGTGTGTTCATTATTGATGGCTACTGATCAACTGGGTACCATCAAACTTAAAACTTAACTCGACTCAAATCCTATTTTAATGTGATTCCAACAACAGTCATCAACTTCCAGTATTTATTATTAAAACTTACGGTCTTTAAGGTTGATGCTTTGTACCATAGTCATTTCTTTTTCAAACAGCTGCCATCTATACATCAGTTCAGGTACTTCTGTGGCTACCCTTGTATCTAATACATGTTTCATGAATTGAAGTCCTTATCCTCAGCTAGTGTCAACTATCAGAATTTCTCCCATTTAGACAATTTTAGGCCCAAAGAGCCTTTCAGTAACATAAGGAACAAGGGAATTGATAAATCAGGGTGGTTAATAACTTTCAGGAAGGGAAACATTATGTAAACAGCTTATAAGTGTTGAGGAACCTGCAGAATTGTATACATGGGACTAGATCTTCATAAAGAAATATGAGAATAGACTTGCAAACATTGATATTTCATGTGAAATAAAATCCTAACTTAAAGTTTGTCACATACTGTTCAAGTGTGGATCATCTTGTGTCGGTATCAATGAAGATCATGAATGGTTGGTGAACTATTAAATGGTTGGGATGTTTTTCAACCTCAAGAAGGCTTCTGATGCATTGGCAAGCAGGAATTTTACATTCCCTGCACTCCTCAAATATATGGACATGTACCACTGTTCATGAAGGACCATATTTTTTTAAGTACATGTAGTTTTACAATGGGTTCCAGCCCATTGTGGAATTCAGGGGAATGAAAAGACTGATATATTAGCAAAAACAGGAGGTAACATTAAGCAGAAATAAATAAAAACCTTTTCATATGAATCAATTGAAAGAATTATAAAGACAAAATTAATGATAATTACCAGGGTTAGGATTTTTAGGTGCAAATTTCAGATGAAAAAAGGAAGGGAATTGGTGCTCAAATAAGGTAAAAGAAAAAAAGGGACAAAAGGTGCTGGCTTATTCAACTAATTCAACAATTTCTCCTACCTCTATTCTAATTTATTGAATTACAAACAAGTACATCAAATTATCACTCATCAGAAGAAGGAAAACTCTTGAAGCTGTTATACTTCAAGACATTGAGCATCTCTACATTTTTAAAAGTAAGTCTGTTTCTATTAGGAGATAGAATGTGTTTGTAGATGCTAAAGCTTCTTTCGATATTCACAGAAACCAGTGGGCAAAATCTTGTATTAACTCGGAATGACAGTTCTACAGATGTGACAAAATCCTCAATATCTGGATTCTTCTGAAGACTAACTTCAAGTTTGTCTTTGGCAAAGCCATCTAACTGCTCCCTCACGGAACTAAAAATATCCCACTGTTTCTCCTTTTCCAAACCTTGTTCTTCTAATAGTTTAATAGCTGCAGTCAGGTACTTGTAACTATGGACACAGTATAATTCTTTCTTTCTTTATTCATCCTTTTAGAACATATACATGTTGTTGGATATATCAGGTTACATAAAATACATACATTGAAAAGTAAGAAAAAAATACAATAACGTTATATGCACTACTAATATCAATAAATAACGTTTGTACATAGTTATCAATAAAATTTACAATTTTGGTTATCTCAATTGTTTACAATTCTTCATTAAAAAATTTCTCTATCGAGTAAAAACAGCCATTTGTACAATATCTTTTGAGCTCTTTCTTGAAAACTTTATGGTTTTGGATGTTCTTTATATATAAGGGGAGTTTATTATAAAGTTTGCATGCTGAAGCTGTTTTTTTGGATTTGTATAGCTGAAATGAATGCATTTGTGGTGGATAGTTGTGTCTTATTTCTAGTAAGGTGTTTCTATTAAGTTGTCTATCTATCTGTGGTTTTTAAGTACAATATTATTTTATACAGGATGTAAATGAATAACACTGCACAAATTTTACTGGTAATAGAGGGTTCATGGACAATCAATTTGGGATATGAAACTATGGTCTAGGATTACAAATTACAGAGCTAAGCCTTAAAATTGTTTGAGCGTATGCACGCCACTGATCATGTCCACTGCAGTTTTAATGCATGTTAAGGGAGCAAGCGGGTGAACTCCATAGCCTGCCTGTTTAGCATAGTGGATATGGTGCCACGATGCAAAGGTACGCACCTATTAAAAGTGCAGGTTCAAATACCCATCAGCTCATATTTTTCATCTTCTTTCTCTTTCTTTCGTTCCTTCCTTCTTTCCTTACTTCTTTCCTTCCTTCTCTTTTTCTCTTTCTCTCTCTCTTGGTCTCTCTTTATCTCTCTCACTCTTTCTCTCCATTTCTCTCTTTCTCTTCTTTCTCTCTTCTTTCTCTCTTCTTTCTCTCTTTCCTTTCTTCCTTTCCTTCCCTTCCCTCCCTCATTCCCTCCCTCTCCCTGCCTTCCTTCCTTCTTTCCTTTTTTTCTCCCTTCCTTCCTCTTTTCTTTCTTTCTTCATAAGTGCATGCTTAATTTAATTTGATTTGTAGGAAACATTTGTGTTGCCTTTTAATTTTTCGTTTAACTGGTGTTTAAACTTTTTGTTTCAAGTGTGTTTTTACTATTATTTATACTTGCATACCCTACAATAGTAAGTACAAGCTGACAACTTTGTTTTCACTTAAATGAGATGGTCCAAGCCTAACTAGCAGCTTATAAGCAAATAAATAATGGATAAGCACTTGAAACAGCTACATGCAATTGAATTATTATAAACATAAGTTGAATTGGTATTAACATTATAATACTACCGGTAGATACAAGCAGAATAAAGGTAAGGCAATAAATAATGAATAAGTGCAGATTTCATATTTTGGTACCTTAATTAAATCTGACAATTTGAGTGATACAATAAGTGAAAGAATACAGGTAGGGAATGAGCTTATTATGCAAATAAAAAGATTTTCTCTAATGGAACAATAACCAGAAATATTAAACTCAAAGTTTATAAACCATTAGTAAGCCAGTAGCAACCTATGGGTCTGAGATTTGGTGCACCACAGTGGACGATGAAAAGACTTTGCAATCTTTTGAGAGAAAAATACTCAGAAAAATGTTAGGGCCTGTACATTGTGGTGCACACAATTGGATAGGAGAAACAATCAAGGGAATAAATTATTTAATAGGTCAAGATACTGTTATATGAAATCCCAGAGACCTAGATGGTGGGACACTTGGAAAGAATGGAGGATGAGCGCAATCCAAAGAAAATGTAAAAGAGGAAAATATTTTCATGAAGAAGGAAAAGCCGAACAAGGTGGATGGGTTGTGTGTAGGAAGAGCTTGCTGCAATGACAGTCAGAGGCTGGAGAAGGAAAGCGCATGATAGACGAGAATGGAATTAAACAGTAGGGAAGGTCAAGGCCTAATCGAGCTGTAGACCATAAAAGAAGAAGGTGCAGATTTCAAAGTAACTGCTCAAAATGGTGACCTTCAACATCAATGCATAGCCGACATCGACACAGAAATGATTCGCGAACCCTGTTGAGCATTCCTGGTGCATTGCGAATCTCATCACTGGCTGCAATAATGCGGGCAACCAGCATCTCCTAAGAATCAATTAATGATGAATATACCATGGTTTGAAGATGACCCCAGAAAAAGAAATCCTTGGGATTGAGATCCGGTGAACGAGGTGGTCAAGGCATGGTAGGACTGCCTCTTCCGATCCAACCATTGGGGAAGACTCTATTTCGATGCTCTCGTATGGTAATAGCATAATGCGCAGGAGCTCCGTCGTGTTGAAAATGCAGTCGAGTGCGAACATCAAGTGGGCTGACAGTACCTACTTCAGAAATATTTTATAAGTGTTGCCATGTAACCGAGGAGGAAGCAGGTACAGCCTAATGATGTGATCAGAAATAATGCCAGCCCATATGTTCACCATAAACTGCTGTTGGCTCTTCTCAACAGTGGCATGGGGGTTTTCGTATGCCCATATGTAGTTCAGAATTGGCCCATCCCCGGTAAACGTGGCTTCATTAGTGAACAACACCACTGAAAACAGTTCCTTAAGGCCCATTTGCAAAACTACAAGCGAAACTCACGATCTTCCGCAGTTAAGGCTTGCACATTTTGCAGTTAGAAGGGGTAGAGCTGCTCCTCATGCAAGATTTGCCATACACTTGTGTGGTTGACGCCCATTGTATGTGCAATAGCATGGGTGCTGGTTGACGGTTCCTGTTCCAGTAAACACAGTACATCTTCTTCAAACTCTGGAGTGCTATGGATACATCCTGCACTGCAATCTGCTTTATTTGGCACCACAGAACCACATTCTTGTAAACGCCACTCTACAGATTCGAAAGTAGTCTGATGGGGCTGCCATCTATTGGGATACCTTTTGCTGTAAATCCATGCAGCTATTGCAGAACAACCTTCTGCTTCACCATACACTAGGTGCATGTCAGCAAATTCAGTAAAAGTGTAATTTTGCTTTATGTTCCCACAGTACCTATTTCACTGTTTCAGTGCAATGTTATTGTGTGCTGAAGGAAATAGGAAATGAGACGTGGGTGACTTGCATAGGAAATAGTCACCACATGGTGGTGTTAGTGTCTTCCAGGTTTATTAAGGTCACCTATTGGCAGTATTAGACATTTATCATGCTAACACGTAAGTATTGAGCGCCTCTTTTGGGGAGTCGTAGTACTTTGTGCTATTATTTGGTTTCAACGTTTTGTGAACTGTTTACTGCAGGCCAACCATTAGATTGAAAATTGCTCTTATTGACACGGCCAGCTATAGCCAACAGACAGCTTCAGACCAATGGCAATACATAACTCACCAGCCTAAGTCATCAGATGTGAGGAGAAGCAAAAGTAAACAATCCTCTGTGCATTGCATATGATGGTCGTATTTTGCCATTTTAAAGCAAACGCACAACATTGCTCTCAAAATGGAAAAGAAAGGGGTAAGAAAAAGAAGGGAAAAAAGTTAATCCCCTCTGCGGGTTTGAACTTGGTTTCTCTGGCTTATTAGCTCCACAGTCAGTTGCCATAACTACGCAGCCAAAGCACATGTTTGGCAACTGCTAATTCTGTAGCCGCTTGCCACAGCCTGTTCACCATTGCAGTGGCGTGCACATATTAAGTCTCCAATTTATGCGCTTTTGCTAATGCTACAATTTAGCAATGCTTCTTCCGAGAGACAGCAGACAGGCTTTACTGAGTTCCTAATAAGCACTTTGTTTGATTCCAGTGGATGACATACTTCTTTCTGGTTATGGTTTATTGGACACAATTTCTAATTACTTTGAATATGTAGACCATTGGTTTCCTATCTCAAATTGATTGTCTATGAATCCTCTTTTACCAGTAAAATTTGTGCGGTGTTATTCATTTACATCCTATATATATATATACACCGGGTGTTAATGAACTATACCAAAATAATTTCAGCTGTTGTAGATGTGACTAATATAAGCAAGTTGAGATAGTTAAGCTGCGGCTTTACATAACGCAGTTAATTGTGTTAAACCTAATTGGCATTAGATGCTGATAAGTTGGTGTTTAAACAAGGTGGGTGAGATTATTGGATTAGAATGTCTTTAAAACTGCTTCCCGAGTATAGAAATATCGAAACTTGATATCTCGTTATTGGCGTTCTCAAGATTTAATACCTCAAAGATATCTCAAATCTCGAACTAATCATCTGCCAGTGTGACACTGAACAGCGATTAACTGCCTTCTTGCATCAATAGCCTACTCTAGTAGTATTTGTGTAACTGCTCTGGTGGCCCAATCCGTAACGCCGAAAACTGTTGTTCCAGAGGTCATTGGTTCGGTTACTGTCATGTGGTTAACTTTTTTTTCTTCGTCATAAATTACAATAGGCAGTTCCTTTAAACCTGACGTAAAGAGTTGCATTTACTTTTCATTTTACATAACTTCGTTCACCCTTTAAACCTCCTCCCATTTAGACGTACAGCAAGTGAGAGTATTAAGCAGGATTCAACCTTTGTTAGAAGGAATTGTAATTAATTGCACTCACAATGTGAAATTACTCTGTAAAATGCATTGTTCAAGAATTAAAACCTTAGACAAAATATTAAAACAAAAACAACCAAACAAACAAAACGAAAATGAAAAAAAAAAAAAAAAAAAGACAAAGTGAAAGAGACGCGAACTCGTTTACCCTCCACTTGAAAGCTAATGTCATAACCATTGCGCCAGAGAGAGTGCTCCGACCATCTCTTCATTTTCATGTGTTGTGCACTCAAGTGGTATCATCATTAGCAGTGGCATACTGGCACTTTAGAAACTTATAGCTGTAACTTCCACATTTGAACCAACAGGCCATAAGTCTCCTGTCCCAAATTACTTGTTTCAGAGATCTCCACTTGCTCTGAAAATATTTCGGTGTAGTTCATAAACACCCTGTATGTGTATGTGTATATATATATATATATATATATATATATATATATATATATAATGAATACAAAGTCCTAATGTTTAAATTTTTAAATGCCTCTTTACAGGATTCTATTTGTTTTAAACCCTGGAAGAGCTGTACAAATTTTATTGTATATTTTATCTATATCTATGCCATTTAAGGTGTTTGTCAATTATTACCCCTAAAAAGTTGCTGTATTCTATCTCTTCAATTTTGTCTTTTCCAACAAAGATCTGTAGTGTTTTTATGTTATTTTGTGGGGTGTGGAAGTGTATACATTTTGTTTTGTTTATATTAACTTGTAGGTTATTTGATTGCAAGAGCTGGATTAGTAATGTAGTATTTCATAATGTTTCTAAATTGTTTGCTCCATTGCCTATATTAATAATTGATGTGTCATCTGCATACATTGTTATTTTGCTTCCAGATAAGTTTGGCATGTCATTGATACATATAATAAACAGTAGGGGGCCAAGAACAGACCCTTGTGGTACTCCATGTTTTACTTCAAGACTTTTTGAGTAATCTTTTATGTGATTGTGCGTCAATTGTGTGATTTTCGTTACCTGAGTTTTATTTTTGAAATATTACCTAATTAAATTGAGTGGAGGACCCCAAATTCCATAATTATTCAGCTTATCATTAAGAATATCATGTTGAACACAGTCAAAAGCTTTAGATAAATCTAAGAATATTGTCGGCACTACCGCAAAGGAGCCGAAGAGAAGAGACAGAGAATGGCCGCATTGTTGGGCGCTTGCCGAAAGAGAGAAAGGGATAGAGACTTCTGGAATTGTCTGCTTTGTATTTGACCGCAACAATAACTGAACTTTCCTGAAGTTTCCAGAACAGTGCCTGGGAGATATAAATAGCAGTAAAGTGTGAGAACGGACAGTTCTTGTGTTACGAATTCGGAGCCGTGCTGTTGGTGAATCGGTAAAGACTTTCTTGCTGTTGCAACGAGTGTACAAAGTTACTGTTTACGGAAATAAAGGCCCAAATGACCCAGCTGTCGACGGGCCCTTAAACTCCACACTCCATGGAAATAAAAGTGTTTCTTTATCTCGACTACATCTGTCTTCTTTACTTTACACCCACCAAAGCCACAATATGCAGTTATTTGTGTGATTGGCTAATTTTTCTATTGTATAATCTATAATTTCCACTATAGCCTGATTTGTTGATTTATTGTTCCTGAATCCAAATTGAGCTGCATTTAAGATGTTATGTTTTTCTAGGAAAGATAATTTTAATAAGATTACTTTTGATAGAGTAGAAATAAGTGCTATTGGACGATAATTTCCAGGTATTTGAGAGGTAGAACTGGAACTTAAAAATTCAATGCCATAACTGGGATTTTAACCACAGATCTTCCTCTTACCAGGCGGCTGCTCTAACCATTAAGCTACTGCAACAAACTGCCAGAATGGTATTTCTTTATCACCTTTTTTGTAGATTTGTTTTAGAATTGTTTTCTTTAGTGCTTCTGGAAACGTGCCTTCTGATATAACTGCATTTATCATTTCAACTAAAGGTTCTAGTAAATAAGGTGAACTTTGTTTGAGCAACATCGATGTTTCATCTAATCCTGCAGACTTCATATTTTTCATGTCTTTTATTATTTTGATAAGTTCTTCCTTTGTTATTTCGTCTCTATAGGTCAAGTTTATCATGTGTCTAGTATTGCATTTATAGTTCCTATTTGTCTTATTTATTGCTGATAGTTGTTCTACTTGTTTCAGGAAGTTTGTATTAAATATATTGCTTATCTCCTCTGGTTTGTTAATTAACATATTGTCTTTCTTTACTTTTAAGTTGTTTATATCAGGTTCTGCATGTTTTTATTTAAGTACTTTTTGTTTAATATACTCTGATTTACTTTACTTTATTGTTTCTTGATATTACTTTATTTTTGTTTAAAGTATGCCATTTTTACTTTCTCTACTGGTAAGTAGGTGAAGTATTATATTCCACCCAAAAATTAGATGTCGAGATTTTACTGGAAATATGTGTTTTGAGACCTCCTGAATCCAAAAAAAAAAAAAGCATTTTTAGTAAAAGGTCCGTGTGTGTGTCTGTGTGTCAGTCTGTCAGTCTGTGGACAGCATAACTCAAAAACGAAAAGTAGGTTAAAAACCAAAGTTGGTATTTAAGTTTAATGTCTTTCAAGGATACGACACGAAGATTTTGAAGAAAATAGCCCCACCCTAAACTACCCGTTACATGGAAAATGTTTCGAACATTTTGATTTTCTTGAAAATGGCTCTAACGATTTTGATTAAAATGTCATATGTTTGAGATATTTTTATGACAAATGAAGTGTATATTTTGAATTTTCTGGCTATAGCCCCTGTAGTCATATTTACTCTGGACGACTTTTGCACAACTGGTAAACCATTAGAGATAGACCAATTCATACTACACAAAAAATGTAGATCTTGCTAAAATACACAATTTATGTCCAAAAAATTTTCTTGTAGGGTGAAC
Source organism: Tenodera sinensis (assembly GCA_030765045.1). NCBI lineage: Eukaryota > Metazoa > Arthropoda > Insecta > Mantodea > Mantidae > Tenodera > Tenodera sinensis. Next base: position 304,736,209 of record CM060964.1, read on the forward strand.
CATTTTGGAGATATTCCTTGTTATGTGTGTGAGTTTCGGAAAACTCAAAACTTTCGTGAAGTGGATCATCGTTGTTCATTTTTTTTTATATGTTAAGTGTGCAAAGACAGCAGAATCTCAAACATTTGACTATCGCACAAAGCCTACTGTATTCTAACATTCCCCTTGCAGCTACAAGGAAATAAGCAATAAGATAATTTGTACAAATGTGTATCTCAACTATCAAGAAAGAAGATATAGGAAGAAGACTCTAAGAATGGTTAGTACAAGAGTAGAGAAAGTCATGTGAGTGCAACACATCAGATTTTTTTATTCTGAATTTTGAATCCTGCTACCTCAAATGTTTTATCAATACTTCTGTTTCTTAATCATGTCATAGGTTTTACATTTTTTAATTGTTTATTAACTAACAGTGTCGCACCACCACCTTTAAAATTTTTTTTACAATAGAATGACTTGTGTATATACCCTTCTATTAGTCATAAACTAATTTCAGCTTCTTTTAACCCATGTTCAGTTATTACTAAGATGTCTGGATTGAGTTATTGGAGAAATATCGTGACTTCATCTATTTTATTACTCAGATTGAACATTTTGGTATGCAATTTTTAACGGCCTTTTATTTTTGTTATTGTATTTTTTGTTATCTGGCTGAGGTTTTACATATCCAGCCCATTTGACAGGTTTCCCTGTTCTATACTATGAGCATTTAGTGTGAATGGTAATGGGATTATTTTTGTTGTGTTTATTGCACCTGTTTGCATGATAGCCTCTTATTTTACTGGCCAACCATTTCTTTCCCCTTCTGTTAAAATGTAGTCCATGTCTTGTAAACAGTTCCCTATCTGCAGTTGATACATCTATCATTGTTGCATTTCTAAAGCTTTCCTGCATCGGCTGGACCCAAAGAAAGCACAAACTCACTAATTTTGTCAAAATTCTCACACAATATAGCAGCACACTCAATCCAAGTTCCCCAGTGAGCAATGACCAGGAAATTTGGAAGGGGCAGGCCAGTGGTTTCCTTGTAGACCACAACACAATTCAGAGCTTTCAGCAGAATCTTCTTCAGGGCAGAGATGAACTGATTTGCAATGCCATAGTTGTTCCTTATGGATTTACAAATCCTGTGAAGAGCATGAACCAAGCATGTCACATGCTTCCAGCGTAGAAAATAAAGGCTTTGATTGGTTAACAGCTGAAACCATGTATGGAGCCTGCTCTGTAAGCACAAGAAGAAGTTTTTCAAACTCGATACTACCAGGCCAGAGTTTTTGATAGAAGTCCATAATTGATTGCCTTACTGTAGTGGCATTGGCTTTCTGCAGCTCATACATTTTTAACAACATGGGCTTAACTTTCTCCCCTGCTAAGGGAAAAACTAAGATGTTCAAAACATATTGTTCCATTGAGTCTATGGTTTCATCCACAGTGATGCCCACATCACAATCACACACTTTCTCTTTGGTTCTTTGTATGGTATCTTGGTAAACAGGCTCCATGTAGTTCACTCTCATTTGGCATCAACATCTTTGTGTATTTTTCAAGAAATCCCTTGAAGGCTGGAAGGTTCACCTTATTGAGAGAATTCCTGCTTGTGTAAGAGCTGCACATAACTCTATGTTGACTTCCCTAAAATTTTGGCTTTTTGAAGAACTCTGCTGAAACACATTTTGTAATAGAGGCTGCCTTGATTTGTTTGCCTGATGAGTGTTCATTTGATGCATAGAACCTGAAATGTGCTGTTTGATTCAATCCCGCTGTTGTTTTTCATCTAACGAAATTCCTGAATTGCAAATAGTACATCGAATAACAGTTCCATTTGTGTCTATGAAATCTTGTTTGAATTCCCGAGCCAGAACAATAAGTCGAGCCATGGACCACTTTGGCATGGTAAAATCTAGTAATACACTCGTTTAGTAATGTAACAAAGGACTAACACCAGTTCACTTGCTAACTCAATGTGAGTGTTACACAACTCATTCACTTGCTGTCCACACTCTTATAGAGAACTGCGACAATTACCAGAATGTTCTCATTCATGCTGGAACTGCAGTCTCAGCGATTTCTAGTAGCTTTGAACAGAACCCAGAGTCAATTCTTGGAGCTACACGTGTATGGCTACTGCTGTCTCTCCGTGACCTTGGAATATGCATGAACAGATGACGTCTGTCAGAGTAACAAACTCACATTCACGAACAGTAGGCTACTGATTCTAGTGAAATTAAAAGGATGGAATGATATACAATGACAATGAGTCTTTGTCAGTTGCATTATTGCGGGCTGCTTTATAGCAGTAAAGCAAGAGAAAGAGGATTTGTTGTACACAATTATTTTCCATTGTTGTAAGTGTGCTTTCAACTCCCACACAGCGTTTACTGAAAGAGTTAGGCTCACTCTTCACATGTTCACAGCAAGCTGAGGCGATGTTAATTAAAAGTGAAATATTTTACATTGATTAAAATCATATAGAGTAAAATGGAAGGAAACTTAAAAGGGAAAAAAAAGGGAAGAGATTATGGGCATGGTTGGGGGGGGGGGGGGGGGGTAAAAGTACACAAAAAGGGAAAAAGGTGCATGGAAAAAAAAATGCCTCTTTTGGCAACTAGAAACAAGACTGCATACTGTGATATCTTTCCAAAGAGCTTAAATTTACCCTAAGGAAAAAGTTGCGCACCCAAAACTCCTAACCCGGATAATTACAATTCTGGACCTGAAAAAATTGGTAAATGAAATATGAAAATACTTCTAGAAAATCCCTCTGTAATTCCGGAATTGCCATGTATGATTGCCTGGGAAAACATTCCATAGAATTGGTATACTAAGTTCTCTGAATTGTGTATTGCGCTCTCAAGATACAGAAATGGATAGAAAACATGTACAAAACTGTGCAGTTTACAAAATTATGAAGATATATCTAAATACTGGGAAGCAAGAAGGAGAATAACTTCATTGTTGACTCCAGAGCATTAGCTACATACAGTACATACATGCAGGCAGGCGGGCGGGCAGACAGGCACGCACATACACAGCATGTAGAGTAAATAGGGTACCTACATAACTTAATTAAGGCTTCACGGGTGATCAGCCGTGTGAGGTTTAAAAACATTGAGCTTTCGGCCATTGTATACTCCATGGCCTTCATCAGAATGAAAAATGACCGTCCAGAGGCAGTTCGAGTCGAACGGTGATGATGATTCCCCCGCCCGAGTGTCATTTACCGCAGTACCTAGCCGTTATACGGCTTAACCTGCGCGATGGTTTCGATAAGGTTCCTACAGGGATGTTTGTTACACTGGGAATCAATTTTTGGAACAGGGGTTTTTATAGGGGCGGGAGGGGTGGTTGGCAGGGATTGGTCCGCGAGCGGGCTGTGCGCGGCTGCTGATTGGTCGTTTCCAGCCATTCAGAAGACGTGCTAATCCCCACCAGGGTTCTGGCCGTCAGTCACTCACTGAGAGGTGAACTGAAACAGATTGTACTTTCGCCTTTCCCATCTTCAAAGTTAAACCGCCGAACTTAGAATGCCCTTTGGTAGTCTTTTCGATGGTAGTCGGTGTGGCTCTCTCTGGTCATATTGTCCCAGAGTATTCACCAGAGGGTTAGGGTGGTTCTGGAGTTTGTTGTACATTGTTCGAGCGCGAGTTTTAATCACGTCGACAATGTACGGGATACCGGAATGTTCGTGTAGGATATGGGCAGGAAATCTCCAGCCAGTATCGTAGATCATCCTTAATGCCCGGTTCTGCAGCGTCTGGAGTCTGATGAAGGTGGACTTTGCCACCACTCCCCAGATCTCACATCCATACAGGACCAGAGGCGGGATGAACGCTCGATACAGCTGGAGCTTCAGGCGTAAGGGCATGGTTTGGGAACTGAATATTGGGTATAGCTGCCGGAGAGGAGCGTGGCCTTGCAGTACTTTGCCCCTGACGTGATGTCTATACGTCATCCGCCGGTCCAGCGTGACTCCGAGATACTTCGCCGTAGTGACCCAGTGGATCCGACGGCGCCGAAGCACGAGGTCTCGCGGGAGCCGGTTGGCTTTCATGTTAGCCAGGAGAATCGCAGAGCTTTTCTCCGGGTTAATAGACATACGCCAGTTCTCGCACCATCTACTGATGGCACAGAGGTGGGCTTGTACTTGTCGGTAGCTATAGCGAGGGTTCTGTTTAGTAGCGAACATCATGAGATCGTCCGCATACTGACAGATGTGTGTGTTTGGGTGCGAGGGGAGATCGGCCATGTAAGCTGCAAAGAGTGCCGGTGACAGTACACTGCCCTCGGGGACTCCTGCGCCAATGGGCCTTTCTCTAGAAAGTGATCCCTCCACTTTCACTCGGAAGCTTCGTTCCTGTAAGAAACTAGCCACCAAGTAAATGTATGGAGGGGGGATTTCGTGCTGTATGAGCTTGTAGACAAGCCCCTCATGCCAAGTGGTAGAAAATGCCTTATCCACGTCAAGCAGCACTGCCACCGTTTTAGCCCTCTCCTGGTAGACCAGGGAAGCTTTCTCGGCTACGCGCAATAGTTGCTCAGTCGTGGAGTGGCCAGAACGAAAACCAAACTGATGTTCCGGTAGGAGACCTTTTTCCTCCAATAGAGGTCCGAGGCGGGACAGAAACAGTTTCTCGAATACTTTCGAGATAACTGGTAGGAGACTGATGGATCGGTAACTAGATGGAAAGACCGGATTTTTGCCCTGCTTCAGAACGCATACCACACGCGCCTGTTTCCAGACAACTAGAAAATGACGCATGTTGAGGCATGCGTTGTAAATCCGGGTCAAGTGAATCACGGCTCTAAAGGGAAGGTGCTGGAGCATTTCCGCTGTTACACGGTCCTATCCAGGGGATTTTCGGGCTTTTAGGGGTTTGATGGTGTTAGTTACCTCGCGAGGGGTGACTATCGGGATGTGGAACTCCTCGTGACCCGCGGGTCCGACTTCTAAGAAGTCTTCTACCGCCTGTTCCACGCGGTCAGTATGGTCATCGTTCTGTGGATCTTCCCTGGGCTGGAATTGAGTTTCCAGATAGTCTGCTAGCGCCTCTGCTTTTTCCCTCGGTTCAAAGACAAGTCTTCCCCGAGGGCTATGCACAGGATGCTGGTGCACAGATTTATCTTTCCGCAGGCCTCGGACGATGCGCCACGGTTTCCTCTCCTGGAGGTTTACGTGACGCAGCTTGTTATCCCAAGCAGCTTGCCTATGTTTTCTTAGGAGTTGTCTCACCAGGGATTTGAACCTCTGGTGTATTACTCCTATCCTAGGATGTCGGAATCTCTGCCATAGCCGTCTGACAGCATTCTTTGCTTGAATGAGGCGTTTCAGTGGAACAGGGATAGATGTCGGGTTTGGTGCTTCGGTAGGAATGCGGTATGTGTGAGCACGCACCGTATTTAGGACTGAGGTTGAAAACCCCGCGGCCGCCTCCTCGAGAGCCTCAATCGAGTCTATTCCAGGACGCGCTTCCACGGAGTTTTGAAGGGCAAGGACGGCTGCGTCCCAGCCGACTTCTTCCACCCAGTCCGGTACTCCCAGCGCAGTGAGATTAACGTCTGAGTCGACCACAACAGGGTTGTGATCAGAGTCCAGAGCGTTAATCACAGAGAGGTCCAAGTGAAATGGAATGTTTTTGGTGATCGCGAAATCAATGACATCCGCAGCGCCGCGTGCCGGGTAGTGGGTTGGACCTCTTGGCCCGTGCGCGTGAAGGGCGGATTCCCGCTAATGAGATGGTACAGTCCCCGGCCCTTAACGTTCTGGGTGCGGCTGTGCCAGCTTGGGTGTTTTGCGTTGAAGTCGCCTGCCATGCAAACCCTGTGGTGTAGGTTCAGGAGTGCCGTGATGTCCGCTTCATGGAAGCGCCCATCCGGCGGGTCATATACCGCCACAAGCACTAGGTCGTTCCCGCCCAAGGATAGCCTTATGGCGGTTGCTTCCAGGTGTTGTAGCGGTGGAATGGTAACGAGTGTGGGTGAGATGGTTCTTTATGAAAATGGCAGTACCACCGCCCTGTCGGCCGACCCGATCAGACCGATGGGCGGCGTAACTTGGCAGGGTAAACTGTACACCGGCGTGCAAGTGCGTTTCACAGACCATCAGGATATCAATCCCGTGACTGTCCACGAACTCCAACAGGCCAGGTCTCTGGTCTCTAACTCCATTTGCGTTCCAGAACGCAGCTCTAAATGAACGCACAGTTCTATGCGCCATTAAGATCTCGTGGAGTTAGAGTAGAGTTCCTTAGTCGTTTGAAGCACCGTGAGGTGCTTCTTCACAGCGGAAATCCCGGGGTTGTTAATGGTTTCCCTGCAGCGTCGTAAGATCGGGAGGGAGCGCTGAACTAAGTCGGCGAACCAGGTTGCCAACTGAATGAATTCAGCCATGTCCTCAGATGCAAATGCGTCCTCTAAGGTTGGTTGCGGGCTGTTTTGAGGCACTGGTGCCTCGGGATTGGCTGGGCCGGTCCTGGAGGACGGGCCAGCATTTGCGGGCTCAGCTGGTCGCTGGTTGGCTGACGCAGCTGGAGCTGTAGTTGCTGGTGGTGGGGGAAGTTTCTCAACAGTTTTGTTGAGGTCCTTCGCCACCGCAGGTTGTTTTGTGGTTTTGGCCACAGATCGCTTTTTCTTCCCCTTCTTGGGGGGACGCTGCTCCTTGGGAGCGACGCTAGGCGTTGGAGCTGTCTCCTTGCTCGCAACCTTAGGTATTACGCTATCTGGGACTGGCGTTGTCATTGTAGTGACAACTTGGGTTTTAGGGGCCACTTCCGCGGCCTCGGCCTGTGCGAGGGCACTTTCGTGTCCCACCAGGGCCGTGGCGAAAGAGACCCCCTGCCTGACCTCAGTGTTAGCCTTGCCCTGTTTGCCTTGCATAATCGCAAGTCTCTTAGGGCACCCGCGATAGATGCCTATGTGGCAACCATCGCAGTTGGCGCACCTTTTATTCTCAATTGGTGTCGGGCAATCCTTCACCAAGTGCTCGCCCGCACAACGGAGACACTTCAGAGCCCTTTCACAGGCAAAACTGGAGTGGTGGAATCCCAGGCACTTGTAGCACTGGGCCGACCCCTCCCTGCCGTGATAGGGCTCATCCGTGACTCGCGTGTGATATAGGCGAGTCACCTGGTCTATCTTAAGGGTTCCCTCCCCTGTTTTGTGATGGCCACTAGAAATAGTGGTAGAGGCACCTTGGTGGGTTTCCCCTCCTTCACCTTTGTTGTGGTGAGTTGCACCACGGACCGCGGTTCGATTCCGTGTTCGTCCATCAGGCCGGCACGGATATCCTGGGGGTCTGTCTCAGAGTCAAGACGCTGGAGCGAGTACGTGTGGAATTTAATCCCACACGCTTTCAGCACCTCCTTTGTGGTCGCATGGTCCCCAGAGGAAGTGGTCCGAATTACAACGCGCCCTGGATGCCGTGTTGCCTGAAACTCTGCCCTTAGCTTTACCCTGAGCTCCTTCATCACTTTGACGTGATTCGGGAAGGGGTCAGACACAATTGGCGGAATTTTCTCCGCCTTTTGTGCGGCTTGGTGCTGGGGGGACGCTGCAGGTCCCTGTGAAGGAGCGGGTCGCTCTGGATTTGAACCAGAGGACCTTTTCCTACGGCTCTGTACCAGAACAAAGCCGTCATCGTCCGACAGTGCAGGAGTTGGGTTGGCGGGAGCTGGTGGTGTTAAAGGGACTACTGTCCTTTGGTTGACAAGGCCCACGGCCTTTTTCACCTTCGGACTAGTCTTGGCCCTAGTGAGTGCCTTGGCGATGCTCACTCGGCGACCGGGTGAGGGGTTCGGGGTAGAAGGTTGGGATGTCGAAACCATGTCAGGTCTTACCTTTGTGCTGGTACTCGGTATGTCAGGGTTGGTCATTGCAGGTGCCATTCGGCTCCCCACAGAGGGTCGGACGCCTTGCGGCGTGCCTAATGGGGCGAACCCCGGGTCCAGACCTGGGTCCGGACCCTTGGCTACAACCTTGTGGGGCTGCGGTAACGTCAGTCCGTCGGTCAGTCGTACCGAGTCTCCTCCTGCCTGGCTGGTGTGTGGAAGAGCTCTACGAGCCTCTTCCACTAGACATGCGAGTAGAGGGCCAATGCCCACTGCCGGTCTCGAGTTGGAGCAGCTCCAGGAAAGCTGCCTCAGTAGTGTCTTCGTCTTCTTCAGCTTTTGAGTGCCCTAAAACCTGCTGGTCAGGTCTCTTATAGGACACTCCGAAAACTAGTGGTGCCAGCCTGGCAAGTGCTCTTTATAACTTTGGCGCGGTGCGTAGCTGCTGCTCCCTGGCGAGAGGTCACGCTGTTGGCTCTCCGGTTCCACCAGTGGTCCAGTAGTAGTAGCTGCGAGCTATGGACGATGCGAGTAGTAGCTGCGAGCTGTGGACGATGCGAGTTCCATCCGTAGACTAGACTACCAGATGGCAGGCTGAGAACAGCCCGAGGTGTGTCATTCGTGTACCTGTCCTTTTAGGGCTTAACCACTGTATGATGGGATTAGGATGTTGTAGGATGGCTGGTGAAGAATGGGGATTGTGGGTTGCTAGGAGGTAGCATAGGTTTATGCTCCTCGTCGGGTGATAGTTTCAGTGTGCAACTACCGTTGGGCACTGCTGATGGTCTCAATTGAGAATACCGAATCCTCATTGCACCCCTTAAACGCGGGAGTCCCACAAGGAAGTTTACTCGGGCCTACGTTATTTAATATATATATATATATATATATATATATATATATATATATATATATATCAACGATCTACCACCACTAGTCCGAGTAGATAAATACATATACACGGACAACACGGCCCTGGCCATGCAATCTACTGAGCCACGCATCTTACACCTGCAGCTCCAGAATGCTCTAAACACATTGGAGCCCTGGTTCACCAAATGGCGGTTAAAACTGAATGCAAGAATAAGCCAAGAAATCATTTTTACCAGGCGATTATTGCACAAACAAAGGAGGCGAGCCCTCCCACCCCTCACCCTAATTCAGGAACCTATCGGGTGGGAAACATCCGTCACGTACCTAGGGGTTAAGATGGATGAATATCTCACATGGAGAGAGCATATTAACTCAGCCAGAGCAAAGGCCAATGGCCAACTCAACAGATTGTACCTGCTGATAAATCTCAACATCAGCCTTAAGCTATGCATGGGACTTACGCTCTATAAGATGCTGATCCGACCCATCTTAACTTACGCCGCCCCGGTATGGGGATATGCGGCAAAAATGCACATAAAGCGCCTCCAAATGATGCAAAATAGAATACTGCGAACTATTGCAATACTACCGCCAGAGGCTCCGACGTACCAGTTACATGAAGAGCTAAAAATACTCACAATCGAGCAGTTTATTAAACACCTGGCATGCAACCTGTACGCCAAAAAGAATAAGAACCACAACGAGCAAATACGAATGCTCGGGGAGTATGATATGACTCCCGACAAACACCTCCGCCCTCTATCATTGTTCGATTGCACTATAAGTATAGGCGAACCTGAACTGAACATACAGGAATATCTGAATAATTTAGTACCATGAAATTACTGGTTAGGGGATGAAGGGAAGCACTCAACAAACACATAACACTAAAGTACACACATTTACACTCAAGCCCTCACAAGTCCTTGTGCTACCTAGCCAAGGCGGACCCCGGGAGATGAGGGCCTCCCCGGTAGTGGCACAGGCTCGCTCCTGCACTTCAGGCAGACAGCCCGCCATGTGTGCACTTATACGACCAGGCAAGATCAGGTACACGATTAATGACGAAGCCTCCGGCTTGATAACACCATAGTAAGTAAGATCAACAGACGCAGTAGAAGTTAGCTCTACAAGTTGTAAATCATGTCACCATAACTGCACCTAGTTATATAAGCATACCGTAACATACTTTTAGTATAGATTATAGGACTTAATATAAATAATTAAAAAAAAAAAAAATTAAAAAAAAAATTTTAAAAATACTCTAAGGACAAGAAACGAAACCTTCGGGTGGAGATTTAAAAACTAAACATGCTCATTTCACTCATCCCTCACATCCATCTACACGTAACGATGCCAAATGGCTGAAACACAAAAGAACACCATGAACTATCAAACACATCACCATTAATTACTACCAGAGGGCACTCAGGGCTTATGTCATGTTTGCCCTCCGGCACGTCAGTAATACTCGCTGTTACTGCCACTGGCAGGCAGCTTCCATCTATCACCGCAGAATGCGCAGGTGCTTTATGCGGTACTGCAGCATAGAGGCCTTGACCTCAAGACTTCCGGTGGGGTTTTTGAGTGAGTAGGCTGCCCGGGTTCGAAGTCAGGGTAGGAGTCTTACACTCGCATGCATGCATGCGGTTAGGGCGTAAGTAGCCTTTTTCCCCACCACAAAAAAAAAGTGGATGTATTTGATGGCTATTGTCCAGGCAGGTTTTAGTTGAAGACCGCTGTCCCTGTTGTAGTTGTTTGGATGTAGTTTGATTTGGATGGCTTCCTTAATGACCCTGTCCCAGTATTTATCAGTATGATCCAGAAGGAAGCCATTCAAATCAAACTACATCCAAACAACAACAGGGACCGCAGTCTTCAACTAAGCCCTGCCTGGACAATGGCCATCAAACACATCTTTTTTTTTTTTTTTTTTTTTCCGTGGAGGGGGAAAACCCGTTACAGGCGGAGGCCGACATGCTAAGGCCAACAGTGTGAGGGTCCCTGCACCCTGAAGGGGGAGGGTTACTCACTAAAAAACCCCTCCACGTGTTAGTTCGTACAGTGCTATTGTTATCGTGCATCATCGTGCGTTAGTCTGGTCCCGCATAGCACCCCGGTTAGTACTTGAAAGCTTTAGCTGGCATGAAGTACATGCGAGCGAGTCAGAAGTTGCTTTTTGGTAATGCCCATGAAACCTGGACAGGACCAAAAGGATTACATGCGTTGTTAACTTGGTGTTAATATGAGATGCTATTTGTGCTTACTTATGATTAAAATTGCACAGGCATAGGCCTGTTAGTCGTTATGGTACGTGCTAATGTTAGTGTTAGCGTAACATGGTGTAATTTGTGCAATGCTTACATCAAGGGTTGCACAGGTCTGCTAATGTTAGTGTTAGCATACCTGAAGTTATTCGTGCAATATTTAAGCTTATATCTAGTGTTACACAGGTATTTACCTGCAAGTCGTTATGATATCTCCTAATGTTAGAGTTAGTGTAACTGAAGTTATTCGTGCAATATTTGCGCTTATATCTAGCGATGCACAGGTGAAACCTGCAAGTCGTTATGAAATAAGCTAATGTTAGTGTTGGGTACAAAAGATGTTTTTCGTGCAATATTTAGGCTTATGTCTGGTGTTGCACAGGTCGTTGCAAGTCGTTAGAATCAGCTAATGGTCAGTGATTTTTACACATGCTTAATATGAATGCTATCATGCTAGATTTCTACTTTGTCTGCCCGAGACAGTCAGGTCTTGTATCAGCGTTTGTCCTGGACTCGCCGGGTCGTCGGAGTGTCCTACTCCATCATATGGTGGCCCACTTTCACCACGCACGTAGGACACTGGTGGGAGGCCCTAGTTCTCCCGGTCCGCCTCGGCAGTCGCCGAGGGCTTGTAGGGCTCTGTGGCACGCTGCGGTATGAAACAGGGAATAAGGAAGGTTTAGTTGTGTGGTGAGAAGGGAACAGTCCTGTGTCAATGTTTGATTTAGTCGTGTAGTAGGTTGTTCAAGAATTCCTCTACTTCCGTGTTATTTGGAGTTAGATTTCTGTCGAAAAGCGCTAGCGGTCTAGCGTGCTTATAAATTTCCATAGTATAGTTGCCTAGGTTCGTTACTAAAGGGTTGTGATGTTTATGCAAGTGTTTATACGTATCGTGTGATAGCTTTTTAAAGAATTGCTCTATCGTGTGCATTTTTAGTTCATCGTGTAATAAGTCCGCTGGTGCAGTGTAAGGCACTTTTGCTACCAGTCGTATTTTGTTTTGTAGTCTTTGTAGGCGCATAATATGTGTTTTTGCTGCATAACCCCAAACCGGAGCAGCGTAAGTGAGTATAGGGCAGATAAGCGTCTTGTATAATGTTAGTCCCATTTTGAGTTTTAGTTGCGAGTTCATGTTTATAAGGGGATATAGTTTGCCTAATTGGACGTTCGCTTTTCCCCTTATTTGGAATATATGCTGCTTCCATGTGAGTCCCTGGTCCATTTTAAGCCCTAACCAGGTGACTGTGTTTTTCCACTTAATGTTCTCTCCAAATATGGTGAGTGGTGGAAGGTGGTATTTTCCTAGTCTGTGGTTGATTCTTTTGGTGAATACGATAGCCTGCGTTTTCTTGGCATTCACCTTAATTCGCCATTTGGTGAACCAATCCTGTAGCTCATTAAGGGTGTTTTGTAACCTCCTGTGAATGAACTCGGCTTTCCCCGATTGAGCTACAATTGCCGTGTCATCTGCGTAGATGAATAAGTTCGTGTTGTGTGTTTTCAGGATATCGTTCATTGTTATATTAAATATATTCGGCCCCAATATACTTGTGGGACTCCCGCTTTTATAGGGCGGGGGGAAGAGAGATGGTTGTTTACTCTGGACTGGAATGTCCGATTGTGGAGGTAATTAGCGATTAGTTTTATTAGAGAGTCATGTATATTAAGTGTTTTGAGTTTCTTGAGCAGGCCCGCGTGCCAAACACATCCACAACAGCAACTATAGTGATTCTGGACCAAGTACTTACCCTCAAAAAAACACTGTGGCCGGTGACAAACATAGCCCGAAACAGCAGGCCCAATCACAAATCGTCACCCGCTCATTGGCCAGGGCAACATAACCCCCTCCCACCTAACTTTGTGTATATATATATGGGAAGCGGAAAGCTAGCGGTCATTTTTCATTCTGATGAAGGCCATGGAGTATACAATGGCCGAAAGCTCAATGTTTTTTAACCTCACACGGCTGATCACCCGTGAAGCCTTAATTAATAACGCGCGCCGTGAAAGCTTTAAATCTTACACGGTACATAACTTGTCAAATATGATACTATAACGTGCAATTTTGTTAAATCTCATAGTGTAACTTCTAAAAATGATGCAAATGTAACTAAGAGCATGTAATGTTACTATGTAACGGAGCATGCTGTACATTAATAAAAAAATTTTTAAAAAATATGTGCACACGCATGCACACACAGCACACGCTTTGATTAATACCTGGTGCTTCACCCTTTCTTTCTTCTTTCCTACTGCAGTACTACAATATACATTATTAACCTGGAGGTATTCAATTTTCTGTGCCTTTGTTAAATTTTCAAATAATTGCTCACAAATCACCAAGGTATTAGCCCCCATGTCTACAAGTACATTATAATTATTACCCCATACAGTCATTTGTACTTGTGGCGGATTCACTAATTCAGATTTTTCTGGGATTCTACACTGTATTGCTTGGATTTCAGAGATGTGGTTCCTGCTACCCTGAATTTTTATTACCATACCACCATTTTCCAGGGCATCAAAATGGCTGGTTTTTAGTTTTCTGCTAGCGTGATTAGTGTATTTTCATTTAGAGGATTGCAATTTTACGGTAACAATTTTGGCGACATTTGTTTTCCCCTGAGGTTATCCCTTTCATTCATGTCCAATTCAGGACTGTGTCTATTTGTTGGGTTCATTGGAGGAGGATTATCTCAATTTGATCTTGAATATCTACCTCCTCTTCTTGTGTACCCATGGTAAAATCTAAGATAGTTTACCTAACTCTTAACCACAACCTCCCTGATATCTGGCATTATTCCTATTAAAAGGTTGGCACTCCTGGTTACAATGACACCTTGGGGCATTGCCTCGATACACATTCCTCACATCCGTAGATCTGATGTTCATATCACTTTGAACACCCGATTTCACAAAGTTTACATTACTTTGTTGTTGGTTTTCTACTTGTAAACTTTCTGCATTTAAATCCTGTTTTCCTTCATTGATCTGCACATTATGAACAAACTTGATTGCAGTTATTCTACTCATATTGTCCGTCTCGAACTCTGTGAGGAGATCGATTACATCTGCAAAGTCAATAGGATTAGCTACTATTAAATGGTTCTTTATATTAGGCGGATAATGCCTAATAAGGGTGTTAATTATCTCGATTTCAAACATCTGAGAATCCACAAGTTTACTTTTATTGGCCAACTTGAGAAAGTATTCTGTCGTAATCCCTTGGTTTACAGCAAGTTCAGCTTTCACTCTATTTTGTTTTCCTGGTCCCCAGAATCTCCCTATAAACGGGTTCCTAAATGTGTCATGTCTCATGGTTAGCCAATCAATCTTAACCACTCAAGAGCATTTTTCTTTAAACATTTTTTACTGTCATTCGCAATTCACTAGGGATTCTTTTATCTTAAAATAATCTTCCAATTCTTTGAGAAAAACTTTTGGGTTATCACCCATAGTCTCCTCAAAGTGGGGAGGGGTAAGGTCGCTAAGCAAGTGACTGGTATAACAGGCGTCATTGTGACCTCAACGTTGACCTAGTGCATGCAAAGGCATGCTTTGTATACACAGACTTTGGTCTTTTGGCAAACCTGAATCTAAAACATTAATTACAACTCCGACATCACCCTGTCACATTGCTAAAATTTTCATGTAAGTAATTTTCTACTATTTTACTTTTATTTAGACAAGAATCACTTATTTGTCAAGCCTGCAATGCAGCCACAACTTGATTTAACTTTCCCAAATTTTCTATCTTCTTCCACATCGTCATGCAAATTTTGTATTTGACCGTTAATTTCTTCATTGGACTTATGAAAGTCATCACGTTGTGATTGCATATCAGAGCTCATGGTTTTAATAGTATCCGTTACACTACTTATTTCTTCAGCAACTTGATTTTGTATTTTTATTTACTTCACTAACTTTCCTTATTTCAGCATTAGCTATTACCATTTCTTGCCCTACTCTATTTTCTGGTTGCTCTGTGCATTCTCTCTGTTTGCGTCAGGGCGGGTTTTCTCCGGGTGCTCCGGTTTCCCCCGCCATCTCATTCCACCGGTGCTCCATCTTCGTGTGTCATCAGTGTCACCGCCTGTGGTGCCGTAGTAGTAAAAGCGGGCGTTAAACACTACAACAACAACATTCTCTCTGTTTTACATTCTCTTCACTTTGTTGATTTTTAAACTCATCTAATTCTTTACTGACCTCTAAACTTATTTCTCTCATTGCATTTTCTTGTCCTAATATTATTTCAGTCACTACATTCTCTATCCTGCTCTCATTTTGTTCTATTTTCCAGGTCAAATTTTTATCTAACGATTTCATATTTTCTCTACATTCTTTTTCCCCTAACTCTACCTCTTGTCTTAAACTGCTCATATTGTTTTAATTTAATTTAAAAGGTGAGTCAATTAATAACACTGAACAACACTTACAACATAGTTTTCCGGGACGTGTTTCGAAGGTTAACTTTCCTCCATTATCAACCGGACAATAATGGAGGAAAGTTAACCTTCGAAACGCGTCCCAGAAAACTATGTTGTAAGTGTTGTTCAGTGTTATTAATTGACTCACCTTTTAAATTAAATTAATTACAACACTGTTTTCAAACTTCTATGAAAGGAAGATACTCATATTGTTTTCCACTTTTCCTACCTCTTGTTTTAAACTGTCATTTTCCACATTTCCTATCTTCTGCTTTAATTCTCCTACATTTATCCCCATCTTCTGTCTTAATTCTCCATCTCTTGGTTTAATTCTCGTACTTTTATTCCCTTTAAACATCATTATCATTCATCTTTGGTCTCTCCCCATTATTGCTACTTCTTCCTGACTTTCTTTTTGAACCTTATCTTCCCCTTCCTCTACTTCCGTTCCTGATATACTATCATTTTGTGAAGTATTACTACTGTGACTAAACTTATCTATCCTTAAAATTACTAGTTTTGCACCTACTTCCATTTCTACTTCACTTTCACTTCGCGACATATTTGTTTTTATCAGTTCTAATTTCCTACCACTCCTAAGAATCATATACTAAATGAAATCTAATTAAATAAAAAAACATTTGCGATCCTACTTTATTTTACTGTCTTCATTTCCAAATGTCCAGACAATGTTGAATCCTGGAAAATCCATGTAGTTGTTCTCCACAATTCTTGAAAGGCCTTGTGCTGGAACATGTGTAGATTGTTGCCCTCCATAGCTTTAGATTGCGTAGAAGTCTAGTCCTGACAGTGTCCTTAAGATTTTCTGTAGCCTGGTAGCCTTCTTCTTCTACATGAAAATCCTCACCATTAATTTCTTAATTGAATTTTGCCTTTTTCTTATTTGTGCCCATAAGCTGGGCTTCATTTGCAATGGGCTTTTATAAGTGATGATGGGTTTTGCATCCATAGGACGAGTTGGTGTCAGTTGGCAGGAGTGATGAGTACTCTTTTCTTATCTTGTGCATGGTACAGAAATGAAGCAAATTCAATTTTGAGCCTGATGCATTAATTCAGTCATTATACTTAATACACTTGTATAGAAAGTCACAATTGCTAATTTTTAGCAAGATACTTGAACCTTTTTAGTGAGTTTGAGATTGTGTGTTGTAAGATTTAGTGAGTTTTCACGCTAAACGCAAACTATCTTCGTTTTCTCGCCTCTTTCAATGGTATTATCTTAGTTTAGATGATATATTTAACTTTTCAAATAATCACTAAAAGAATTACTTCTTCGCAACAAAACCTTGGTCCGGGAGTATTTAAAACACTTAATAATCCTTTTAATATAGCTGCACACAAATTCTGCATCTACAGTCGCTGAAATCATCAGACCAAGAGACAATTCAGTATCCCCATGTTGCTAGGGTACTGTGTTCATATAATATTACAGTTCGTTGTGCTTATCTGTGATGTCATTCCGTGTTGTCATGTTTTAAGAATTAGCACACTCTCAAACTCGCTAAGAGAACCATTATAATATCTCCCTTTTAACAGTTTTGACCAAATACAGTAAAACCTGACTAAACCAGAGCCTCTATATACCAGAAACCTGGACAACTGGGAAATAAATCTCATAACGGAGCTATTTCCTAGGCTAAATAACACTCTAAACTGGAAAACTGCCTAATGCGGAAATGGAATAGTTTTTCCGGAACAGTTTACATAAAAAACCTAAGACGGATATTCATTGTACTTAATACATAGTTACTCGTTTTGACAACGAACTTGCCACAACTGAAGACATCCAAGTACAGCAGATATTGCTGCTGGAAACAGCAGTTGTGAAGTCATGGAAGGAATGGACGACGACGACGACAATGATGACAAAGCCAATGAAAGGGAACCAAAATTAAGCACTTTTAGAGAAGCATTATCTGTTGTGAGTGACCTTTAGGAATTTGCAGCTCCCAACAATGTTTCAGAACTCCTGGATTTGATGCAGGGTGCAAAGGAGTTCATAGAGCTTTCTCTCGAGACAGTGCACTTACTGATATGTGGGGGAAAATAAACTAATGGAGAAACTGCAATTATGTGTGACATGTAAGTTGAAAGTGCAACAAAACGTATCATTGAACCTATTTTTTATTTACAGAATTTTATTTTAAATTATTCCTTCAGTTTAATTCTATACAATTATATTTTTTATACTTCGTTTTACTAAATATGTACAACCCTTTGCAAGACGGAAACTTGTGAAAACAGAAAAATATTACTAGAACGATCGTGTTCTGTTTTAGGCAGGTTTTACTGTACATATATAACACATCTCTCAATTACATAAATACAATTAAAATAGACACTTTACAACAATTATCACTAATTTACAATCTTCCTGGTAATAAAAGAATGATTCTAGACAAAGCCAAACATACAATTAAAGTGAAGTGAAATTCACATTTAAATTGTTCACTGTAGGGGATGCATATACAAATACTGTCACTGTAAGAGATAATTTCGACCTTTGCTTTGACTCAGCTCAGTTTTGCTTCCATTTGCAGATGAGACAAGTTTCGTGTGGTTGATCCTTGACAGGAAGCTTAGCTGAACTTCGCATATGGCAAAATATCTTGTGGATAAAAATTAGTAAACTGTGGGGAGCAGATTGGATAGTTTTACTGCAACTCTGTCACTCACTGATCTGATCCAAATTAGATTATGGGTGTATTGTTTGTTCTTCTGCACAACTATCTCCTCTGAAAAGATTAAACACAGTCGTTAATTGGGGCATTCATGTGACAGAAGTTGTGAGTCTTTATGCAGAATTGGCAGAATCTCATCTGCAATATTGCAATGAAGTACTATTAGGATATTATGACTAATTATGGCTGTGGGCCTAAATGCATGCCTATGTACTCAATCTTCACTTCTTTTTTCAACACCATATTGGATGACCGATATAGAAACAGCTCCCTTAGTACAAGGCCGGCAGCTTTCACTTTTGGGAGCTTCTTAGAAAGCATACAATTGAAATACTTAGCATGTTTCCAAAGGGTGAGAAGTAGTACCCCCTTTTGGTTACATGCCATATCCCACATAGATCTTGGAATGACAGTATACTGGAAGTCTACGGTGGCTAGATCTAGTATCCACAGTTGTTCATTTAAATTTTTGTCAGATTGCAATGGCCAAAGTTTGATCTGTACCAATGGATCTAAGAGCACCAACAATGTTGGATGTGCCTATGTTTATGGAACCAAACCACATACACTCACTTTTCGTAGTACCAATATCATTTGTAGTGCAGTGCTGTATGCTATATACTGAATCATTTTATATATGAGCCGTCAAAAATTGGATGACTGCCTCATTTTGAGTCATTCCCTTACCACCATTCTACTGTACAGCACTTAGTGAGTGATTCCCATAGTGCACTTCAGAGCCTTTGTGAGCTGTATAACACCCATCCTACTGTATAGCACTTAGTGAGTGATTCCCATAGTGCACTTCAGAGCCTTTGTGAGCTGTATAACACCCATCCTACTGTATAGCACTTAGTGAGTGATTCCCTTAGTGCACTTCAGAGCCTTTGTGAGCTGTATAACACCCATCCTACTGTATAGCACGTAGTGAGTGATTCCCTTAGTGCACTTCAGAGCCTTTGTGAGCTGTATAACACCCATCCTACTGTATAGCACTTAGTGAGTGATTCCCTTAGTGCACTTCAGAGCCTTTGTGAGCTGTATAACAACCATCCTACTGTATAGCACTTAGTGAGTGATTCCCTTAGTGCACTTCAGAGCCTTTGTGAGCTGTATAACAGCCATCCTACTGTATAGCACTTAGTGAGTGATTCCCTTAGTGCACTTCAGAGCCTTTGTGAGCTGTATAACAGCCATCCTACTGTATAGCACTTAGTGAGTGATTCCCTTAGTGCACTTCAGAGCCTTTGTGAGCTGTATAACAGCCATCCTACTGTATAGCACTTAGTGAGTGATTCCCATAGTGCACTTCAGAGCCTTTGTGAGCTGTATAACACCCATCCTACTGTATAGCACTTAGTGAGTGATTCCCATAGTGCACTTCAGAGCCTTTGTGAGCTGTATAACACCCATCCTACTGTATAGCACTTAGTGAGTGATTCCCTTAGTGCACTTCAGAGCCTTTGTGAGCTGTATAACACCCATCCTACTGTATAGCACGTAGTGAGTGATTCCCTTAGTGCACTTCAGAGCCTTTGTGAGCTGTATAACACCCATCCTACTGTATAGCACTTAGTGAGTGATTCCCTTAGTGCACTTCAGAGCCTTTGTGAGCTGTATAACAACCATCCTACTGTATAGCACTTAGTGAGTGATTCCCTTAGTGCACTTCAGAGCCTTTGTGAGCTGTATAACAGCCATCCTACTGTATAGCACTTAGTGAGTGATTCCCTTAGTGCACTTCAGAGCCTTTGTGAGCTGTATAACAGCCATCCTACTGTATAGCACTTAGTGAGTGATTCCCTTAGTGCACTTCAGAGCCTTTGTGAGCTGTATAACACCCATCCTACTGTACAGCACTTAGTGAGTGATTCCCATAGTTCACTTCAGAGCCTTTGTGCGCTGTATAGCACTTAGTGAGTTATTCGCTTAGTTCACTTCAGAGCCTTTGTGAGCTGTATAGCACTTAGTGAGTGATTCCCTTAGTGCACTTCAGAGACTTTGTGAGCTGTATAACACCCATCCTACTGTATAGCACTTAGTGAGTGATTCCCATAGTGCACTTCAGAGCCTTTGTGAGCTGTATAACACCCATCCTACTGTATAGCACGTAGTGAGTGATTCCCTTAGTGCACTTCAGAGCCTTTGTGAGCTGTATAACACCCATCCTACTGTATAGCACGTAGTGAGTGATTCCCATAGTGCACTTCAGAGCCTTTGTGAGCTGTATAACACCCATCCTACTGTATAGCACTTAGTGAGTGATTCCCTTAGTGCACTTCAGAGCCTTTGTGAGCTGTATAACAACCATCCTATGCTACAGCACTTAGTGTGTAATCCCCTTAGTGCACTTCAGAGCCTTTGTGAGCTATATAACACCCATCCTACTGTATAGCACTTAGTGAGTGATTCCCTTAGTGCACTTCAGAGCCTTTGTGAGCTGTATAACAGCCATCCTACTGTATAGCACTTAGTGAGTGATTCCCTTAGTGCACTTCAGAGCCTTTGTGAGCTGTATAACAGCCATCCTACTGTACAGCACGTAGTGAGTGATTCCCTTAGTGCACTTCAGAGCCTTTGTGAGCTGTATAACACCCATCCTACTGTACAGCACTTAGTGAGTGATTCCCATAGTTCACTTCAGAGCCTTTGTGCGCTGTATAGCACTTAGTGAGTTATTCGCTTACTTCACTTCAGAGCCTTTGTGAGCTGTATAGCACTTAGTGAGTTATTCCCTTAGTGCACTTCAGAGCCTTTGTGAGCTGTATAACACCCATCCTACTGTATAGCACTTAGTGAGTGATTCCCATAGTTCACTTCAGAGCCTTTGTGAGCTGTATAACACCCATCCTACTGTATAGCACGTAGTGAGTGATTCCCTTAGTGCACTTCAGAGCCTTTGTGAGCTGTATAACACCCATCCTACTGTATAGCACTTAGTGAGTGATTCCCTTAGTGCACTTCAGAGCCTTTGTGAGCTGTATAACAACCATCCTACTGTATAGCACTTAGTGAGTGATTCCCTTAGTGCACTTCAGAGCCTTTGTGAGCTGTATAACAGCCATCCTACTGTATAGCACTTAGTGAGTGATTCCCTTAGTGCACTTCAGAGCCTTTGTGAGCTGTATAACAGCCATCCTACTGTATAGCACTTAGTGAGTGATTCCCTTAGTGCACTTCAGAGCCTTTGTGAGCTGTATAACAGCCATCCTACTGTATAGCACTTAGTGAGTGATTCCCATAGTGCACTTCAGAGCCTTTGTGAGCTGTATAACACCCATCCTACTGTATAGCACTTAGTGAGTGATTCCCATAGTGCACTTCAGAGCCTTTGTGAGCTGTATAACACCCATCCTACTGTATAGCACTTAGTGAGTGATTCCCTTAGTGCACTTCAGAGCCTTTGTGAGCTGTATAACACCCATCCTACTGTATAGCACGTAGTGAGTGATTCCCTTAGTGCACTTCAGAGCCTTTGTGAGCTGTATAACACCCATCCTACTGTATAGCACTTAGTGAGTGATTCCCTTAGTGCACTTCAGAGCCTTTGTGAGCTGTATAACAACCATCCTATGCTACAGCACTTAGTGTGTAATCCCCTTAGTGCACTTCAGAGCCTTTGTGAGCTATATAACACCCATCCTACTGTATAGCACTTAGTGAGTGATTCCCTTAGTGCACTTCAGAGCCTTTGTGAGCTGTATAACAGCCATCCTACTGTATAGCACTTAGTGAGTGATTCCCTTAGTGCACTTCAGAGCCTTTGTGAGCTGTATAACAGCCATCCTACTGTACAGCACGTAGTGAGTGATTACCTTAGTGCACTTCAGAGCCTTTGTGAGCTGTATAACACCCATCCTACTGTACAGCACTTAGTGAGTGATTCCCATAGTTCACTTCAGAGCCTTTGTGCGCTGTATAGCACTTAGTGAGTTATTCGCTTACTTCACTTCAGAGCCTTTGTGAGCTGTATAGCACTTAGTGAGTTATTCCCTTAGTGCACTTCAGAGCCTTTGTGAGCTGTATAACACCCATCCTACTGTATAGCACTTAGTGAGTGATTCCCATAGTTCACTTCAGAGCCTTTGTGAGCTGTATAACACCCATCCTACTGTATAGCACTTAGTGAGTGATTCCCATAGTGCACTTCAGAGCCTTTGTGAGCTGTATAACACCCATCCTACTGTATAGCACTTAGTGAGTGATTCCCATAGTGCACTTAAGAGCCTTTGTGAGCTGTATAACACCCATCCTACTGTATAGCACTTAGTGAGTGATTCCCATAGTTCACTTCAGAGCCTTTGTGAGCTGTATAACACCCATCCTACTGTATAGCACTTAGTGAGTGATTCCCATAGTGCACTTCAGAGCCTTTGTGAGCTGTATAACACCCATCCTACTGTATAGCACTTAGTGAGTGATTCCCTTAGTGCACTTCAGAGCCTTTGTGAGCTGTATAGCA
Source organism: Tenodera sinensis (assembly GCA_030765045.1). NCBI lineage: Eukaryota > Metazoa > Arthropoda > Insecta > Mantodea > Mantidae > Tenodera > Tenodera sinensis. The sequence goes on from CM060964.1 coordinate 304,758,763, forward strand.
CTTAGTGAGTGATTCCCATAGTTCACTTCAGAGCCTTTGTGAGCTGTATAACAGCCATCCTACTGTATAGCACTTAGTGAGTGATTCCCATAGTTCACTTCAGAGCCTTTGTGAGCTGTATAACACCCATCCTACTGTATAGCACTTAGTGAGTGATTCCCATAGTTCACTTCAGAGCCTTTGTGAGCTGTATAACACCCATCCTACTGTATAGCACTTAGTGAGTGATTCCCATAGTGCACTTCAGAGCCTTTGTGAGCTGTATAACACCCATCCTACTGTATAGCACTTAGTGAGTGATTCCCTTAGTGCACTTCAGAGCCTTTGTGAGCTGTATAGCACTTAGTGAGTGATTCCCATAGTTCACTTCAGAGCCTTTGTGAGCTGTATAACAGCCATCCTACTGTATAGCACTTAGTGAGTGATTCCCATAGTGCACTTCAGAGCCTTTGTGAGCTGTATAACACCCATCCTACTGTATAGCACTTATTGAGTGATTCCCTTAGTGCACTTCAGAGCCTTTGTGAGCTGTATAGCACTTAGTGAGTGATTCCCATAGTTCACTTCAGAGCCTTTGTGAGCTGTATAACAGCCATCCTACTGTATAGCACTTAGTGAGTGATTCCCATAGTGCACTTCAGAGCCTTTGTGAGCTGTATAACACCCATCCTACTGTATAGCACTTATTGAGTGATTCCCTTAGTGCACTTCAGAGCCTTTGTGAGCTGTATAGCACTTAGTGAGTGATTCCCATAGTTCACTTCAGAGCCTTTGTGAGCTGTATAACAGCCATCCTACTGTATAGCACTTAGTGAGTGATTCCCATAGTGCACTTCAGAGCCTTTGTGAGCTGTATAACACCCATCCTACTGTATAGCACTTATTGAGTGATTCCCTTAGTGCACTTCAGAGCCTTTATGAGCTGTATAACACCCATCCTACTGTATAGCACTTAGTGAGTGATTCCCTTAGTGCACTTCAGAGCCTTTGTGAGCTGTATAACACCCATCCTACTGTATAGCACTTAGTGAGTGATTCCCTTTGTTCACTTCAGAGCCTTTATGAGCTGTATAACACCCATCCTACTGTATAGCACTTAGTGAGTGATTCCCTTAGTGCACTTCAGAGCCTTTGTGAGCTGTATAACACCCATCCTACTGTATAGCACTTAGTGAGTGATTCCCTTTGTTCACTTCAGAGCCTTTGTGAGCTGTATAACAACCATCCTATGCTACAGCACTTAGTGAGTAATCCCCTTAGTGCACTTCAGAGCCTTTGTGAGCTATATAACACCCATCCTACTGTATAGCACTTAGTGAGTGATTCCCTTAGTGCACTTCAGAGCCTTTGTGAGCTGTATAACAGCCATCCTACTGTATAGCACTTAGTGAGTGATTCCCTTAGTGCACTTCAGAGCCTTTGTGAGCTGTATAACAGCCATCCTACTGTACAGCACGTAGTGAGTGATTCCCTTAGTGCACTTCAGAGCCTTTGTGAGCTGTATAACACCCATCCTACTGTACAGCACTTAGTGAGTGATTCCCATAGTTCACTTCAGAGCCTTTGTGCGCTGTATAGCACTTAGTGAGTTATTCGCTTAGTTCACTTCAGAGCCTTTGTGAGCTGTATAGCACTTAGTGAGTTATTCCCTTAGTGCACTTCAGAGCCTTTGTGAGCTGTATAACACCCATCCTACTGTATAGCACTTAGTGAGTGATTCCCATAGTTCACTTCAGAGCCTTTGTGAGCTGTATAACACCCATCCTACTGTATAGCACTTAGTGAGTGATTCCCATAGTGCACTTCAGAGCCTTTGTGAGCTGTATAACACCCATCCTACTGTATAGCACTTAGTGAGTGATTCCCATAGTGCACTTAAGAGCCTTTGTGAGCTGTATAACACCCATCCTACTGTATAGCACTTAGTGAGTGATTCCCATAGTTCACTTCAGAGCCTTTGTGAGCTGTATAACACCCATCCTACTGTATAGCACTTAGTGAGTGATTCCCATAGTGCACTTCAGAGCCTTTGTGAGCTGTATAACACCCATCCTACTGTATAGCACTTAGTGAGTGATTCCCTTAGTGCACTTCAGAGCCTTTGTGAGCTGTATAGCACTTAGTGAGTGATTCCCATAGTTCACTTCAGAGCCTTTGTGAGCTGTATAACAGCCATCCTACTGTATAGCACTTAGTGAGTGATTCCCATAGTTCACTTCAGAGCCTTTGTGAGCTGTATAACACCCATCCTACTGTATAGCACTTAGTGAGTGATTCCCATAGTTCACTTCAGAGCCTTTGTGAGCTGTATAACACCCATCCTACTGTATAGCACTTAGTGAGTGATTCCCATAGTGCACTTCAGAGCCTTTGTGAGCTGTATAACACCCATCCTACTGTATAGCACTTAGTGAGTGATTCCCTTAGTGCACTTCAGAGCCTTTGTGAGCTGTATAGCACTTAGTGAGTGATTCCCATAGTTCACTTCAGAGCCTTTGTGAGCTGTATAACAGCCATCCTACTGTATAGCACTTAGTGAGTGATTCCCATAGTGCACTTCAGAGCCTTTGTGAGCTGTATAACACCCATCCTACTGTATAGCACTTAGTGAGTGATTCCCTTAGTGCACTTCAGAGCCTTTGTGAGCTGTATAACACCCATCCTACTGTATAGCACGTAGTGAGTGATTCCCTTAGTGCACTTCAGAGCCTTTGTGAGCTGTATAACACCCATCCTACTGTATAGCACTTAGTGAGTGATTCCCTTAGTGCACTTCAGAGCCTTTGTGAGCTGTATAACAACCATCCTACTGTATAGCACTTAGTGAGTGATTCCCTTAGTGCACTTCAGAGCCTTTGTGAGCTGTATAACAGCCATCCTACTGTATAGCACTTAGTGAGTGATTCCCTTAGTGCACTTCAGAGCCTTTGTGAGCTGTATAACAGCCATCCTACTGTATAGCACTTAGTGAGTGATTCCCTTAGTGCACTTCAGAGCCTTTGTGAGCTGTATAACACCCATCCTACTGTACAGCACTTAGTGAGTGATTCCCATAGTTCACTTCAGAGCCTTTGTGCGCTGTATAGCACTTAGTGAGTTATTCGCTTAGTTCACTTCAGAGCCTTTGTGAGCTGTATAGCACTTAGTGAGTGATTCCCTTAGTGCACTTCAGAGACTTTGTGAGCTGTATAACACCCATCCTACTGTATAGCACTTAGTGAGTGATTCCCATAGTGCACTTCAGAGCCTTTGTGAGCTGTATAACACCCATCCTACTGTATAGCACGTAGTGAGTGATTCCCTTAGTGCACTTCAGAGCCTTTGTGAGCTGTATAACACCCATCCTACTGTATAGCACGTAGTGAGTGATTCCCATAGTGCACTTCAGAGCCTTTGTGAGCTGTATAACACCCATCCTACTGTATAGCACTTAGTGAGTGATTCCCTTAGTGCACTTCAGAGCCTTTGTGAGCTGTATAACAACCATCCTATGCTACAGCACTTAGTGAGTAATCCCCTTAGTGCACTTCAGAGCCTTTGTGAGCTATATAACACCCATCCTACTGTATAGCACTTAGTGAGTGATTCCCTTAGTGCACTTCAGAGCCTTTGTGAGCTGTATAACAGCCATCCTACTGTATAGCACTTAGTGAGTGATTCCCTTAGTGCACTTCAGAGCCTTTGTGAGCTGTATAACAGCCATCCTACTGTACAGCACGTAGTGAGTGATTCCCTTAGTGCACTTCAGAGCCTTTGTGAGCTGTATAACACCCATCCTACTGTACAGCACTTAGTGAGTGATTCCCATAGTTCACTTCAGAGCCTTTGTGCGCTGTATAGCACTTAGTGAGTTATTCGCTTACTTCACTTCAGAGCCTTTGTGAGCTGTATAGCACTTAGTGAGTTATTCCCTTAGTGCACTTCAGAGCCTTTGTGAGCTGTATAACACCCATCCTACTGTATAGCACTTAGTGAGTGATTCCCATAGTTCACTTCAGAGCCTTTGTGAGCTGTATAACACCCATCCTACTGTATAGCACTTAGTGAGTGATTCCCATAGTGCACTTCAGAGCCTTTGTGAGCTGTATAACACCCATCCTACTGTATAGCACTTAGTGAGTGATTCCCATAGTGCACTTAAGAGCCTTTGTGAGCTGTATAACACCCATCCTACTGTATAGCACTTAGTGAGTGATTCCCATAGTTCACTTCAGAGCCTTTGTGAGCTGTATAACACCCATCCTACTGTATAGCACTTAGTGAGTGATTCCCATAGTGCACTTCAGAGCCTTTCTGAGCTGTATAACACCCATCCTACTGTATAGCACTTAGTGAGTGATTCCCTTAGTGCACTTCAGAGCCTTTGTGAGCTGTATAGCACTTAGTGAGTGATTCCCATAGTTCACTTCAGAGCCTTTGTGAGCTGTATAACAGCCATCCTACTGTATAGCACTTAGTGAGTGATTCCCATAGTTCACTTCAGAGCCTTTGTGAGCTGTATAACACCCATCCTACTGTATAGCACTTAGTGAGTGATTCCCATAGTTCACTTCAGAGCCTTTGTGAGCTGTATAACACCCATCCTACTGTATAGCACTTAGTGAGTGATTCCCATAGTGCACTTCAGAGCCTTTGTGAGCTGTATAACACCCATCCTACTGTATAGCACTTAGTGAGTGATTCCCTTAGTGCACTTCAGAGCCTTTGTGAGCTGTATAGCACTTAGTGAGTGATTCCCATAGTTCACTTCAGAGCCTTTGTGAGCTGTATAACAGCCATCCTACTGTATAGCACTTAGTGAGTGATTCCCATAGTGCACTTCAGAGCCTTTGTGAGCTGTATAACACCCATCCTACTGTATAGCACTTAGTGAGTGATTCCCATAGTGCACTTCAGAGCCTTTGTGAGCTGTATAACACCCATCCTACTGTATAGCACTTAGTGAGTGATTCCCTTAGTGCACTTCAGAGCCTTTGTGAGCTGTATAGCACTTAGTGAGTGATTCCCATAGTTCACTTCAGAGCCTTTGTGAGCTGTATAACAGCCATCCTACTGTATAGCACTTAGTGAGTGATTCCCATAGTGCACTTCAGAGCCTTTGTGAGCTGTATAACACCCATCCTACTGTATAGCACTTAGTGAGTGATTCCCTTAGTGCACTTCAGAGCCTTTGTGAGCTGTATAACACCCATCCTACTGTATAGCACGTAGTGAGTGATTCCCTTAGTGCACTTCAGAGCCTTTGTGAGCTGTATAACACCCATCCTACTGTATAGCACTTAGTGAGTGATTCCCTTAGTGCACTTCAGAGCCTTTGTGAGCTGTATAACAACCATCCTACTGTATAGCACTTAGTGAGTGATTCCCTTAGTGCACTTCAGAGCCTTTGTGAGCTGTATAACAGCCATCCTACTGTATAGCACTTAGTGAGTGATTCCCTTAGTGCACTTCAGAGCCTTTGTGAGCTGTATAACAGCCATCCTACTGTATAGCACTTAGTGAGTGATTCCCTTAGTGCACTTCAGAGCCTTTGTGAGCTGTATAACACCCATCCTACTGTACAGCACTTAGTGAGTGATTCCCATAGTTCACTTCAGAGCCTTTGTGCGCTGTATAGCACTTAGTGAGTTATTCGCTTAGTTCACTTCAGAGCCTTTGTGAGCTGTATAGCACTTAGTGAGTGATTCCCTTAGTGCACTTCAGAGACTTTGTGAGCTGTATAACACCCATCCTACTGTATAGCACTTAGTGAGTGATTCCCATAGTGCACTTCAGAGCCTTTGTGAGCTGTATAACACCCATCCTACTGTATAGCACGTAGTGAGTGATTCCCTTAGTGCACTTCAGAGCCTTTGTGAGCTGTATAACACCCATCCTACTGTATAGCACGTAGTGAGTGATTCCCATAGTGCACTTCAGAGCCTTTGTGAGCTGTATAACACCCATCCTACTGTATAGCACTTAGTGAGTGATTCCCTTAGTGCACTTCAGAGCCTTTGTGAGCTGTATAACAACCATCCTATGCTACAGCACTTAGTGAGTAATCCCCTTAGTGCACTTCAGAGCCTTTGTGAGCTATATAACACCCATCCTACTGTATAGCACTTAGTGAGTGATTCCCTTAGTGCACTTCAGAGCCTTTGTGAGCTGTATAACAGCCATCCTACTGTATAGCACTTAGTGAGTGATTCCCTTAGTGCACTTCAGAGCCTTTGTGAGCTGTATAACAGCCATCCTACTGTACAGCACGTAGTGAGTGATTCCCTTAGTGCACTTCAGAGCCTTTGTGAGCTGTATAACACCCATCCTACTGTACAGCACTTAGTGAGTGATTCCCATAGTTCACTTCAGAGCCTTTGTGCGCTGTATAGCACTTAGTGAGTTATTCGCTTACTTCACTTCAGAGCCTTTGTGAGCTGTATAGCACTTAGTGAGTTATTCCCTTAGTGCACTTCAGAGCCTTTGTGAGCTGTATAACACCCATCCTACTGTATAGCACTTAGTGAGTGATTCCCATAGTTCACTTCAGAGCCTTTGTGAGCTGTATAACACCCATCCTACTGTATAGCACTTAGTGAGTGATTCCCATAGTGCACTTCAGAGCCTTTGTGAGCTGTATAACACCCATCCTACTGTATAGCACTTAGTGAGTGATTCCCATAGTGCACTTAAGAGCCTTTGTGAGCTGTATAACACCCATCCTACTGTATAGCACTTAGTGAGTGATTCCCATAGTTCACTTCAGAGCCTTTGTGAGCTGTATAACACCCATCCTACTGTATAGCACTTAGTGAGTGATTCCCATAGTGCACTTCAGAGCCTTTGTGAGCTGTATAACACCCATCCTACTGTATAGCACTTAGTGAGTGATTCCCTTAGTGCACTTCAGAGCCTTTGTGAGCTGTATAGCACTTAGTGAGTGATTCCCATAGTTCACTTCAGAGCCTTTGTGAGCTGTATAACAGCCATCCTACTGTATAGCACTTAGTGAGTGATTCCCATAGTTCACTTCAGAGCCTTTGTGAGCTGTATAACACCCATCCTACTGTATAGCACTTAGTGAGTGATTCCCATAGTTCACTTCAGAGCCTTTGTGAGCTGTATAACACCCATCCTACTGTATAGCACTTAGTGAGTGATTCCCATAGTGCACTTCAGAGCCTTTGTGAGCTGTATAACACCCATCCTACTGTATAGCACTTAGTGAGTGATTCCCTTAGTGCACTTCAGAGCCTTTGTGAGCTGTATAGCACTTAGTGAGTGATTCCCATAGTTCACTTCAGAGCCTTTGTGAGCTGTATAACAGCCATCCTACTGTATAGCACTTAGTGAGTGATTCCCATAGTGCACTTCAGAGCCTTTGTGAGCTGTATAACACCCATCCTACTGTATAGCACTTATTGAGTGATTCCCTTAGTGCACTTCAGAGCCTTTGTGAGCTGTATAGCACTTAGTGAGTGATTCCCATAGTTCACTTCAGAGCCTTTGTGAGCTGTATAACAGCCATCCTACTGTATAGCACTTAGTGAGTGATTCCCATAGTGCACTTCAGAGCCTTTGTGAGCTGTATAACACCCATCCTACTGTATAGCACTTATTGAGTGATTCCCTTAGTGCACTTCAGAGCCTTTGTGAGCTGTATAGCACTTAGTGAGTGATTCCCATAGTTCACTTCAGAGCCTTTGTGAGCTGTATAACAGCCATCCTACTGTATAGCACTTAGTGAGTGATTCCCATAGTGCACTTCAGAGCCTTTGTGAGCTGTATAACACCCATCCTACTGTATAGCACTTATTGAGTGATTCCCTTAGTGCACTTCAGAGCCTTTATGAGCTGTATAACACCCATCCTACTGTATAGCACTTAGTGAGTGATTCCCTTAGTGCACTTCAGAGCCTTTGTGAGCTGTATAACACCCATCCTACTGTATAGCACTTAGTGAGTGATTCCCTTTGTTCACTTCAGAGCCTTTATGAGCTGTATAACACCCATCCTACTGTATAGCACTTAGTGAGTGATTCCCTTAGTGCACTTCAGAGCCTTTGTGAGCTGTATAACACCCATCCTACTGTATAGCACTTAGTGAGTGATTCCCTTTGTTCACTTCAGAGCCTTTGTGAGCTGTATAACAACCATCCTATGCTACAGCACTTAGTGAGTAATCCCCTTAGTGCACTTCAGAGCCTTTGTGAGCTATATAACACCCATCCTACTGTATAGCACTTAGTGAGTGATTCCCTTAGTGCACTTCAGAGCCTTTGTGAGCTGTATAACAGCCATCCTACTGTATAGCACTTAGTGAGTGATTCCCTTAGTGCACTTCAGAGCCTTTGTGAGCTGTATAACAGCCATCCTACTGTACAGCACGTAGTGAGTGATTCCCTTAGTGCACTTCAGAGCCTTTGTGAGCTGTATAACACCCATCCTACTGTACAGCACTTAGTGAGTGATTCCCATAGTTCACTTCAGAGCCTTTGTGCGCTGTATAGCACTTAGTGAGTTATTCGCTTAGTTCACTTCAGAGCCTTTGTGAGCTGTATAGCACTTAGTGAGTTATTCCCTTAGTGCACTTCAGAGCCTTTGTGAGCTGTATAACACCCATCCTACTGTATAGCACTTAGTGAGTGATTCCCATAGTTCACTTCAGAGCCTTTGTGAGCTGTATAACACCCATCCTACTGTATAGCACTTAGTGAGTGATTCCCATAGTGCACTTCAGAGCCTTTGTGAGCTGTATAACACCCATCCTACTGTATAGCACTTAGTGAGTGATTCCCATAGTGCACTTAAGAGCCTTTGTGAGCTGTATAACACCCATCCTACTGTATAGCACTTAGTGAGTGATTCCCATAGTTCACTTCAGAGCCTTTGTGAGCTGTATAACACCCATCCTACTGTATAGCACTTAGTGAGTGATTCCCATAGTGCACTTCAGAGCCTTTGTGAGCTGTATAACACCCATCCTACTGTATAGCACTTAGTGAGTGATTCCCTTAGTGCACTTCAGAGCCTTTGTGAGCTGTATAGCACTTAGTGAGTGATTCCCATAGTTCACTTCAGAGCCTTTGTGAGCTGTATAACAGCCATCCTACTGTATAGCACTTAGTGAGTGATTCCCATAGTTCACTTCAGAGCCTTTGTGAGCTGTATAACACCCATCCTACTGTATAGCACTTAGTGAGTGATTCCCATAGTTCACTTCAGAGCCTTTGTGAGCTGTATAACACCCATCCTACTGTATAGCACTTAGTGAGTGATTCCCATAGTGCACTTCAGAGCCTTTGTGAGCTGTATAACACCCATCCTACTGTATAGCACTTAGTGAGTGATTCCCTTAGTGCACTTCAGAGCCTTTGTGAGCTGTATAGCACTTAGTGAGTGATTCCCATAGTTCACTTCAGAGCCTTTGTGAGCTGTATAACAGCCATCCTACTGTATAGCACTTAGTGAGTGATTCCCATAGTGCACTTCAGAGCCTTTGTGAGCTGTATAACACCCATCCTACTGTATAGCACTTATTGAGTGATTCCCTTAGTGCACTTCAGAGCCTTTGTGAGCTGTATAGCACTTAGTGAGTGATTCCCATAGTTCACTTCAGAGCCTTTGTGAGCTGTATAACAGCCATCCTACTGTATAGCACTTAGTGAGTGATTCCCATAGTGCACTTCAGAGCCTTTGTGAGCTGTATAACACCCATCCTACTGTATAGCACTTATTGAGTGATTCCCTTAGTGCACTTCAGAGCCTTTGTGAGCTGTATAGCACTTAGTGAGTGATTCCCATAGTTCACTTCAGAGCCTTTGTGAGCTGTATAACAGCCATCCTACTGTATAGCACTTAGTGAGTGATTCCCATAGTGCACTTCAGAGCCTTTGTGAGCTGTATAACACCCATCCTACTGTATAGCACTTATTGAGTGATTCCCTTAGTGCACTTCAGAGCCTTTATGAGCTGTATAACACCCATCCTACTGTATAGCACTTAGTGAGTGATTCCCTTAGTGCACTTCAGAGCCTTTGTGAGCTGTATAACACCCATCCTACTGTATAGCACTTAGTGAGTGATTCCCTTTGTTCACTTCAGAGCCTTTATGAGCTGTATAACACCCATCCTACTGTATAGCACTTAGTGAGTGATTCCCTTAGTGCACTTCAGAGCCTTTGTGAGCTGTATAACACCCATCCTACTGTATAGCACTTAGTGATTCCCATAGTGCACTTCAGAGCCTTTGTGAGCTGTATAACAGCCATCCTACTGTATAGCACTTAGTGAGTGATTGCCATAGTGCACTTCAGAGCCTTTGTGAGCTGTATAACACCCATCCTACTGTATAGCACTTAGTGAGTGAGTCCCTTTGTTCACTTCAGAGCCTTTATGAGCTGTATAACACCCATCCTACTGTATAGCACTTAGTGAGTGATTCCCTTAGTGCACTTCAGAGCCTTTGTGAGCTGTATAACACCCATCCTACTGTATAGCACTTAGTGATTCCCATAGTGCACTTCAGAGCCTTTGTGAGCTGTATAACAGCCATCCTACTGTATAGCACTTAGTGATTCCCATAGTGCACTTCAGAGCCTTTGTGAGCTGTATAACAGCCATCCTACTGTATAGCACTTAGTGAGTGATTCCCTTAGTGCACTTCAGAGCCTTTGTGAGCTGTATAACACCCATCCTACTGTATAGCACTTAGTGATTCCCATAGTGCACTTCAGAGCCTTTGTGAGCTGTATAACAACCATCCTACTGTACAGCACGTAGTGAGTGATTCCCTTAGTGCACTTCAGAGCCTTTGTGAGCTGTATAACAACCATCCTACTGTACAGCACGTAGTGAGTGATTCCCTTAGTGCACTTCAGAGCCTTTGTGAGCTGTATAACAACCATCCTACTGTACAGCACGTAGTGAGTGATTCCCTTAGTGCACTTCAGAGCCTTTGTGAGTTGTATAACAACCAACCTACTGTATAACACATCCAGCATAGCTTCCATGTTCTGCATGCTCCCATCATTAACATGGTGTGTGTTTGAATTTCTTATCATGTTGCCTTGTCAGGAAATGAAGTGGTAGATTTGGCAGCAAAGGCAACAAGCACAGAACCCAAAATTACAATATCTCGTGTTACTTCGGAAGACTTTATGTTCATTTTACGGAGAAGAGTGATCAGCTCAGCTCTCTGTGGAAATAAGCTTAGAGCAGTGAAGGAAATTCCAATAAACTTGGTAACCTCCGCTTGTATATCGCATTGTAAGATGATCTTGGCTCATCTGCACATTGGCCACTACAATTTTATTAATGGTTACCTTTTTAAGGGGGACCCTGCTCCTCTTTGTCTACTGGGTAGCAAGGTTTTGTCAGTCTGTCAAGTGTTGCTAGAGCATGTTTCCCTAGTACACATTTGGGACACACTTCAACTGCCAGTAAGTCTTGCAGAGGTCCTAGCATATGATAACCAAGCAGTCAAAAGGATTTTTAAATTTTTATTGATGGTAAACTTCCAACTAAGGATTTAGTATTTTAGATTGAGATTTCATATTGTTTGACCCTTTTTTGTAAATTTGTCTTTATTTATGTCTTTGGGCATGACTAGTTCTGTGTATTAATCTTTATTTCTGACTTTTGCTAGAATTTTCTCATGATTCGTTTCATAAGGCCACTAATATCCTAGTAGTTGAATGCCCTTAATTATATATCATCATGAAACAACATAGTGCTCTTCTGATTATGAATTCATTATGGACTTTCTGAGAATGATGGGTGCAGAACCAGTGTACCTATTCTGGTCATTAGGTTTCAAAAGTTATTGCACGGTATCTTATCTTATTGCACTGTACTGCACCTGTGCAGTGGAACTTAGGGCCTCTTTAATTATGCTTTCTGATCATTTTCTTTTTTGCTTCTCCAGTTTCTGTTGGTGTGTTTAAACACACAAGCCGTGTGTGGGCAAAAATAATCATTACCATCTGAAGGTTATTTAATCCGGATATAAAGTACTTAAATAGTAAGTCACCATTGGGGTAATTTGTCTCTGATGTGAGACTGCCTTTGTGCTTTACCAGAAGAAATACGAACTGGTTTGAGAATTTAATACCATTCTGGCAGTTTGTCACAACAGTTCAGTGGTTAGAGCGTCCGCCCAGTAAGCAGAAGGTCTGTGGTTCAAATCCCAGTTGTGGCATTGAATTTTTAAGTTCCAGTTCTACCTCTCAAACTTTGCCCACACACGGCTTGTGTGTTTAAAAACACCAACAGTAAGTTTGTTGGCATAAATAAGTAATAATTTCATGGTATGTTCATTGTTATGAATTGCTCTGCTAACCTAGTAACTCAAATTTTAGTAATGACAGTTTGTGTAGGTCACTAGTCTCATGGCTTCATCTTCCAGTTAATACCTCTTTTATTGAATACACTATAATTCGGGCTTGTAGGCTGTGGTCTACTGTGCTCCTTCTTACCAAATGTTTCGTCTGCAACTGTGGTGACATCTTCAGCGGCAGTGAGGTCAAAGTACCATGGTGAAAATTTCAACGACAACTGTGCTGGGTGCACTGTGGGCCGCAGTATTTATATTGCCACTATACAAAACATTAAATCAACAGTATTACACCCTAAGAGAGGTTCCACCATCACACAAATAGCCACAAACAATAGGAAGGGCAAGGCTTTTCTACTGTACATCAGATCAGTCACAGACCGCATTGGGAAACTACTCAAATGTCACAACAGCCGATCAGCCAAAGACCCTAGGGATCCTCTATACACGGCGGGAGTATCCAGAACACCATGTTCATGTGGCAAAGTGTACATGGGAACCACACAACGGAGCATAAAAACTCATATTGACAAACACGGTAGAAATTGTCGTGTGGGTCAGACAGAAAAATCAGCCGTTGTGAAACATGCCATTCACGAAGAAGGGGAGCACATCATCCAGTATGAAAACACAGATATTCTGGTATCAACATCCCATTATTATTCTTGCTTATTCCTTGAAACTATTGAAATACAGAAGCATGAAAACATCGGTCATAAAGAGGAAGGCCTTAAACTAAACAGAATATGGCAAACAGCACTGACAAAAGTCAAAGTCAAGGTCAAGAGCTCCACCCAAGCCAATTGGATGCCAGCAGATCGCAGCACACTGCCAACCCAAGTCCTTCCCACTGTCCACCCAGGCCAATCACAGCAAACCTCCCCTCCAGCCACCGATATAAATACTGCAGCCCACAGTGCAACCAGCACAGTCACTGTTGAAATCTCCACCAGGGTACGTCGACCTCACCACTTCTGAAGATGTCTGCCACAGTCGCAGACAAAAGTCTGTGAAGAAGAAGCCCAGTAGACCGCAGCCCACAAACCTGAATTATACTGTATCTAATATTGACATCCATGAAAACCTTAGAACTTTGGTAACACCTCTTTTGTCTTAATTGTAAATAACTTGATTTTAAAATATTGATATAACAACAATTACATTTGTTGTTTTTTGAGAAACAGAAAAGCCTGCTAGGTAACAGTATGAAATAATTTACATCAGCGTGCACTCTTGAATTACTTGAGAGCAAATGCTGCTATACTAAATGCACTTTGTTAGGTACAGTTGTGATTTGTAAACTGAGGAATGAACAGTTCCTTCAGCTTTGCATAAGCTTATGTTCCTAGTGAGATTGATTCCTGGACAAAGATTTTTCATCTAAAGCAAAAATGAAATATGTGAAAAACCACCTATTTTAGGTACTGTTATTTAAACTGTCATCAACTGGTAACTTAACTGTTTCCATCACAATTTTAAAAGTGCAGAATTGTAAAATAGAATTTTATTTAGATTCCAAATTGCTTTTTATGCTGGAATTGAAAAGCAGCACTCCAAATTTTGATGAGATACATTTTTGGTTCATTCATAAAATTTCTCTTGATGTTGCTTAATTACTAACAACAAATAATGTAATATTTTCAGATGCAGAACCTTTTGAACTAAGCCTCCTTCCTGGACAGACCCTGAAGGTGCATGTCACATTTGTGGAAGGTGTATTGAAGTTCTTTGTACATCTGAATGCAGTATTAGCCCAAAAAATCCAAACCATGGTTGATCAACATGCAGAAAATTCTGAGGTTTGTTTTCTTTCCTTCAAGGAATATTACAGATATAGTAAAAATCATTTATAATTAATAACTCAGCTGTTTTTATTGCAAATATACCGGGTGGAAGGGAAGTCATAACATTAAACCAGAGATAGCTCTCGGTATTTTGAACACATTTTGTATCTAATGTTTTTGTCTCTGACCATTTCCTACGGAAATATTTTACTTTTTTCGAAAACAAGAGACAGACAGACAAGCTGGCAACACTGCAAATTGTGTGAGTGTCCTTTCACTAGATCAGTGCATAAACACCACAGCAGCATGTGTTACTAGCATAAGCAAATACCATGCCATGTCCTTCAGCTTTTATTGTACAAGTGTAGGCCAATCAGAATTGTTATCTCCCAAAGCATTACACCACCCTGCGTCATGTTTGCAATTTGCATTCAAAACCAGTTCGAATACCTGACCAGCCTCAGCACAATGTTGCCAATTACTTCACGTCTGAAAAACCTACTCAGAATATTCCTTTAATTCTTTTAAGTGATTAAGTATTTCGAAATCCTGTGAGATGTCCCATAATTACTACCGAAACTGTCAGAAATATGTTACTCTACGCATCTTACAAGTAACAAACTATTACCTTTCTACATTCTTGTGGAATTATGCATCCAATTTGGAACAAAAGCCATTTATTTTTTGAAAGTCGACTGATCAAAAAACAAAATGCCATTAGACTTTTTTTGAAGCACATATTAGAAGGAATGTAATAAGTTCCCTCCACCCGATATAATTGGCTTCTTAGGTACTATCTTTCAAAAGGTAAATAACCAACTACAGCGAGACCTGCACGAAGGGTCACCTAATTCCCAGGTGTTCTTGCATAGATGGTATGGGAATGAAATTTGTCGTATGCTTCCCTTGCTGTTCAGAGGGCAGCCATCAGCTCACCTCACAGTTTTGAAAAGCAATATTTCAGGAATCCTTTTGCATTAGTGGGCAAATATTGTAAATTCAACTTCAGTGCAACTGTAGAAAGTATATTCTTATTGTGTTTCCATTAAATTGTGGACTAAATGTAAAAACAATTCCAGTGTTGGGTGTTAGGCTTGCAAAGCTAAGCTTAAGAAGCAATGCCTCGTTCTGTGTTGCTATAGTTGAACTGATTAAAACATTTATTTATGCCAACAAACTTACTGTTGGTGTTTTTAAACACACAAGCCGTGCGTAGGCAATGTTTGAGAGCTAGAACAAACATTGCCCACACACGGCTTGTGTGTTTAAAAACACCAACAGTAAGTTTGTTGGCATAAATAAATAATAATTACCATCTGAAGGTTATTTAATCCTGGGACATAAAGTACTTACAAAAGTAAGTCACCATTGGGGTAATTGTCTCTGATGTGAGACTGCCTTTGTGGTTTTAGCAGGAGAAATACGAACTGGTTTGAGAATTCAATGCCATTCTGGTAGGTTGTCACTGTAGCTTAATCGGAAGGTCTGTGGTTCAAATCCCAGCTGTGACATTGAATTTTTAAGTTCCAGTTCTACCTCTCAGTCATTAAAACATGTTACTGCAAATCAACAGTGGTGGCCTAAACCTAGATTGAATCCAATTTAACACATATTTTTTGTTTTTCTTTGTTTTCTCTTTTTTGGTTTGTATATTAAACAAACGTTGTTTATATAACCTGTGTCAAATAGAAAATGTAATACAAAGAGCAGAGAGGCGCCTTTCACTGTTAAAAGTCTAACAGGAATAAAGTGGGGATGTTCCAGAGCAACTCTTAACATAACATATAATGTATAATATAAAGCCATGATTTACTTACTGCAGCGAAGTTCTTGTAACAGCAAATCCAAAAAAAGCAAATCTTTCAAAACCAAAGTCTGAGACTAATTACAGGTACTATCAAAACCACACCAATACCAGCTATGGAAATACTAACCAATACCCTATTGAATATGAAATAGAAAAAGCAGCTCTTATTCAACACAAAAAGTTGATCAGACTCCCATTCAATACATGGCCCAAGAGAAATTTTACACATACACTAAAGACTCAGGAGAGCTTTCTTTCCAAAATTCAAGACATCAAGAAGGATGTACACCTTCCTAATTCAAAGGAAAACTTCATATCTAAAGTCAATCCAACACAAACATTAGACATCACATATTATTTACACCTGACAGAAGAAGTTAACAAAAGTGACACTCCAACTAGTGTTCTAAAATTATTGGCATTAGAGACAATCCATACTAGATTTCCAGAACACGAATGGCTCCACATTTATACTGATGGATCATTGATATCAAACCAAGATGGAGCAGGTGCTGGAGTCACATGTCACCTCTTTTCCTATTACAAATCTTTGAGTTATGGAACTACAAACTTTGATGGAGAAATTGAAGCATTTCAAATGGCCCTACAACATTTTTTGTATAGAATCTCACATTTTCATCAAGCAGTTATTCACTCAGATTCCAGGGCAGCAATTATAGCAATTACTTCCAAGTTGTCACCAAAAAACCAAACAATTATAGAATGTTGGAAAATCCTTACCCATCTAACCGCACTTCAAAAACACCTAGTCTTCCAATGGATACCAGCTCACTGTGGACAATGGTAATGGGAAAGCTGATTTTGCCATTCGCCTACCACCTAGGCAGTCCAGGTTCGATCCCAGGGACCAGCATGTGGTATTCGTGGTGGGCGAAGTGGCATCTGGGTGGGTTTTCTCCAAGTTCTCCTGTTTTCCCCGCCACTCATTACACCACTTGCTCTATCGTCATCTTTCCAATTATCAATTTCACCTGCATTTCATAGCATCCTCTTCCTCACTATCATAATTGGTACTGGACTGACCACCCGGTTCCAGGTCTTCACTCTGTTCAGTATATAGGTTCCTCTGCTCCCTGACAGGTATCTAATCCTAGGCACTGGCTTGTAAATTCTAGGGGATGTAAGTTCTACATAAGGGGAGGGTAATCAGGTAGAGAAGAAAATAAAACAGAATATGCCTAAACTCGTATTTTTCCCTGGTAAACTTTGCCCACACACGGCTTGTGTGTTTAAAAACACCAACAGTAAGTTTGTTGGCATAAATAAATAAGAATATGCCTAGTTTAACTATCAATCATTCACACCAAAATTAATAATATTTTCCTTTAAATATCCACATTCAAAGGCATCTCTCTAAAATTCTCATACACTATTACCATGTTAAAATATTTACTTTGATCATGCACTGTTGATCTTTGCATTACCTTACAATGGATATATGGAAACTATACAGGGTGTCCCACATAACTCTGCGGCCTCAAATATCTCTGAAATGAAACAAAATATGAAAAATCCAACTGACCAGGAATGTACCTATGTCAGGGGCTCACACAATGGGAAGGTATGCACAATCTATAAAAGTAAGCAAATAAAACTTCCAACACAAAGTTACATTTTTTAAATGGAACATGTTTGAGAGGTAGAACTGGAACATAAAAATTCAATGCCAAACTGGGATTTGAACCACAGACCCTCCGCTTACTAGGCAGGTACTCTAACCATTAAGCTACTGTGACAAACTGCCAGAATTACATTGAATTCTCAAACCAATTCTCAAACTCATATTTTTCCCTGGTAAACATTGCCCACACATGGCTTGTGTGCTTGAGAACACCAACAGTAAGTTTGTTGGCATAAATGAATAATGGAACATGTATGTTTATTCTAGCGAAATGAAAACTAGAGGTACAATTAGTGATAATGCACCTAGTTTTACTTTTCTAAACACATTTACCAGTGGCCTATAGCCCACAGAAGCTTCATTGTTGTGCATTATATCTAGCATGGAAAATGCACCCACAAATCACCAGTAGTGTCTGGTCTGATGAAATTGTGTCACCTCAACAGACAGTCGAAGTGCCCTCTGTTTCTATCAATATAATTTGGAGGTGGTTAACAAGAGTGTTGCACAGATTGTAGTGTTTCTACAGATATTGCAGCACACGCTGCAGTACTGCAATGTTACGTATTTTCTCTACTGTATCTTAATACACACTATTTTTCACTGCACCCCAGAGAAAGAAGTCTAATGGCGTCAAGTCAGGGGACTGAGCTGGCCATCTCACATGACCTCCCCATTCTATCCTCTATTTGGAAACTTCGCATCCACAGTGTCTCTGGAAACATGTGTATAGTGTGTGGCACATCCATCATGCTAGAACCACATTGATAGATGCGTTTCCAATCCCACATCCTCCATGAAGAGGGATAGTGTGTGTTGAACTGATGCATATTGCTGTCCGTTTTATATTCCCTGATAAAGATAGGAACCTAAAACATGGTTACCAATGATACTGCACCAAACCTTGACACTCCACTGTCATTGATGAGTAACTTGGCAAATATAACAGGGATTCTGCACAGACCAGTAGTGTATGTTCCACAGATTCACATGACCATGATTTGTAAATGAAGCTACATCTGTAAACAATCTATTACTTAGGAATACTGGATTACCTTGCAACTGCCAAAGTGCTAAATGACAGGATACAGTGCAGGATTTAAAGTCATTCCTGTACAGTTCTTGGTGCAGTGAGATTGGAGTGTATGAAACCTATGCTTATGCCAAATTCTACTCACTATACTGTAGCTTAGACCACCTCCGTAGCGCAGTTGGAGGCGTGCTACCAGCATGGGGATTTTATCCCCTCTGGGGGGTCTGGTACAGGGTACACTCAGCCTCGTTAGGACCTGGGGGTACCAGTGGGGAGCTACTTTATGGAGAAATAGCGGCCCCAGGTCAAGAAGACCACATTGCTTGCCGGGAGGGCTCGGGGTGCTGACCACATCCCACCCTCCAGTACTGCACCTCACCAATGACACCTATAGCGGGGAACGCAGCGGCAGAGCGGTAGGCCTTGGCCCTTCATGGGCTGTCACGCCGGGGTTTAGTTATATTGTGGCTTATTCCAGAACCTCATGTAATCTATCGTATACTCACCTCAGCGTTGTGCGCTACAACAGCAGAACAGCAATTTCATTTTCATTGCCAGTCGCTGTCTTTGTGCGTTGTCGCTTTGTGGGAGCCCAGCTTCCTGTTTCCATGAGTTTCTTGCAGATGTTGGCAATTGTACGAGGTGGACACCTGTCAATCTGGATAGTGTTCAGCATACAGTGTGACAGCTGTGGTTGCATTGCACCGTAGATTAGTATAATATCTAGATTTTCTTCATTACTGAAGGCCGACATATTGACTAGATGATGGCAAATATAACAAGCCATAAGAAATCAGGGTTTAATGTGTCAATATGAAAAGGAATATCCGAAACGTATTGCGTTACAGTGTGACAGTAGTGCAGCAGACCAGATCAGGAGACACTCACGCCCTAAAGCTAGAATATGCCAAGCTGATATTGGTTTGTTTACAGGAGGCTACAGGCCAGTGCAAGCAGCCCCTGCTCTGAGTACAGTACTACATGCATTGCATGTGACACCATTGCCTTCCTCTAAAAGTCATGTATTTCAGAATGTATGAGGTTTAGAAACATGAAACCAAGCATGTCATGACTGATTATAGATCTAGATTTCATGTCACTAGACTAAACATACATGACTGCACATTTCGTGACCATTAAAGCCATATTTTATACCATTAAACACTTTCTTATGATATGTATATGTTTACCAGGGTAAAGTCATATTTCTGTTGCACCAAGCTCGGTTTTGACTTTACCGGCATTGGTGGTAAAAAGTTTACCTCTCACTGTGGACCGGTTTTCAATGAAAATCTCGGTAAAGCATCCAAAATTGAGTTCAACAGTTATATGTTGTGCCTTCAGTATCTCCATTGATTTGAATGCAACAAGGAGAGAGTATTAAAAGAGAGGAGGGATCTGTTTGAAGAACTGAATCACATTTTGTTTTGAACAAGATTCCGTTTGAAAAAAGAAACAATAACTTCAATTTTAGATTAAATTGGCCAACAGCTTTGTTGTTTATAAACTGTTACAGAGAATACCACGGTAAAGTTATAAACAACAGTTTAAAACTATAAGTTGTTGCTGTAGGAAACTTGAGTTGTTCAGCATCCTCAGATAAATTTCTTGATTTATAGAGCCCATAAAAAAAATAATGTCCAAACAGAAACTTCACCTGTCACTCCTGCCCTAGTCATCACATGGGTGGATTGCTCTTGATTTCTTCATAAAAATGAGGATTTCCTTTTGAACAGAAATAGATGTTTCGATTATGAGAGCTGTGATAAATTGCACATTCATCAGAGAAAAAGACATTACATTTAGCTGTTTCTTTAGGGAAATGCTTGAGCATCAATTTGCATGCTGATAAAACTGTGCAGCAGTGGGTAGGCCCACCCCATATATGGCATTAGAGAATATGCAAGAAAATAGAAAATCGTGGAATCATGCTTTTAATATAGCCAATATTTATGTTGTATATAACCAAAGCACCAACATCTGCTGTCGTAGCTTAGTGGTAAAACTTATTCTATGTCAAATGAGCGGAGGATTTATGGTTCAAAGCCAAGCATATGATCACACTTTTTATTCCAACACTTTTATTTTACAAGATGCAGTAATGAAGAAATTTACAGTTCTTTTGCAGCTAAGCTATTACTACAGGATTTCTAAGAGAATGCCAGGATGTTGAATGATAATTCTAATGGAGCAAACTTCTAAATGCTGCATACTATTTCTCTGATCATAACAATAAGCTAATGCATAAAATAACAAGAAGCTGAAACATTCTCAACTTGAGAAAAACAACCTTACAGCTGCAAATGAATTGTGTATAATCCAATAGAATATAATGTATAAAATAGAAACAGTATGTTATGTTACAATATAGTTACTCCATTTAATAGAAATAACAAAAAGAAGATAATAGCCAAGGATAACATTGCTTAAAAAGCACACTAAAATAATTGCTATTTCATACTGAAGCCACATATATTAAGAAAGAAATCAAATTCTAAAATTTTTCAGATTTATAGATAGTGCATTTCTCCCGAAACAAGTAATTTGTCAAAATAAAGAATGGAAAAGAAAGATAAAAATCTTATATTTTAGGACCTGGTATAATCATCCATCTATGGTTAAATTGTGTATGCTCTAGTGCAGTGCTATCCAATGCAGAGCCCGTGACGTGTTTTTCTGGTGCCCTTGGTAAGCAAAGGTTTACTCCGACGATTTTTAATATTAATTCATATTTCAAGACAAAACTATTTCCTTCCGAATAGCTTCCCAGTACACACCCATGAAATATGTTTTGTACTCCTAAAGCTGTATTCATTACTTCCCTAAGCAGTGCTATCCCTTTTTCTTCTCAAAAGAAGGGTACTTGCCCTAACAGTGGTGTGATGGCACTTGCACCTCCTGAGCCACAAATTAAAAGTGCCCGAGCACATAGGAAAGTTGGAGAACACTGCTCTAGTATAGGTTTGCAGCCAGTGTAGAGCACCAGATTGGGTTTTGCTGATGTTGACATAGCTCCTTCATGTGAGCAACCAGATGCTCTCACACCCTGTCTGGTCATTGCTCTTCCCATTCCTTCATCATGAAGGCCATGTTAAATGGCTTCAGATCAGATCTTGGAGGCCTGTCCATGAAAATTATTTCTGGATCCCTTGTTAGGCAATCCTAGGTGATATTTGAGGTATGCCCACCACTTGGTGTGCATAAATACATAATCTTATTTTGTGAACCTAGCACAAAGGGATGGTAGCTAAGTGTTTTTGAGAATATCTACATGAACTGCACCCGTCATTCTCTCTGGCACTTAAATTAATTCCCCTGGACCTGATGCTCTCATATATGCCCAGAAATGTGTTGAAATTCTTCCTGAATATTCTGCTCGAACAATGTGTGTAGGTTTGTATCTAGTTCCCCATGCTCCCTTACTTGAAATACCTTGTCACACCAGATTACCAGGTCCCTGTAAGCCTGAGAAAGTTCAGTATTACACTGTGCCCATTGTAACCTCCCTGCAGCTCAGAAAATATGAGCTTCCTAGATTCCTAGATGCAATAGTTGGAGAAAATTGCACCTACATATAGAAAATTACAGGTTATGGGAAAATGCAAAAAACTGAAAAACCAGAAAAGGGCGTGACAGGTGCGGCATGTTATTTAAATGCAATTTTGACAACTATAAATGTACAGCAACCATATATTATATATTAATGGATACAGAAAAGAATGGAGATTTCAGTAGTGAAAAGGGGGGGGGGGGGGGGATTTGTTTTGACCCCAGAAACTACAATGTGCCCTTAATTGTTAGCATATGGTTTCACTTATGGGCAACCATACTCAATTGATGTGTCCATAAAGCCAGACCTGTATCTTAAAGGTTCGTTCCTCAATATTCTATTAAGAGCTTTGTCTTGAGCAAGTGTTGTTGCATGAGGCCTATCTGAATGACTGTGTCATTTGGCCCGTTTAACTTCTCCGTCGTGATGCCAGTCCAGCCATTGTTTTAATGTTCTTTGGTCATAACCCAATTCTCTGGCTATTTGTGAGGCATTTCACCATGAGTAGCACAACATACAATTTCACCCATTTGTGTTGCAGTCAACTTCATACAACCTTGTTGATGTGGCATGGTGCTTTACTGTGATGAAGGCAAATTGGAAATGTTTAAATGCAATGCATGAAGAACTTCCAACAACATTTTGCACATGTGCAAGTAATACAAAGTGAAAAGGTTGGAATAAAAAGTATGACCGTATACCGGGGTTCGAAGCATGAATTCTTGGCTTACATGTCACTGTGCACTTTAGCACTGAACTACAACAGCATTTAGGTTATATACAACATAGATGTTGGTTCTATTAAAAACCATCATTCCGCGTGTTTTCTGTTTTCTTGCATATCCTCCAATGTCATGTAGTTAATAACTCAGCTGCAAGAGAATTGCAACATGTTTTGTGATATTTAGTCTATATTTCTCAATACTGGGATAATATAGCCATGGAAATCTTCAAAGTAAGCGACGGGTTAAAATGGCAATCATGGCCAATTTAGTTTTCATACTGCCTACTCAAGGAGCGCCTGAATGATACTAACCTGTGAGAAGTGTACATTTACTCTCTTGAAAGATAGTATGGTGCTGTGGAATAATCTTTAATATAAAATCTTTTGCAAATACAATTAGGCAACTACCAGTAACATATCTTAGTTTATATTCTTTTTGACAATACTTAAAAAGTAGCATGGTATAACCAATATCTTTCATACAGTGTTTTATGCCAAAATATTATGTCAGAAAAGAGGGGAGTGGGAAACCTTAGCACTTGGAAAATTCAAACCAGTCTTGTCACTTCCTTAGCATTGAATGAATTGTGATAACACTGGGATAGTTAGAACTTAAATAGGCAGAATTTTTAAATAGGCCTTACTAGTTTTAAGATAGGTGAGCTCTCTGTTCCCATTTCTTAATTTTGTATATGTAATTGGCTTTTAGCATGACTTTTAGTCTGTATAGAATGTTTTAAATCCTTTAAAAGCAGCACGGAACTTGATGGGTGGCACAGAACTCTTCTTTTTCTTAGGTCCATAAAACTCCAAGGTGTATCAGAAATACTTCTACAAAGTTCAGGTATGGGTTCTTTATACCACAAGAAGGAAAAATGTTCATATGAATATATGTCCCATAATTCTTTGTTTTCTCATTCATGTCTTAATGAAAGTGTGTTCAACAACCTTCGGGATCCAACTTCACAGCTTCATTTCTCTATGCGCTCATAGAAGGTTTTGACCCATTGTACTACATACGGTAGATGGTGAAGTGTTGCCATGGAGACTTGTTTATGTTTGTCATTAGTCTGTCTTCAAAGTTTCAATTGTGTACATGTAGTGAGTTAACTACACATTCTTCATCCAACCATGGCTGGTTACTCATTTCATGAACAGGCAGACATGATTTTTATGTATGGTCGCGCGAATGGTAATGGATGCTAGGCTGCATGGCTCTATCAGATGGAGTTTCCAGCCAAAGACAACCTAGTCATCCAATGTTTGTCGCTCTTTAGCATCACCTTGCTGAGACAGGAGCTTTTGCACCATGAACTATTGATCAAGGATTATGTTCATATGCTGGGATGCAAAGAGCAAATTTTATAGTGTGTCAAAAATGATCCAGATATCAGTACAAGACAATTGGCTGTGGCATCTGGTACATCTCACAGTACAGCATGGAAGGTACTTCACGAGCAGCTCCTGTATCCATATCATATTCAATGTGTGCAGGGCCTTTCACCTGCCGATTATCCACCACAGGAGAACTTTTGTCAATGGTTTGTAGCACAAACCATCAATCCATTAAAATAGGAAATTTGAGTTAATTAATAACACTAAACAACACTCACTTTTAAAATTTCCCGGTACATGTTTCAAAGACCAGCTTTCCTCCATTATCAGCCAGACATCGACTTCGGTTGATAATGGAGGAAAGCTAACCTCTGAAACATGTACCAGGAACTGTTAAAAGTGAGTGTTGTTTAGTGTTATTAATCAACTCAAATTTCCTATTTTAATGTGATTCAAACAACACTGTCATCAACTTCCAGCATTTATTATTTGCCTTGTCAGTTTTGTTTACAGACCAGGCAACGTTTGGGAGAGATGGAATTAGTAATTTGTACAACATACACATATGGGCAGATTGTAATCCTTATGCTGTACTTCAGGCTAGACATCAACAGTTTAGGAATGTGTGGGCTGGAATTGTAGGAGACTGTCTGGTAGGTCCATACATTCTACCAGCATGTCTTAGGGCCTGTATTATGATCTCCGGTTACTAGCCACGGTTTGTTACCTCTCAGTTATCGCTAACTGTTAGTTAGGCTCAGTGCCTCGTATTACGAACTCCATTTAACTGTAGGTTTGTTACCGTGAAGATTATGATGCCCTGAGAGCAGTTGGTAACATTTTTCACTAGGCTTTCGCTGTGTTTGCAACGCTATCTCGCGGGTAAAGCAATCATTTAGGTTAACCACATCACAGATGTGTGGGATGTTTTGAAGATTTGTACACATTGCATAACCTAAAAATAGCTTCTGTTTTATTCACTATTCATTCAGAGCCTTGAAGTGCTTTGAAGAAGCGCAAAATCGTTGTGTCCACAATGAATATAATGCAACGTTTACTATTTAAAAGGTAATCGTTCTGCCCACAATGAATAACATACATGCAACGTTAGTTAAAGATAATGATCTTATTCCGCGTGTTTTTGAACTTGTGTACCTACATATTGTATAGTTTTCCGTGTATTTTCTGTTCCCAAAATGTGTAATTTGCCATGCTCCGTTTATTACATTTGCGTTAGTTAAAACGTGGTGCCGATGTAATGAAAATCGCACAAAACATCGTATTGTTTGTGTCAATCCCCTACACTTACTGGGCTCTAGAATTATATTTCCCTAACCTAATGCCCATCAAGAAATACCTACAATTTATGTTGGTTTAATTTATTTCATTTTAAGAATGTCGGGAATATACAAATATGCTGGTTATATACGTGCTGAAAACTGCCATTCTGTCGTAAATTCTATTCGATGCCTTATTTCCGCTAAAATTCCGGATGTCGAAGCTTTTGATAATCTGTATATTTGTTGGAACTCTTCCACGTTCGCTCCTCGAAATTATCTTTGCGCATTCTGAATTTCTTCGCTCTTGTATTAAATAAATAATGAGCCAGCATTTCACCTTCAGAGTCGCTGTGGACATACAATTGTGATAAGAGGTATGCCATTTTTGTGTGTGAAACACGAGTAAACTCCAAGTTAACGCACTAACCCCTACTTGAGGTTGCGGTTAGTGTACCTCCAGAAATAACTCTCAGTTAGCCCTTAACCGAAGGTCGTAATACTGACATCTGGGTGTAACTTCAAGTTAACTGTTAACCGGAGATCGTAATACAGGCCCTTACAGGTGCTGTTTACAGGGACTTTATCCAGAACACTCTTCCTAGCTTACTTCATGAAGATGTGCCCCTGCAAATAAGACCATGTGGTTTATGCATTGAGGGGCTCCGGCACATTATAGTTGCATTTTTAGAGATGCACTGACTGGTATCTACCAGTCCAATGGATAGCCAGAGGAAAACCAGTTGATTATTATACTTATTATTATTATTATTATTATTATTATTATTATTATTATTATTATTATTATTATTATTATTATTATTATTATTATTATTATTATACATGGTTATGAAACTCTTCATCGACATGTCATGGAAGCCTGCGAAACCATTTGACACCCTCCAGGAGTTTTTGAAAGGGTGTGACAGGCCGTGATTTGATGACATGCCTTAGAAGCAAGAAGAGGACATTTTGAGCATTATTATGAGTTTTGTATGTTATGAGTGTGCCACTGTGTTGAACAGTTCCTAACGAGAAAACAAAGGATTATGGGACATATGTTCACATTAACTTTTTTCCTTCTTGTGGTGTAAGGAACCCATACCTGAAGTTTGTAGAAGTATTTTTGATGCACCTTCATAGCCAAGTTGCTCACTCTCCATTTCCACTGATCTCCGTGTCATTCTAGGTCTTCCTCTCCTTCTCTATCCCTGTGGATTCCACTCCAGAGCCTCTTGCTATATTGTCTTCTGGTCTACACAGTGTATGGCCAATCCATTCTCACTTTATTTTCTTAATTGGTTGGTCAATCGATAGTTGATGTGTTAGCTCACAGAGTTTCTCATTTGACACCACCTTTGGCCAGTGTATCCCTAAGATGTGCCTAAGGCATTTATTCATGAATATCTGAATCTTCCATGTCTATTACTTGGTCACTTTCCAAGTTTTGCATGTGTAGAGCAATAGACTTAACATAGCTATTAAAAATTTGGAGTTTTGTCCTTTTACTAAGTTGATCTTGGTATGGGATGAAGTATTACAAATGCTCCCTTTGGCTTTGTTCAGGTGAGTAGCAACATACTCATCTGATTCTCCGTTCGTTGCTATAATGCTTCCCATGAGTAGCTAGCAAAAACTATCTACCCTCTCTATCCTCTGTCTGTCCAATTGCAGTGGCATATTGTTTTGATTTCCCACTTCTATTTCCTTTGCCTTCCTTACGTTAATCTGGAGTCCAACTTCCTGTGCCATGACTTTTAGATCTTTAGCTTAGTTTCCATATCTCTGTAACTATGGGCAAGTAAGCATAAGTCATCAGCAAAATCCAAATTTTCTGATCTCTGAGTAAGACACCACTGTATTCCCAGTCGCCGATTCATAACATTTTGCATGACATCAAGAGTTATAAGGAACAGTATGGGTAGTAGTAAACAACCCTGTTTCTCACCACTGTTTTACTTTGATTGGTTCCATCAGACGTCCTCTGTTCTACCTGGCATGTATAACTATTATACATGCACTGAATCAGGCTAATGATGTTATGATACTGAAGACCTTCATTGCAATTATTTTCGTAGATATTAATTTTTGAAATGTCCCAAAAATCACGTGCTCCTCACCCTTCGATCAATCATGCCTCAAACTGTAATCAAGAAAATTACTTAATCTTTGGCTCAAATTAAAGATAAATCACAGTATTTCATGAGGTATTTATTCGAAAATTTTATTGATTATTGTTATTATTATTATTATTATAATATTGTATACGATTAAATTTTTAAAGTTAGATAATAAAACAAACTCGACCATTTAAAAATCTGAAGAAAAAAAAAGCTAAAAATACAATGAAGTTTATTCAATATTCTCAGAAACAATCAGAATGGAGTCTCTAATAGTTCAGTTGTAATTAACTTTGCAAATCAGTGCTGCGAACTTGTGTGGCAGCGGTGACGGCTACCGTAACCTCGTACAATTGCCACCTTCCATTACGGCAACTGTTCACTGCTTGAGGTTCCATGAACATTACAACAGTACAGTAAGGAGAAACTGTTAGCTGACACTATTAGCATCTTCAAAATGTTTTTAAAATATGCATTTTAAACTGATGTTTACATACACACAAAACTTTAAATTTCTACTCGTCTACCTCCTTCTTCAAAAGAAAATTGTTCCACTAAAGCTTTAGTTTTTGAAAAAGGAATGAAGATGTGTAATTTTAAAGCATAGCTGGACCCATCGTTCTTGGCCCCTGACCTTGACTGGCAGTCCTGTAGATGAACCCACAGCTTTTGTCTGTTTCATCAGCTCACATTGTATAATTCTGCGAATGAAACCATGCACAACATGGTGAGGGAGGGGGAGGTAATGATGTCTGCATGATCTGAGACAGTCCTTGCTAATTCACAGGTGCTTTTTAGTGAAGCGTGCAGTTGAAGACATAGTAGATCTTTGCGATAAGGAGTGAATATAGTACATTTGTGAGACATTGATCATAGGTAAGTCAATTATGCCACCTGTACGCTCTAAATTAGGGATCAAAACATTACACAGTCAGAGCAGAGAAATTGTTTCCAATGTATGGGCGTACATGAAGAAAGGAGCTAAACGCAAAGAACTGCCTATCAGAAGGTTTTTTCAAAAAAAAAAAATCAAAAGGTTCAAAAATGTGCATCAGGTGCCACAAGAGTATCAGAAAGAAGGTGTATTGTGGAGACATTTTTCTGCATGGACTGTACTGCCTTAGTAAGAAGAAGTTATGTGAGTAGCATATGAAGGTGACACACCAATTTGCATGCTGTCCGCAGTCACCTGGCTCGGTACTCGCTTTCAAGCTTTACGTTTGCTTCCTCCACGGTGAATTCAGCTGTACAAATGGATCACTACTTCCTGTCCTCCGTCAGCACTTGCAGGCCTCCAGAAAAAAAAATTGTAGCAAATGCACTTATGCTCGCTCCATAGTTTTTAATGTCTTATTTTATAGATAAAATGTCACGAAATATGTGTGTATTTTTTTAGATTTTTAACACATCGATTTAAATTCAATTTTTGGTTTTACAAAATATACCATCAAAAAAACAGTCCAAAATTTGTGTGTAATAATGATTGATCAAAAGTTGATGAAAGTGCTGTATTTAACCTTTCCAGTGCGCCAAACCCCAACTCTCAACTCTATATGGCCTTAGGGTAATAAGGGATTTTATATTACGGTGCGCGCAGAAATTGCTTAATTTCTAATAGCCATAACTAAGCAAATAATTTAAAAATATGGAAATAAAATACTGATGTGTTGCACTCACGTGACTTTCTCTACTCTTGTACTAACCATTCTTACAAACTCTTATTCCTATATCTTCTTCGTGTTAGTTAAGATAAACATTTGTACAACTATCTTATTGCTTATTTTCTTGTAGGTACAAGGGGAATATTAGAATACAGTAGGCTTTGTGCGATAGTCAAATGTTTTAAAGCTTTGGGATTCTGTTGTCTTTGCACACTTAACATTCAAAAAATGAACAACGATGATCCATTTCACGAAAGTTCTAAGTTTTCCGAAACTCACACACATAACAAGGAATATCTCTGAAATGGTTCACCCTACAAGAAAATTTATTTAGATATAAATTGTGTATTTTAGCAAGATCTACATTTTTTGTATAGTATGATTTGGTCTATCTCTAACGGTTTACCAGTTATGCAAAAGTCGTCCAGAGTAAATACGACTACAGGGGCTATAGCCAGAAAATTCAAGATATACATTTCATTTGTCATCAAAATATCTCTAACATATGACATTTTAATCAAAATCGTTAGAGCCATTTTCAAGAAAATCAAAATTTTCCATGTAAAGGGTAGTTTAGGGTGGGGCTATTTTCTTCAAAATCTTTGTGTCGCATCCTTGATAGACATTAAACTTAAATACCAACTTTGGTTTTTAATCGACTTTTCGTTTTTGAGTTATGCTGTCCACAGACTGACACAGACACACACACACACACACACGGACCTTTTTCTAAAAATGCTTTTTTTGGATTCAGGAGGCCTCAAAACATATATTTGCAGTGAAATCTAGACATCAAATTTTTGGGTGGAATACAGTACTTCCCCTACTTACCAGTAGAGAAAGTAAAAAATATGGGTCTCCTTATTTGATGCCTGTTATTCATAAAAAAAAACCTCCTATGAAAAAGTCGTGTTTTACGGGTGTGCGATTTGACGTGGATTGACCCATATAAAGATTATGATATTCTGCTGATTGTTTTGCAATTATCCGTAATGTGTCGATTTGCTCAGTACAAGAGTGGCCCTCTTGGAATCTGGCTTTGGCACAGAGTTGGTCAGTGTAAAGTCCCACTGCTCTGCCTTGCAGTGTTACAGAGTGAAAATGCTGTGAGTTTTTGTTGCAAAACCATGACACGATATCATTTGTGCCCATAAAAATTACTGGTTCTCCAGAAAAGGAAATAATTATTGTTCATGAGGAGCATTTTGTTTTGAAGTTTGCAATCCAAAAACCAGCTTCTTACATTAACTGCTTGCAGAGATGGTAATGTGCACTTCGATATTTACAAACTTTGCTGGAGAAATTGAAGCAATTCGAATGGCCCTACAAAATCTTTTGTATAGGATTTCACATTTTCATCAAGCAGTTATTCTCTCAGATTCCAGGGCGGCAATTATAGCAATTACTTCCGAGTTGTCACCAAAAAACCAAACAATTATAGAATGTTGGAAAATCCTTACCCATGTAACCACACTTAAAAAACACCTAGTCTTCCAATGGATACTAGCTCACTGTGGAGTGAGTGGTAATGAGAAAGCTGATTTTCTTGCTACAAAGGGTACCGGCTATGTGCAGAAATCTATAGTTAATCTACCATTTTATGCAGCTAAAAGATTAGTCAACTCCGAATTCAAAAATTTATTGCAAAATATTACTATGAAAAATCAAAAAATAAAAGATGGGAACTACCAAACATTCAAACAGTAATTCCTGAGTATCCTCGAAAAACGGCAGTTGCAACCTTCAGGTTGATTACAGAACATGGTTGTCTGGCAAAACATTTAAACAGAATTGGGATATATTCTTCACCACTCTGTCCTCTATGTGATCTGCAAGAGGAAATGGACCGAGACCACCTTCAAATATGCCCGGCCACTTCTAGCACCCCATCCATCAGTGAAAAATATTGGAGAGCAAGAGGATTAATGACTTCATTGTCAGAAACCCAGCATTAAATAACAACTTTGATGTTGGTTTCTTTGATAGGTGCTTCACTCGTGACTAGTTTCTGAATGTGGATAGGAAATACAGTAAAATTTGAGAGGTAGAACTGGAACTTAAAAATTCAATGCCACAACTGGGATTTGAACCATAGACCTTCCGCTTACCGGGCAGACGCTCTAACCACTGAGCTATTGTCACAATTGAATTTTTAAGTTCCAGTTCTACCTCTCAAACTTTGACCACACACGGCTTGTGTGTTTAAAAGCACCAACAGTAAGTTTGTTGGCATAAATAAATAATAATACAGTAAAAGTTTATAAAATTGGCTTGAAAACAGCTTTTCCTCTAGTAAAAGGGACTGTGTTCTTGAGGTACACCTTTTTTTGGAGTAACTAGTGTAGCTTAAACTGCTTTTTCATTGAGGATCGTCAGGTAGATGCATGAGTTTATAAAACCAGTAAGATGACAAACCTTAAGCACATCTGCTGCTTAATGGATATAAGTAAGAAAAACTATAAACTGTCATACTTTACAGTTTACTATTTTTACTCTGCTTTTTCATTAATTTTTTTATTTGTTCTATTTATTGCATTCCAACAATTAAGTCATATGCCACACTGTTATAACAGTTATAATCTTATAAATAAGTATAAACCAGTAATTTTAACAATATAGCATAAACAGTAACAAAAGACCAATAAATTAACAGTTACAATAGAACAATAGTAACTAACAATATTACGCCAGTAACAAAATGGTAAACAAATCACCATTAACAGTGGAATTGTAATGAAGGTAATTAAGTACAATCATTAATCACTGTAAATTAAACTTTGTCAAGTTTTGATACTTCCTGGTGTTTAGATAAGCTTGGTGTCTTCTATGACTGTGAAGTTTATTGGCAATGCAGATTTGTGTGACACAAAATAGGGACACCTATTTATAAAATTAGTTGACTTTATTACTTTCTCTACTGGTAAGTAGAGGAAGTATTGTTTTTAAAATCATATACAGTTTATTAATATTTATTTACAGAATCTGCAGTGTGTGGATGCTGAGGGACTCTCTGTTGGAGACATCTGTCTGGCCTCTCCAGATTCAATACAGTGGTACCGGGCTAAAATAGTGGATGCTGCACAGACTACTGGGGTGTTTGTCACATTTATTGACTTAGGTGACGGGGACGAGATTACACCTAATAAGGTATAATACTTTCCTTTCAGTAGTTTATCTATTTATTTGAGCTCTTTTTTGCATCATAAAACTTGCAAGCACTCCAGCTGATTACAGGCTGCCCTACATTATATGAAAGATCTGCACAGCTGTGTTAGTCACACGCTTGCAGGATTTGGTAAAGAAAGATTCATTTTTCTAATTTTTATGTAATAGCTTTATTATTTGTAACATAAAGATCCAATAAATAAATGCAATAAAAGACTCATATGAGTTTCATAAAAGCAATATGAGGCATTTGTTATTAAGCATTACATTAATTTATTAATGATTGTAATGTAATAATGATTAGATTCACAATTTGCTGTGAAAAGCAGGACATTATATCCTGTAGGTACACGTTCAAAAGCAGTTGTCTTAAAAGTTGGATTGTGCAGCCTGGTAATTGCAGACAAACAGTTAAAAGGTTTGAGAGGTAGAATCAGGACCAAAAAATTCAATGCCATAGCCGGGATCAGTGCTGATTCTACCTCTCAAACATTGCCCTACACATGGCTTGTGCTTAAGACAATCATGAAGTTGATTGTCCTTATAAAAGGTGTTATAGTAGGGTAATAGTATGAATTCAGATATTGGTAATGGAAACATAATTGTTATAGCAGAGTAGAATAATAGTCTGAATTCATATATTGGTAATGGAAATATAATTGTTATAGAAGAGTAGCATAATAGTATGAATTCATATATTGGTAATGGAAATATAATTGTTATAGAAGAGTAGAATAATAGTATGAATTCATATATTGGTAATGGAAATATAATATCAGAGAAATAGTTTTAAGCAGACGTATTCTACAGAAGTTGGAAATACTGCTATATGTGACTGTCTGGAACTTGACCTTCAACCCCAAGGGGGACCCGAGGAAGGAAGGGTGTAGCATTCCCAGACGCCTGTCACATAACAGTTTATGGTTATTAGGGATAGTGTGCTTACCCAGAGAATATTGTGGAACGATATATAAGCCTTAGTCACCATGGAAGGGATGTCTTTTGACCCGCCATTGTCAACGAGTTCACATCGGATGGTGTAACCACTACCCATATTCCTTTAAGCTTGTTCCGTACTGTTTGTAAATAAATCCTTTAACAGCAATTGTTGTGTGATTTCGAGTGGAATATCCAGGAAACCTCACCTACTTGCTCCGCTCGGCACTCAACCAGACAATCCTATCCCACCTCACTTACGGGCGGGTGCTAGGTGCGAGAAGGATACAACAAAGGTTTACCAATTTAAGTTAAAAGGTTGTTTACTACTGCCCCCTGACAAATTTAGAATTAACACCAAAAGAAAATCCTTGCTGCATCAGGGACAGCAAATTATTTATAGCTGATTCATGTACAAATAATGCTCTTGTAAGTTTAAGCTTTCTCTTCTACATATAGTTCTACGTAAGTAGGGAAAGTATTATATTCCACCCAATAATTCAATGTCAAGATTTCACTGGAAACATGCCCCTTGAACCCGAAGAGAGCATTTTTAGAAAAAGGTATATCCGTATGTTATTTATTTATGCCAACAAACTTACTGTTGGTGTTAAATATCTGTATGTGTTTATACGAGAGAGAATGGCATAACTCAAATTTATGGATGCAACACAAGTTACTCTTTACATGGAAAATTTTTTAAAAAATTTGAATTTTTCAAAAATGGTTCAAACGATTTTGATTAAAATTCCATGATTAACACTAGAACTGCTGGAGCTAGTTGTATACTTGGAAATGCCAGTGCAGTCATTTTGACAGCTGCTGATATCCTATAGTTAGAAAATCTAGCACTATTTTCAATGCAAGTTTTGTAACACTATGTAACCCACTTCTAAATAAGACTTTACAGCAAATGTTCTAAACAGTAAGTTTTATATAATGCAATATTAAATATTATTTTTGTTGGTATTTTCATATATTTGCATATTTCTACCTTTCCTTTTATGGGCTTATATGAATTGAGAATTTTCAGTTTGTCTAGAGCCCCTTCTACATCACTCTAGAAAAGTAACAAAAAAATCTGATGTGTTGCACTCACATGACTTTCTCTACTCTTGTACTAACCATTCTTACTAACTGTTATACCTATATCTTCTTCTTGTTAGTTGAGATAAACATTTATACAAGGGGAATATTAGAATATAGTAGGCTTTGAGCGAGTCAAATCTTTTAAAGCTTTGAGATCCCGTTCTCTTTGTATGCTTAACTTATAAAAAAATTATTAACAATGTTGCAGTTCACGAAAATTTAAGTTTTCCGAAACTGACACAAATAACAAGGAGTATCTCCAAAATGGTTCACTCCGTAAACAAATTTATATAGACATAAATTGTATGTTTTAGCGAGATCTACATTTTTTTTATACTAAGATTTTTACGGTTTACGAGTTATTCAAAAGTCATCCAGAGTAAACAGGACTGCATAGGCTATAGCCAGAAAATTCAAAATATACATTTCATTTGTCATACAAATATCTTAAACATATGACATTTTAATCAAAATTATTAGAACCATTTTCAAGAAAATCAAAATTTTTGAAAAATTTTCCATGTAAGGAAAACGTTTAGGGTGGCACTGTTTTCTTCAAAATCTTCGTGTTGCATCCTTAATGTCATTAAACTTAAATACCAACTTAGGTTTTCAACCCACTTTTCATTTTTGAGTTATGCTGTCCATAGGCTGATAGACACACACGCACAACCACACATTTTTCTAAAAATGCTGGTGTTTTTTTTTTTTTTTTTTTTTCCTTCAAGGGGCCTCAAAACATATATTTCCGGTGAAATCTCCACATCAAATTTTTCGGTGGAATAATACTTCTACTTACCAGTAGAGAAAGTAAAAATATCTGATGCGTTGCACTCGCATGACTTTTTCTACTCCTGTGCTAACTATTCTTATATTCTTACAAACTCTTATTCCTCCATTTTCTGCATGTTAGTCGAGATAAACATTTGCAGAAATTATGTTAATGTTGATTTTCTTATAGGTGCGTTGAGCTATGGGACTCTTTTGTTGGTTTTTTTTTTTTTTCCTTCAAGGGGCCTCAAAACATATATTTCCGGTGAAATCTCCACATCAAATTTTTCGGTGGAATAATACTTCTACTTACCAGTAGAGAAAGTAAAAATATCTGATGCGTTGCACTCGCATGACTTTTTCTACTCCTGTGCTAACTATTCTTATATTCTTACAAACTCTTATTCCTCCATTTTCTGCATGTTAGTCGAGATAAACATTTGCAGAAATTATGTTAATGTTGATTTTCTTATAGGTGCGTTGAGCTATGGGACTCTTTTGTTTCTCCCAGGGCATGGTACTGGGTGGAATGAATGAACACTCGATGTAAATTCACTATATCACTTTATTTACACCTTCTTCGTCCCATATTACACTTGTTATAATTGAATTGAACTTTCGTTGCACCTATTTGAATTTTCTTGACAGTCTTTTCTCTTTATTAACTCTTTCAGACCCACATCCACGCGCGTTAGAGAAACGCATCTTCACCTTTCAAACACAGACGCTACTAACAAAAAATTGGGGCCTCTTTACATGACGCTCTTTTTATATTCATACGCGTATGCGCTCATTTTATACTTTCCTACGCTAAATAGTTCCTGTAATGTTAGGGAAACGATCTTTATCTATCCTTCCTACACTTTTAACATTAAATATATGTGGTTCTTATATTTATACATATTAAAGTTAAACATGAAACTTAACATTTATGACGTTTTTAAACAATTCTATTTTTCGTAACAATGATAAAATAGCAACACGTTTTCATTAGTCAACTAATCCTTACCAACATGAAAAATAAATTACATTTGCAATAAATATTTACATAAATGATTTCCTTTTGGGGTCTAACCATATATTCTGTCTCACATGCCCCTTGTTTTGCTTTTCAAGTTGTCACATATATTCACAATCTTGAAACACAATACAACACTTCTCCCTATTCCTTTGATTCAATCTTTTTACTTTGTACAATATCCTTTTTCCTTTATGTTTTTGTCTTTTGTTTTGGCATAACACAGCAGGTCTTTATAATTTTAACATATTCAGTTATTACACAACACAACACCAAGTTTTTACATTTGACATTGACACAAATATTATTTAAGTGTATCATAGTTTATTATGTGCCTTTTGACTTATGTTCTTTGTTATGAGGAGAGAGGAACAGGATACAAATCTTGAACTAATGATTATGATCATACTTATGGCAATTTTATTCAGTTCTTTGCCTTCTTTGTCTTGCATGCTTATTATGTGTAGGCAGGTCGTTGATTCAGTTCTTAAACTCTAATGTTACTAATGATACTATTATGACATTGGGTTCTTATTCACTATTGTTTAGTTCGTCGACATTTCTTTAAGCTCAACATTTACCATATCCATCTTAATCTATGGGCATTGCTTTTCTGACTATGGTTTTTCTCTCTTTACTAATTGTCATCTCTTTGTCTCTTATCTCTATAAGAGAAAAGTTCTATATTTATAATTATTCCGCAACTATATTATTTTTCTTCTTAACCCTTTCACTGCTATCACATTGGTGATATACACATAGTTCCTGTGCTGAATTTTTTTGCCAACAATTTCAATGTCATATTTCTAAATAAGTTCTATATTTAAGAACAAGGTAATAACACTTCATGCAATAACCTTACCTTTTCTGGTGTATATCCACTCCATTCAGCAGAATATGTGAGGAATATTTTATCCTTTGTTTTATAATTATTTGCTTCACGCCACTGATTAGAATGTATAATGCACTGATACGAATAAGGTAGACTTCCCTTACAGTCTTTCTTACAAAGAAATTTGAAATGAACTATCACAGTTTCTTGTAGAAAACTATTACAAAATACACAAGAGTATTGTTTTTGTTTTCACCCCTTAACTCTAACAGTGAAGGAGGGTGTGGTACCTCTCAAAACAGGGAACAACGCACAATGCCACATTACACTGGAAGCACATATACCTGGATTCCCTCCTCTTGTAGCACTGAACTTATGCCGAAGGTGATCTATAATCATTTTTAGTTTATATAATCGGTCACCCGCCGATTGTGTATTGTTGTCGCAGAAATGAAGGGTGCGAAGTAACAACAAATACCTGTCCCGTGACATGTAATTGCAGAACTGAGGAGTTTCAATCAGAGGATCAGTAGACCAATACTCTTCCCTAGAAAGTTTTTTTTTACTCTTGGCATGAGCATTGTCAGTGCTAAGAACACATACATTTCATCCACATTAGTGTCATGCCACTTTTGAAGACGAGAGGATGGGGAGGGTGGAACCACATTTGTCATAAACGAGTAGAAACTGTTTGTCTCCTCCACTATTTTCTGCATTACATCTACACTAAAAAAATGACAGAAATAGTCTGATGCCTCCGAAGCACTACTCAAAGTCCCAGCTGTGATTCCTGAAACACTGTCATCAAATGGATGGATTCGCAGCACATACGCATCGTCTTTCCACCGAAACAAAGGAGTTTGCACTCGTGGTCTTTTACAAGAATGTGATGGACCTGTAATATCACGAACTAGTTCTTGTTCGGTTTCACGTTCACCTTCACTTCCGGATTCACTAGACGGGAAATCAAACTCTTCATCTGATTCTAAAGTTGTAAAAATATCTAAAAGTTCCTGTCGGTAAACATGTGCCCGGCACGGAATGACGCCATCTTAGCCCAACTGGCAGTGGCGTGCGGTAATTTCCCGCAGCTAACATGTGACTTTTGCACAGTTTACTATAAAACCCTGCAGATGTCATACAACACCAGAGACTGCACAGCAACTAGTGTCAGCGTATAGCCAAGAGATGGCAGAAGAAGTCAGTGCACGTGGGCCTGCTTTAATGTAAGTGACTCGAAAGTTACGGCCATTAGAAAATGGCGTAATGCCCAACCGAGTATACTCGTCTTTAGCAAGACAGCAGCAACATTTTAACACCGAGTTAACTCGCTCTTAGCAGTGAAAGGGTTAATTCACCCTCGACACCCTTGAGTCAAAAATATTTTCTCTTTGTCACCACAATTGATTCCTTTTTATTTTTGTCCCTGACATCCTTATGTCAAAATCACATTTTCTTCGTCGCTATAACTCATTTCTTTAATGACAATCAGTATTGCCATCTGTCTTTGTTGACAATGCCCTTGGTGGTCATTATAGCCAATTACTGTGTTAATTTCCTTTCCTGTTGTATCTTCCAACCTGTATATAATTTTCTATAAGAAACCTGTTAAAGCTTATTGTTTTTCCTCGTCTCTACTGTTCCTGCCTTACATATTTGTTGGCAAAGACTATTTGGTCCTTTCTTTATATGGTTTTAATTCATTTCTATGGTATCTTGCTACCAACTTGCCATTTGAATTCTGTAGCTCATATGTATGGTCGCCCAGCTGTTTCGTTATGACCAGCAGTCCAGTGTACAGTAGTTCCATTTTCCCAGATCTTTTTTCAGATGCCTTGGATGCTTTGTGCCTTCTTAGGAACACCTTTTCTCCAATTTGTGGGGACCATTTCCTGATTATCTTTTTACTTTATTTCTCCCTTTTTCTGCTTTTCGCTGCAATCTTCTGAATACCAATTGACATTTTTCCTTTTCTGTTAATTCCCTTTGGGCAGCCATTGTGGTATCGATATCAAATTGTCAATCGCTTAGGTTTTGGCGTTGGTCATCAACTTGATTGGGGCGAACTTAGTCATGGTAATTTTCCTGGGTGTTAGTGGTGACTGCTGTTTCTGTGTTCTGTGCAGAATCCGCCCTATTTGGCACATTTCCATCTACTTCCTGCTGTCTTACGTTACCAGTGTTCCATTGGTTTCTGCCCCTTTGGTGTGAACCCCTGTTGTATGACGGTCTTTGGCTGTTCAAGTATTCCCGACAGAATCGTATGTGATTCACTTGATGGGTACAGTCTCCTGGTCTCCCACGATCATACGTATATGTTTGGTATCTCGATTCACCCCTTAGTATCGTGTCGTGGTACCGCTGTCTCGTGTCCTCCATCCTTTCGCCATGATTGTGTGGTCGTGGGAAATGGTGTGCCCCTCTTCCCCTGTCATGGGTGCTCCTAGTATTTCTATCTTCCCTCTCCCTCTGGTTGTTTGTAGTCTTGCTTCTGTTTAAGATCGGTGAGTTTGGGTGACCGTTTCTATGTCTTTGCTCATTAGGCTGACCATTTTGCGTTTCGAAGGCTGTTAGTAGTTCTATCATGTCTGCAAAATCTACTAGCCTCGCAACAATTAACCCTGTTCTCACTGTGTCTG
This sequence comes from Tenodera sinensis, assembly GCA_030765045.1. Classification (NCBI taxonomy): domain Eukaryota; kingdom Metazoa; phylum Arthropoda; class Insecta; order Mantodea; family Mantidae; genus Tenodera; species Tenodera sinensis. The sequence continues at coordinate 304,798,459 of CM060964.1, forward strand.
GGAAATGCCTTGTTATGCTGGTAATTAACTCTGCTTCCGACAGGTTAGGGTCTAATAGCTTCCCTTTGTTGGCTACTTTCATAAAATAATCGTCTAGCGATAACCCTTTTGCCCGATCGTATCCTCCTGTCGCTAACTCTACCCTTGTCTGGTTCTGCTTAGCTGGGCCCCAATACCTTGATAGGAATAGATTCCTAAATGAGCTATGTGATTCATGACCAGATAATGTTAACCTTAGCCATTCTAATGCTTTGTTTTTTTTTTTGACTATCATCATCCTAAGCTCATTTGGTATCCTTTTCACTTTAAAATACTCTTCCATCTCTTTAACAAAGAGTTTTGGATCGTCTCCCTTCTCCTCGTCAAATGTAGATGGTGTAATTTCGTGTAGTATGCTGTTGGTGTAGCATGTGTTGTGTGTTGCATCCTTGTTTAATTGTGAATATCTCTATATGGTGAGTCGACATTTTGTACATTATTCAAATAACTTTCATCTTGAACATCACTTACATCTAAATCATCATTTTGCCTTTGTAGTGCATTCACATCATTATTTACTTTAGCCAAACTTTCTTTTCCTTTTCTCATTTCTTCACAAATTGATTTCAAATCATTCTTCATTTCTAAGTGACTTCGTTTTATATCATTCATAGCATCTTGTTGTGATTGTACTACATCAGCCACTGTCTTAATTTTAGGAATGACAATTTGTTCTACAGTTTCACTAATAATTCCTTTTTTCACTTTTTACTTCAATTTCTTTTCTTAATTCCTCAGTTATTTCTACTTTTACATTTGTAATCTTACAGTCTACACTTGCATTACACTCTGTTATTTCATCCCTACATCTACCAATTTCTCCCTCTAGTACAATCTTGTTTTCTTTCATTTCCATTTCTGTTTTTCCCATCCTATCTCCTATAGTTTCTATCCTAGCTTCTAAAGCTTCCTTTGTCTTGTCTCATTTATGTTTTTATGTACTAATTTCAAATTACTTTCCAATACTTTCATACTTTCTTTACACTCCTGCCTTCCTAATTCTATTCTCTATCCCAAATCTAGCTCTAATTCTTTCCTATTAAGCTCTATTTTCTGCTCTAAGTTCTGCCTCACTTCCTCCATTTTCTGTTCCATTTTCTGGCCTATCTCTTCCTTATTCTGTTCTAGTTTCTGACCTAAACTTTGTTCTATGTCCTGTCTCACTTCCTCCATTTTCTGACCTATACTCTGTTCTAATTTTTCAAACATGACCATTAGTAACCTTTGGTCTTTTCCTATTACTGCTACTTCTTCCTCTCTTTCTATTTCTATCTGATAACTAGGCTTATCTGCCCCTTCCCCTATTCCTGTTCCTACTTCTTTTCCTTTTTGTGACATTTTCAGTTTTTGATTCAGTTCAGTTGAACTTAAAAGCCCTACTATTTTGCCGCTTCGCAAAAACATAAAAATAAAGTAAATTTTAAATAAAAATTTTTGGTCCTGTTTTCTTTTCCGTTGGTTTATTTCGTTACATCCATCCCCTCGGTGGTTGGTTTCACGAGACATTCCTTGATGTACTCCGCATCGATGGATAGGTGGTTCGTCGACACTTCCCCCGTTGATTCCAGCTTAATAACGTCTCCTGTCGCCTTCAACTTCGATGGATTGTTTAATGGTATCTTCTTCCATTTTCACGCGTAAACTGGCGTCATTTGGTATTTTGCGTAAATTCATTTTCCCGTTGAATTTCATTTCACCCATTATTCGTGCCGTGCGTTTGGGCAAGCCATTTGGTGCTGTATTTTTAAAATGGGAAGCTTTGTTGGGTCTTTGAGCCTTTGAAATCTTTGTGATCTTGGATCATGGTACCGGGTGCAATAAATGAACACTCGATGTAAATTCACTATATCACTTTATTTACACCTTCTCTGTCCCATATTACACTTATAATTGAATTGACTTTCATTGCACCTATTTGTATTTTCTTGACAGTCTTTTCACTTTATTAAGTCTTTCAGACCCACGTCCACGAGCGTTACAGAAACGTGTCTGCACCTTTTAAACACAGAGACGCTACTAACAAAAAATTGGCACCTCTTTACATGACGCTCTTTTTATATTCATGCACGTATGCGCTCATTTTATACTTTCCTACGTTAAATAGTTCCCGTAATGTTAGGGAAGCAATCCTTATCTATCCTTCCTACACTTTTAACATTAAATACATATGGTTCTTATATTTATACATGTTAAATTTAAACATGAAACTTAACATTTATGACGTTTTTAAACAATTCTATTTTTCATAACAATGAAAAAATAGCAACACGTTTTCATTAGTCAACTAATCCTTACCAACATGAAAAATAAATTACATTTGCAATAAATATTTATATAAATGATTTCCTTTTAGGGTCTAACCATATATTCTGTCTCAATTGTTACCGTTGTTGTGGTAATCGAGATCTTGTAGTATAATAGCTGCGAGGAAACAAAAGTGAGCCGCTGGACAACCATCAATATAGAGAGGCAATAATACTGCAGTTAGTTTCTTGCAAGTTTTAGTAAAATGGCACCAATTGCATCCTCGCTATCCTGCAAGTTGAATTCATGGGTGAAATTAGATAGTGCCTTTACAACCGATGGAAAAATAATAGTCTGTCAAGCCTGCAGCAAAAGAATTGGCTGTTCCATGAAATCTCAATTGGAACAGCATATCAAAAGTGCTCTTCACATACGTAACAAACACCTACAGTCTTCTAGAAAGGAAGTTCTGTTGACACAAATGCAACAGGAACTGTCCGGAAATGATTTTTTTAAAGACCTGTGCAGTGCAGCTAATATTCCGTGGCATAAACTTCAAATTCCTCAATTTCGCTCCTTTCTAGAAAAATATTGCAAGAAAGTTATTCCTGACAAATCTACTCTGAGGAAAAAGTATCCTCATGTGTGTTATGGAGAAGCAGTTGCTCATATACAGAATGAAATTGGAGACTCCTGTATTTGGTTTGCCATTGATGAAACTACAGATGACATGGGCCGGTACATAGCAAATTTAGTAGTAGGAAATCTAGATTCCGAAAGTCCAGCAAACCCATTTCTAATCTGTTGCAAGGTATAAGGACAAACAAATCATTCTATAATTGCAAAATTCATGAATGATGGGATGAAGATTCTGTGGCCAGAGGGTATGTGTGTGAAGAAAAGGTTTTAATTACGTATTCAGATGCCACAGCGTACATGATTAAAGCTGCTACTGCCCTTAAGGTTTTCTACTCGAATGTACTTCACTTGCTTGGCCCATGCATTGCAACGTGTTGCTGAAGTAGTAAGAAGTAATTTTCCCTGTGTTAATAAGTTGATATCGGCAACAAAAAAGGTCTTTTTCAAAGCACCGTACAAAATTCAGTGCTATAAAAATCATCTTCAACATGTCCCTTTGCCTCCTGAGCCAGTACTTACAAGTACGTGGTTAGAAGATGTGAACTTCTATTGTGAACCTTTTGAAGGAGTCCGGTCAGTGGTGAACATGCTCTCTTCAGAAGTAGCTGTTTCCATACGTGAATCTCAAGTCATCTTTAAAGATCCGAAAGTGGCAAGCTCCTCTGCTTACATCAAAAGTAACTTCGGCTGGTTGCCTAGCACCATCAAGCAGTTGGAAACGTCAGGTTCCCTTCTTCACAAATCTATGGATTTAATGGAACTTGCATCACAGAAGCTTAATGTAGTTGTAGGAAGGAAGGTAGGTGAAAAATTCAAAGCTGTGCTAAACAGGAATCCAGGTTACTCTATGCTTGTATCCGTGTCTAAAGTGTTAAATGGTGACTGTCGATTTACCAAAACATTTCTCAGCAAACCAGATTCCTATGCTAAAATATGCTCCTGTTACTTCGTGTGATGTGGAGAGAGACTCCTCTGCTTATAAGAACATTTTATCCGATAGAAGACAATGACCCCTGAAAATATGGAAAAGTATATGGTACATTCAAAGAAGCAAAAATGAAAATGCCTTGTTCATTATATGTCAAGAGATAGAAAACTGAAAATGCATCCTCATTATAAAATTTAATTATTTTGAATTGATTGTTTCACTCATTGATAAATTGGTTCAGTATTTCAACATTGCTTTACCGTTTAAAATTTAAGTAAAATAATTATATGAAATGAGTAATTTTAATAAATTTAATCCAAAACACACATTTTTTATTTCTTAATTACCTACTTGAAAATAAATTTTAAGTAAATTCTGCATAAAAAAATATTTTCCCTCTAATTAATTCTGTATTTAGTAAATTTTAACTCGTAATTAATTTACGTACTTACAGACCCATCAAATTACAAAATTCTGGGTAATTTGTGGTCTGCATTTAGACTTGAGGTGGTAATCTTAGCATTTAGATTATTACATAATTTTACATATTTTGTTGATATTACATATTTCAATACATATTTTGATGTTTTTGTTACATAATTATGTACATATTTCGCACCTTGATATTACATAAAAATCCGAGCTCTAGTTATCATGCTGTCTCTCCTTGCTCTTGGAGTCTGTTGCAAGGTGTCAGCCTTTCATGGACCACAAATTCATAGAAAGTACTCCTTTAAACAGTTGGAGAGGAGGCCCAACCAATTTAGTAAACATTAAATTGCTGACTGTAGAAAGATATAATGAAGCTCTAGTAGTACTGTTGACCAGATTCATTTGGGAAAATCCCTGTTCACATTCACTGGTACAAATTGGAACACACTTCAATACATTCACAAGAGGAAATAGAGACTCTGGCACTTTCTTTTCATTAACATAATCTCTGAAACCTTTCAGAATTTCTCTTTGAGGCAGCCCAAAATGTTTGAAGGATTTTATTTCATGTTCAACATATGTAATCCCTGGATTATTTGGACAAGTTGAACTGTCTAATACTTGGGCACACTCAGAAATTCCTGTGTCCGCTGCCTGTAGAAGCCGACTGTCCATTCTTCCTTTCAGTGATTTATAACAGTTTGAAGGGCTAAGACAGTTCTTTTTTTATCCACTATCTAGAACAGTACCTCTGAAGCTCAATTGTTTTGTGCTTCACTGTAATGAGGTCCACTTTCCTTTCTTCAAAGACTAATAGTTGGTGTTTAATCTTTTAATTTGCTGAATACAATGTCATATCTCGTGATTGCAGCTCAAGGCTTAGTTCTGAACATTCTTGAATCCACATCAATCCAAGATCAAGATTGAAATCAATCCTTGTAATATGCTTTAACAAGCCCTCATACCACTTCTTTCAATAGAGTCCCTATTTTCATCACCTTTAGCTGCAGTAAAGTAAACAAACAAAGCTTAAAAATTGCTCCAAATAGCTGACAGTTCTGAAACTTGAGGCTACCCATCTGTTCCTAAAATTCTACCTATCTTCAGTAATTGAGTTTCAAACTGTTCAGCATGCTGTCTTAGTTCTTGTGCATTCTTTGGTGACTGGTGATATTATGAATACTATTTATCTAAAAAAGACTTTAGTGTTTTACTTGAGAGGGGAAATCCTTTATCACATTTCCAACCGACAGCTCAAGTCTCTGCCAGACTAAAATCTTTGGGAAATTCTTCTTCAGTAGTGTGGCAACACCTTTGTTTCCTATTATTACTGCAGTCCCATCCATTGCAATTACAATAAGATTTTCTTGGAGAAAATTATCAGAAAAGCTATGGGTATTTAAACACTTTGACAATGTACTGTATATACTTTCAGCAGTCACTTCGTGCAGCTCAACAATATTCACAAAGAATTTGTGGGCTCATTCATTTCAGGGAGCTTTGTTCTTATGTAAATTATCAAAGATGTTAGTAGGTTAATCATCAGACTTTGTCAATCATTAGGGATATTTTGCATATGGAGTCAATTATCATTGTATTTAGAACTGTCTTTCTCATCTCTGATGCAGTATGATTAATAATGTTTGTGCAAGCACTTCCAGAGTGTAAAATGTGACCCATGTTTACTCCATTTAGTTCTTGAAGTTCAATTTTGGACTTGGAATCATTAAAAGCCTGGCTTTTTTCACCACCTTTGTGTGCCGTATGGAACACATTTGCAGTCACTTCTTTTTTGTTTTCAAAAGCTCTCGTGCAGGCGTTTCCTAAAGTGTTTTCTTTGGAGTTACGTAAAATCTTAGCTGCAGCTTGATGAGCAAAACTTTCCTTGTGTTTGAATATTTTCTTTTGCAGAGTGATCATCTCTCTCTCCCTCTCTTCGCCCCTCCCCCCTGGATCCCCCATAAGATGACACGGAAATTGTAGCCCATCCCTGTGCAATATTCATCCCCTGTTTGTTTCTGTCTGGTCCTAGTTTCCCCATTTCTCCACATATTTTACAACCAAATTTCTTAGTTTTATCCAATAACCATTCATTTTTTTACACAAAATGCATCTTTTTTATCTAAAGACCAACAATCATGGATATCATCTAATTTTCCATCTGAGACGGGAACTTCTATCTATATATATATTTGTAATTTTAGAATTAAAATGTAAATATAAGACTTTTAGGTATAAGTATAATTTTGTATTGTGTAGAGAAGCCACCTCTTGAAAGTATGTTGACCTGAGCACATTTCTGAAGGCCAGAGGACAAAACCTCTTTTGTCATCTCGCGCCAAGGCAAGTTTTGCCTAAAGTCCAAGGACACAGCTCGGGAAAATACACCCCTCCCCCATAACGGGACTAGAGAGAAAGTGCGGGGGTGAGATATATAAATAGGAAAAATTGGAAGGGAAGGAGGACTGACTGTCTGTTTGTTGCGAGGTCGCTACGAGGGTGAACCGGTATCGAGAATATGATAGTTTCGCGCCAAAAACGTCGATGTGTGAAAGGCGACAGTGATTAGCGTAAGGAGAAGTAAATAGCGATCTTAAAACGCAATACCAGAAACTCGCTCAGGTCGGCACTTCGAGGCAATGAAGTGGTGGAGAATAAAATTAGTAAACGTCTGTGCTGTGTTTGTCATCTAACCTCGCGCCTAAGAAATATCCTACTCATGCCTACCTAATCCCAATCAAGATCAACGCAGCGGCGCACAGCGGAGAGGCAACTACTGCACCGGATGAGCTAACACGGCATTTCATGTGACAGAAAAGAATCCGTCACAAAAGTGGCACCCAACATACTCTGTTACAAGTGGCTACCCAACCCCGTTACACATCACTGTGTTCACTAAAGGTCTCATCACATACGCATTCACTACTGTCATTTTTGGTTGCACTATTATCCACCATCATCAAACTTCCAGCATTATAATTTGAAATACATTCATCGTTGCTCTGTTTTATTTTCTTGGATGCTGGAGACCAGGTCAAATAGTTATTTTTCTACTCCTGCGTCTTCTAACTCAAAAAAACACATGCAGTGTACAATACATCACAAGCATCAGTAAGCCGTAAAGCATAAACAAGACGCAACTTGAGACATAGAATTAGAACAGAAAAATTCAATGCCATAGCCAGGATTAGAACCACGAATCTTTCCCTTTATGCACAGCTGCTCTACCACTGAGCAACCATGGCAACTTGCCAGTGTGACATTAAATTCCCTAACTGGTTCATATTTTCCCAATAGACCGCTAGGGAGTCTCACATCTGAGATAAGTACTCCAAGGGCGACTTTCGTACTTTATGCCCTGGTTTTAATTAAATAACCTTTAGATGGTAATTGTCACTTGCCAACCAACTTATTGATGATTTTAAACACACAAGCCATGTGTGGGCAATATTTGAGAGGCAGAATCTGGGCTGAAAAATTCAATGCCATAGCTGGGATTTGAACCATGGATCTTATACTTAACCTGTGGCTGCTCTACCATGGCATCACTAAGTTGGTTGGCATAAAATAATAATTGCCATTTACAGACATAAGTTTACCTTGTCTACCACTGCAAGGAACTGAACGATGCCTACAAACAGGAAACAGGTCTACTCAGATCCAAAGACTACTGATTTAAATTCTTTGCTCAGATCACCTGCACATGCTACAGTATTCATAAATACAAATTAACCAATAGTAAACAGGAAACTCATTGAGAAGGTAGACAGCAAAGTGGTTGTTGTTATGAGTTTATTTTTTACACTTGCAAAGAAGTTGCGATCGGTTCTAATGCTACTGTAGCCTCTTCAAATGAAAGCCAACCCAACAAATATTAACAAAACCAATCACTAATTATCACATTTCCTACTTTTTTAATCGGGAAATTTTATGGTCAGAAAATATTTAAGGAAACATGTCTCCCAGCATTCCACCAAGAAAATAGTAGTAGTAGTAGTAGTAATAGTAGTAATAATAATAATAATAATAATAATATCATCAATAATAACAACAACTTCAATTTGCAGATCTGATGAAACTTGTCTTTGCTGTCAGAACTCTCTGAGCTAGGCGATATCCATACTACATGTGATCCTCTGTAACAGGATCATCTAATTCTAATAAGTCAGATCCACCTTCTATGCGATTGCCTGGCCTCTCTCCTCTCCCTACAAGGCATAACAAACCAAGAACGGCAACGTTTAATTCTTGGGCACCTAACTTGGCCATAGATAACATTCTAAAATAAGCAATAAAATGTGTTAATATTCTTGCTACTAATTTATCAGTACTAATCGTAATGAATGTACATGTAATTTAAATGTAGCTCTGGTTGATAAAACATTGTGAGTTCGTTATGAAATCAAAGGTACAAATTGTCCAAATTGTCATAATATTAGAGGGAAAACAGAGTAGACTCACCAGGTGAAAGTTTACGGCTCATTGCCTTCCTACTCATCAAGGCCATCATCACTAGAGCTCTTATCACTTTCGACATGTAAATTAATGATAATGTTTTCAATGCGCTCATTAGTTAACACTTCCTTTATAAAATCTTGCAGATTTTCTGTGTGATAGACACATTTTTGCCAGTTTTCAACAGTGACATTGTTTATGGCATCTCAAAGCAGCTGTTTTACATCCTTCATTTTAAATGTTGAAATATTTATCTACTACTTCTCCTTTTATTTGAGCCCGGATGAGTTCAATGGGGTTACATTGGCAATGGTAAGGTGGAAGATGCCTTACTTCATGTCCTATTTCCAATGCCAGTTCGTCCAGTTCATACCTTTTGTGTTTTCTGCCATGTTGCTTCACTAACTTAAATAACTCGGCAACAGTGTGAGTTGGATCATGTGGAATGTTTTTGCTCCGAAGCATAACATTATCTCAGCCTTTCTGGAGTTTGTTGTGGGCACTTTCTCTTATTGCGTAGAGTGATAACTGGTGTTATCCATTACAATTGCAGATCCGTCCGCAGTACTTCTGAGCAAATCAGTAAACCACTCCCTCACCATTCATCTCTTGATGATAATTGCCAGAACTTTTTGATTGGAACACTAAATCTGCTCCTTCGATGAATCCATGTTGTGCTGACACTGCGTGGCACACAATTAAACATTACCCTTTACCAAGAGGAACTCTTAGGCCGCCATTTTGTTTCAAGTCTTGCCAAATAAATCTTCTGGTTCACCCAAGTTTCATCCAAGTAAATGATAAGCGGAATTTCTTCTTTCCTTATTTCATGCATTTTTCTAAGAAAGGTGAATTGTACTTCAACTGTATCATGCCTTTCCATAAGAAAACTATGTCATCATTGCATGTGTGATAACGAAAACTAAGGTTTCTCGGTGTACCCATTTTTTGGGGGTAGCACGTGCTTTAGCTTTCTCCCCAAGATCGTAAAATTCTTGCACCAATCATCAAATCACACGTTTCTTAAAGCCATCTAGTTCTGTAATTGGTTTTTCTCGGGGGATATTTTTCTTAAGAGGACTGAAGGATGATCCTGGAGTCTCAATGTCAGTAACTGTACTTCTATTGGCTTCATTGCATATATGTTGCACAGATCTTAGAGATACCTGACAAGCTTCTGCTACAATCTTCTGCGTGTCATTAAAAAACACATTTACCAGTTCTTCACAATTCTGAAGAAATTTGAAGAAATGATATACATTATGAATTATTCCTTTAGACTGCTGTCTCTGATATCATGCTTATTTAAACCAAAGGAACTCATCTCAGCCATTTTGACACTGTTGTTTACTGCCGTAGACACAATGTTATTGTTATTGCTTTATGCAACAACATGCAGTTCAAATAAAGCAGGAGTAATGCATGTGCACTGCTTAAGAGAGGAGTGTAACCTTGAACCTCCTATTCTAAATTAACATACTATAATCTCGAAGTATAGGCATCGAGCATATTGTTGGTATTTAGCTTGGATTTCAACTACACACACAATCCCCTTTACAAAAACAGAATGCATCAACAATACAGTGCTAAAAACATATTACCTCAACAATATGCTATAAATTTGACTCTACTGACACTATCTACTTCATCAAATTAAATACAATTTTGTATGTACTATTTATGCAATAACTTGGAAAATGTCACAAACCTGCAATAATGTGTGGTTACAATTGCAGTAGAAACAGGACATTGAAAACTAAAAAGCAGTCAAAATGACTGCTCGGCAGTTCTAGTGTTAAGATATTTTCACTACAAATAAAATTTGTATTTTGAATTTTCTGGGAGTAGCTTCTGACTCTTCATATTCAATAACTTTTGCATAACTGGTAAACCGTAAGAGATAGACTAAATCTTACTGCACAAAAAATGTAGATCTCGTTAATGCACATGTTTTATGTCAAATACATTTTTACTTTCTCTCTTTCTACATACTTAAAGAAAGCAGAATTATTGTATTCCACCCAAAAATTTGATACCAAGATTTCACCAAAAACACATTTATTGATAATTGTTATTTTATGCCAACCAACTTACTGATGGTTTTAAAACACACAAGCCATATGTGGGTGATGTTTGAGAGGTAGAATCAGGATCCTTGCTGCTCACATTCTAGCTGTCTCAAAAGTAAGGCTCTGAAATAGCTTTATGGCAAAGGAATGTGAGGGATGTGCAGTGTAACAGCACACTCCTGATTAGCGTAAGCATTTATTGCCATTGTTATCACTGAATGCCAGCAGTTATACCGCAAACATATTTTAGTGCTTACATCTTGCACTGTGGCATAGAACAATTATATACTGCACTAAAAACTGCTAGTTATCCTTACATGAATACCTAAGTCATTACACTAGAAGAGAAAAAAGAGGTAGGCATAATTTCATTATAATTTATTTATTTGAGTGTTAAGAAGGAAATATGAATGTAGTTTTTCCACGTATCTTACTTGTTCTAATGTCTTGTAAACTATTTACAGTTATCTACATATGTTAGGGGAAAATCGGGCAATGCTGCAAACTTATAAAAGCAGGCTTGGTGGTCTTCCAAAGTGTAATTATGACCCTCAAAATCTTGAAAAAGCGGTTGCTGCTATAAGATCAGGAAAACTGTCGTACAGAAAGGCATCAAGCAAATTTAACGTTCCCTCTTCCTTTCATAGAAGTTTGACAACAGTGTTGTTATAATTAATTTAATTTAAAAGGTGAGTCAATTAATAACACCTTTTAAATTAAATTAACATTCCATGTTCAACATTAGAAAATAAAGTTAATAATACAAACCCTGGAATGATTGGAAGACCTGTATTAAGCACCACTGGAGAGAACACACTTGTCCATGGCATTCTAAGGGCTGCACATTGGGGTTTTCCTTTTACCTCTGATGACTTAAAATACACAGTGAAAATATATCTTGATAAATGTGCCTGATGGAGAAAATTCTCAAAACAATTCCCTGGAAGCCTGCTCTTCGAGTTCTGAAGAGATGCTTCAGAATGTTCTATATGGAGCAAAAAATAAGCAAATATCCAATGAAAGCGAAAATTAGATGTTGCTTCAGGAAAATCCATTTTGGGCATTGACATGGGAAATAGAGATAATGCTGAATCAGTGCCTTAGTTGCCCATGGTCAGAACAGAGGAAGGAGTTCTGTTCTTGTTGATTATCCACACATGATCAAAAGGAAGCAGTTTGTCGCAATCGTAACAGAAGGTGAAAGTCAGCTTTTTGCATCCATATCAAGGCAGCAAATCTAGTTTTACTTTTCTTGAAATTCTGGATGGCGATACTGTAGACAAAGACCAAACTGTGTGTTGCCAACCCCTAATGAAGAAAAAGGAACGTTTTCGTTCACTGAGACCATATTGTAGATTTAAGATTTACACTATGAGGAGACTGTCGTTAACAATCAAATATTTTCTGAAAATGTGTGTTGAAGTTTTTCTTAACATGTCTCAAACATTTGCTTAAGCATAAATATTTTGTAGGCACATGTAACTCCTGTTCTTTGATCAGATTATTCTTCAATGTCATCACAAATATCTCACACTTTTTGCTGTGCGAACTGAATATTCTTTGAGACACTACCTTAAAGAATATTGTTGTTAGCTAATGCTGGATTTCTGAAAATGAAGTCATTAATCCTCTTGCTCTACAATATTTTTCACTGATGGATGGGACAATAGAAGTGGCAGATCACATAGAGGACAGAGTGATGAAGAATATATCCAAATTCTGTTCAAATGTTTTGCCAGATAATCATGTCCTGTAATCAACCTGAAGGTTGCAACTGCTGTTTTTCAAGGATACTCAGGAATTACTGTTTGAATGTTTGGTAGTTCCCATCTTTTATTTTTTGATTTTTCATAGTAATATTTTGCAATAATTTTTTTGAACTCAGAGTTGACTAATCTTTTAGCTGAATAAAATGGTAGATTAACTATAGATTTCTGTACACTGCTGGTACACTTTTTTGCAAGAAAATCAGCTTTCTCATTACCACTCAGTTCACAGTGAGCTGGTGTCCATTGGAAGACTAGATGTTTTTGAAGTGCGGTTAGATGGGTAAGGATTTTCCAACATTCTATAACTGTTTGGCTTTTTGGTGACAACTTGGAAGTAATTGCTATAATTGCCGCCCTGGAATCTGAGAGAATATCTGATTGATGAAAATGTAAAATTCTAAACAAAAGATTTTGTAGGGCCATTCGAATTGCTTCAATTTCTCCATCAAAGATTGTAGTTCCATAACTTAAAGATTTGTAATAGGAAAAGAGGTGACATGTGACTCCAGCACCTGCTCCATCTTGGTTTGATATCAATGATCCATCAGTATAAATATGGAGCCATTCATGTTCTGGAAATCTAGTATGGATTGTCTCTAATGCCAATAATTTTAGAACACTAGTTGGAGTATCACTTTTTTTAACTTCTCCTGTCATGTGTAAATAATATGTGATGTCTAATGTTTGTGTCGGATTGACTTTAGATATGAAATTCTTCTTGATGTCTTGAATTTTGGAAAGAAAGCTCTCCTGAGTCTTTAGTGTATGTGTAAAATTTCTCTTGTTCCATGTATTGAATGGGAGTCTGATCAACTTTTCGTGTTGAATAAGAGCTGCTTTTTCTATTTCATATTCAATGGGGTATTGGTTGGTTAGTATTTCCATAGCTGGTATTGGTGTGGTTTTGATAGTACCTGTAATTAGTCTCAGACTTTGGTTTTGAAAGATTTGAATTTTTTTTTTTGTATTTGCTGTTACAAGAACTTCGCTGCAGTAAGTAAATAATGGCTTTATATATACATATACATATATATATATATATATATATATATATATATATATATATATATACACATTGTATGTTGTGTTAAGAGTTGCTCTGGAACATCCCCACTTCATTCCTGTTAGACGTTTTAACAGTGAAAGGTACCTTTCTGCTCTTTGTATTACATTTTCTATTTGTTTGATCCGTGTTAGTTCGATATCAAATATAACTGCTAAATACTTTGCTTCCTTTGTTTCTGGTAATTGTTGACCCTCAAAATGTAGTTTTATTTTTAGTGGTTTTTTTCTTAGTGAAAAGATTTGGTAGTTTGATTTTGTTGTATTAAATCATTAAATATTCTTTGGTCCACTTTTGTAGGTTGGTTAAGGATTGTTGCATGGTTTTTTCTAGTTCTGTACTTCTGTTTTTTGGTTTTGAAGTCCATATTACTAAGTCATCTGCAAATAGCGCACACTTGCTTCATTCTTGCATTTTTTGTGGCAGATGGTTAATAAATATATTAAAAAGTATAGTGCTGAGCACTGCGCTTTGTGGTAAGCCACGGTGTACTTGTTTTTATGATATATTTCTTCCATATCTTCTAGCAATAAAGCGTTGTGTTAGGAAATGACAACATTGGACCCTGTATCCCTATTTCTTTTACTTTCTTTAGTAGTTTTGTTCTGCATATAGTATCATATGCACTTTGGAAATCAATAAAAACTGATACATTATCTTCTTTTCTATTGAAGGAGTCTTTGATTTCTTGACTGAGAAGTAAGACTTGTTCATTTGTAGAGTGGAACACTCTGAATCCAGCTTGACATGCAGGAATTAAATTTTGTGATTCTAGAAACCAATTTAACGTATTTGACAGTATTCTTTCCATCACTTTTGCTATTATGGTACTAAGAGCTATTGGTCTAAATTTTTTTATTTCTGATGCTGTTTTATCTTTCTTCAAGAGTGGGACAATTATTGCTTTTCGCCATTCAGCAGGTACAGTGGTGTTCTAGGATAGATTGTAGAGTTTTAGTACTTGTTTTGTTGTTTTTCCAAGGTTTTTTATGAACTCTGGATGTATGTGATCTGGTCCAGGAGACTTTTTGTTTTTTTAGATTATTAATTGCAGTGTTCGGTTCTTGCATATTCAAATTTTGAAAAAAGATATTGTATTGAGTGTTAGGATCACATTCTGTTTCTTGTTTCAAATCTTCCTTAAATTGTTTACGTTCCTTTTTATTATTTCTTGTTACTTTATGTGAATTAGCATAATATTTATTGAATATTGATATGGCTATGGCCGTATCATTTGTTAATATTTTATTGTTGTGTGTGATAGGTGTGCTGTTGTTTTCTTTCCTGTCCTTTACATTTTTTATGAACTTATGGTCTTTGTTACCATCTGTCCTATAATCCATTTTTTCTAAGAAATTGTTAAAGTGATTCTTTTTAGCTGTATTAATTTCTTTTTTTAGTGAGGCACATTTCCTTCACCATATTTGTGTATTGATATGTTTTAAAGAATGTTAAAAGTCCATCCGATATTACCCCATCTTACGGTATATCCTTCTAGAGTCAGCACTCTTTTTTTCTTCGCTCAGGGTGTACATTTTTATGTAAGTAGGTAGAAATATTACGAAGCAGAATTAGAATACTGTGGTTAGTGATCTCTCTTTGTAAATAGCAAGTAATTATACACCTATTGATATTAAATTCAAAAGGATTGAATTATTTGCCAATATTTCCTAAGTGAAATCCATTTTTAAAATGCTGATACATTCCTGCATCTTATTTCCCAAAACATTGCTGTGCTTCTCTACTATTGCATCAGTCAATTTTGAAAGGAACTGAGACAACTGTAAAGTTTTGAGATAATCACAAATATCTGTTCTGTGAATGAACACGTTCAACAGAGAATAACAAGACTGAGCACCTCAAATAAAGGACAAGGAATGTTTAATTAGTTTGTTTCAATCCAGTAGATGCACCTTGCTTTATGCATTGTGAATTAGTAAAAAAATATTTGGACTTATTTCCTTTCAACAACTAACAATTCAATTGAATTAAGCACATGTTTGTTTCTGCATGAAAACTGTGAATCTGGTGACTAAAGTGATAACTGCAGAATTCACAGCCCTTTCTAGCATTCAAGGTTATGCTGGTTCCAGAAAGGACACAAATTATGGACCTTATTAATAAAGGCACAATTCTTAGTCACCTTGCTGTGTGCATGGGGCTGTTTTGTTCAGTGCTAATGGCTGGCCTCTTGGTCTGGGCGAACACACTCACGGCACAACTGACACTCCTATAAGGCACACGAGGTACTAAAAATTGTGGCTTTACTTATTAACATCAATTCATGTTTATCTAATGGTCGTGTACTGAGTGACCACTCACCTGTGTCCATTGTCATGCCCAAATAAATGTATCTGGTTACCAAAATAAGGAAGAATCAGCACTCATACTGAATGACTGAGCATCTCTCAAGTAAGGTCTATAGATCTGCCCTTTAGCCAAAAACAGTTGCATTAGGCAAATATTCCCTCTCTCAAGCTATTACATTTAATGTAAATATGAACAGAATAAATGTTGTACTTGAATTTGATCCAATTATTAGTAACAGAGATAATGGTCACTCCCTAAATATTGGCATTTTGAATATTTAAGGTGGGATAGGGAGGAAAACTCCAGGAGGATCTTTGGGGGACTTCTATAAAAATGTTCCTTTGGAAGTAATCTTTCATTGGGATAAAATTCAGCTTTACCCTAATTATTTCAGATGCAAAACCATTATTGACTGTGCTAAAATTATAATGCAATCAGGCAAATCCAAAACTTCATTTTAAATTTGTACTTTATACTTCTGTCCTATGCTGATGTCCCACTGTCCAACTTTTTGGTTCAAAGCATTGTGTACAACAAAAGTGCATTGTGAGACATTGAGAGTTGGGTACAATTTTGTTGCATACAATTTCTGTCCTATTTTTTTACTTTCTCTACTGGTAAGTAGGGGAAGTATTGTATTCCACCCAAAAATTCTATGTCAAGATTTCACCGGAAATATATGTTTTGAGGCCCCCTGAATCCAAAAAGAGAATTTTTAGAAAATGGTCCGTGTGTATGTCTGTGTCAGTCTGTGGACAGCATAACTCAAAAACGAAAAGTTGGTTGAAAACCAAAGTTGGTATTTAAGTTTAATGTCTTTCAAGGATGCGACACGAAGATTTTGAAGAAAGTAGCCCCACCCTAAACTACCCTTTACATGGAAAATTTTTCGAAAATTTTGATTTTCTTGAAAATGGCTCTAATGATTTTGATTGAAATGTCATATGTTTGGGATATTTTGATGACAAATGACATGTATATCTTGAATTTTCTGGCTATAGCCCCTGTAGTCGTATTTACTCTGGACGACTTTTGCATAACTGGTAAACTGTTTGAGGTAGACCAAATCATACTATACAAAAAATGTAGATCTTGCTAAAATACACAATTTATATCTCAATAAACTTTCTTGTAGGGTGAGCCATTTCGGAGATATTCCTTATTATGTGTGTGAGTTTCGCAAAACTTAGAACTTTCCTGAAATGGATCATCGTTCATTTTTTTATATGTTAAGTGTGCAAAGAGAACAGAATCTCAAAGCTTTAAAACATTTGACTATCGCACAAAGCCTACTGTATTCTAGTATTCCCCTTGCACCTACAAGGAAATAAGCAATAAGATAATTTGCACAAATGTATCTCAACTAACACGAAGAAGATATAGGAATAAGAGTTTGTAAGAATGATTAGTACAGTAGTAGAGAAAGTCATGTGAGTGCAACACATCAGTTTTTTTGTATCCAATCTCTTTGTATACAATGCGATTGAGTTACATCTAATTTTTTTTCATTCAACAACTTCAAAATAGCCAATCAGCATCAGTAACGTAACAAATGGCAGATTGCACAGGCAACATGTAGTCAGCTGTTTTGTATGTACGGCTCATGGCACTTTTAACCCTCCGTCGGGTGCAGTATATCTGAGAGATACCTCTCCCACTTTTTTCAACAATGACGCAACTGTTTATGCGAAATTAATGCAAGTCATTGTAGCTTCCTAAAACACACTGTAGCACTTCCTGGTTCATTATTGGCCAGCTGCTTGTTGTTTCGTTCGATTATCAAGCAAAGGTATCTGTGAGATACATTGCATCCGCTCACGTACCTCATTGTTTCTGTAGCCTTCTTTTCTACTGGTCATGTTTTTACGTACCATAATGTCTAAGAAGCAAGAAGTGTTCAATCTGTGTAACCCTAATAACCTACAGAAAGCCCTGGCAATACTCTGGGATGAAAATGAAGATAATAATGAAGATTTTATTGATTATGAAAGTGACACAGATTGTGAAGCTGTGACAGAAGTGACACAGATGAAGAGGACCATACAGATATTAATGCTCAGTTTACTGGAAAAGATGGGATCACTCAGTGGAAAAAGACGAGGTCTCTACAGCAAAGAAGTACCAGATCACAGAATTTGCTTATTCATCTACCTGGAGTTAGAGGTCAAGCTATAGCTGCCAGAACAGCTACAGATTGTTGGAGCTGCCTTATTACAGATGACATATTAGAAACAATCGTAACATACAAACCAGCATATTGGGCTTACACAAATCAAATTCAGTCGTGAAAGAGACGCTAATTTGACAACGAAAGAAGAGATGAAAGCATTCATAGGTCTTCTGTATTTGGCAGGAGTCTTATGCAGTAGCAGACACTCTTTAGAAGAACTATGGGGTACAGATGGAGATGGCGTAGAGATATTTCAATTGGTAATGAATTTGAAGCGTTTCAAGTTTCTTCTTCACTGCCTTAGATTTGATGACAGATCTTCTCGCGAAGAAAGAAAGAAATTGGATCGCCTTGCAGCTGTGAGAGACATTTTCACAGCATTCGTCGGCAATTGCCAGAAATGCTGCTCTCTGGGAGAAAATGTCACAATTGATGAGATGCTGGTAGGCTTTAGAGACAGATGCAGTTTCAAACTATATATTCCATCTAAGCCTAATAAATATGGAATTAAAATCTATGTTTTGGCTGATGCTAAAATATTCTACGCTCACAATCTTAAAATTTATGCCGGGAAGCAACCTGATGGTCCATTCTGCACCAGCAACAAACCCTCAGACGTTGTGAAACAATTGGCACAACCAATTTACAGAAGTGGAAGAAACATTACTGCAGATAATTGGTTCAGTGACTACAATTTGGTGAAAGATCTGCAGAGGGAGAGATTGTCCTTTGTCGGAACACTGAAGAAAAATAAACCACAACTTCCACTTGAGTTAGTCAATATAAAAGGCAGAGCTCAGTATTCCAGTGTGTTTGCATTTAGAGAAGAGGCTACCCTTGTTTCTTGCACACCTAAGAAAGGCAAGAACGTCCTTGTGATATCAAGTCAACATTTTGACGATGTCATTGATCAAAACTCCGGTGAAAAGCAAAAACCAGAGATGATAACGTTTTATAATGAAACAAAATCCGGGGTGGATGTGGTAGACCAACTGTGTGCCACATATGATGTTGCCAGAAACTGTCACAGATGGCCTTTAGTGGTATTTTTTGCTATGCTCAACATATCTGCAATAAATGCTCAAATTCTCTTCCTAGGCAATGGATGTGAAATCAAGAGCAGGAGGTTATTTTTGAAGAAATTATCCCGAGAACTATATTTTGATCATCTATCTAAAAGGAGCATGCTTACAAGGACAGGCAGTGGGCTTCAAGAAGGTCTTAAAAGATTTCGGCCTACAGAAATTAATGAAGATTCTTCAGGTCCTTCTGCTGAAAATAAGCACAAATTTTGCAAGACTTGCCTTGTAGACTCAAAAAAGAAGCGACTTTCAAGATATTGCTGCAAAAAATGTTGTTGTTGTTGTTGTTGTTGTTGTTGTTGTTCTTAGCTAATGCTGGATTTCTGACAATGAAGTCATTAATCCTCTTGCTCTCCAATATTTTTCACTGATGGATGGGGCACTAGAAGTGGCCGGGCATATTTGAAGGTGGTCTCAATCCATTTCCTCTTGCAGATCACATAGAGGACAGAGTGGTGAGGAATATATCCCAATTCTGTTTAAATGTTTTGCCAGACAATCATGTCCTGTAATCAACCTGAAGGTTGCAACTGCTGTTTTTCGAGGATACTCAGGAATCACTGTTTGAATGTTTGGTAGTTCCCATCTTTTATTCTTTGATTTTTCATAGTAATATTTTTCAATAATTTTTTTGAATTCAGAGTTGACTAATCTTTTAGCTGCATAAAATGGTAGATTAACTATAGATTTTTGTACACTGCTGGTACCCTTTTTTGCAAGAAAATCAGCTTTCTCATTACCACTCAGTCCACAGTGAGCCGGTATCCATTGGAAGACTAGGTGTTTTTGAAGTGCTGTTAGATGGCTAAGCATCTTCCAACATTCTATAATAGTTTGGTTTTTTGGTGACAACTTGGAAGTAATTGCTATAATTGCTGCCCTGGAATCTGAGAGAATAACTGCTTGATGAAAATGTGAAATTCTATACAAAAGATTTTCTAGGGCCATTCGAATTGCTTCAATTTCTCCATCAAAGTTAGTAGTTCCATAACTTAAAGATTTGTAATAGGAAAAGAGGTGACATGTGACTCCAGCACCTGCTCCATCTTGGTTTGATATCAATGATCCATCAGTATAAATATGGAGCCATTCATGTTCTGGAAATCTAGTATGGATTGTCTCTAATGCCAATAATTTTAGAACACTAGTTGGAGTATCACTTTTTTTAACTTCTTCTGTCATGTGTAAATAATATGTGATGTCTAATGTTTGTGTCGGATTGACTTTAGATATGAAATTCTTCTTGATGTCTTGAATTTTGGAAAGAAAGCTCTCCTGAGTCTTTAGTGTATGTGTAAAATTTCTCTTGTGCCATGTATTGAATGGGAGTCTGATCAACTTTTCGTGTTGAATAAGAGCCACTTTTTCTATTTCATATTCAATGGGGTATTGGTTGGTTAGTATTTCCATAGCTGCTATTGGTGTGGTTTTGATAGCACCTGTAATTAATCTCAGACTTTGGTTTTGAAAGATTTGAACTTTTTTTGTGTTTGCTGTTACAAGAACTTCGCTGCAGTAAGTAAATAATGGTTTTATATATACATTGTATGTTGTGTTAAGCGTTGCTCTGGAACATCCCCACTTCATTCCTGTTAGACGTTTTAACAGTGAAAGGCGCCTCTCTGCTCTTTGTATTACATTTTCTATTTGGTCCATGTAAGTTTGGTATCAAATGTAACTCCTAAATACTTTGCTTCCTTTGTTTCTGGTAATTGTTGACCCTCAAAATGTAGTTTTATTTTTAGTGGTTTTTTTGTTAGTGGAAAGATTTGGTAGTTTGATTTTGTTGTATTAACAGTCATTAAATTTTCTTTGGTCCACCTCTGTAAGTTGGTTAAGGATTGTTGCATGGTTTTTGCTAGTTCTGTACTTTTGCTTTTGGTTTTGAAGTCCACAGTACTAAATCATCAGTAAATAGTGCACACTTCACGCCTGATTCTTGTATTTGTTGTGGTAGATCATTAATAAATATATTAAAAAGTGTAGTGCTGAGCACTGCACCTTGTGGTAAGCCACGGTGTACTTGTTTATATTTAGATATATTTCTTCCATATCTGGTTGCAATAAAGCCTTGTGTTAGGAAATGACATAGCCATGAAAACATTGGACCTTGTATCCCTATTTTTTTACTTTCTTTAGTAGTTTTGTTCTGCATATAGAATCATATGCACTTTGAAAATCAATAAAAACAGATAAATTATCTTCTTATTCAAGATGCTCTCGGGCTTCGAGCCAGGTGTAGTGATGAAAAGACATCACTACACCTGGCTCGAAGCCCGAGAGCATCTTGAATATGTTCGTCGTCAGGAAAGCTACAAATCTTATTTTAAATTATCTTCTTTTCTATTGAAGGAGTCTTTGATTTCTTGACTGAGAAGTAAGACTTGTTCATTTGTAGAGTGGAACTCTCTGAATCCAGCTTGACATGGGGATATTAAATTTTGTGATTCTAGAAACCAATTTAACCTGTTTGACACCATTCTTTCCATCACTTTTGCTATTATGCTGGTAAGAGCTATTGGTCTATAATTTTTTATTTCTGATGCTGTTTTGTCTTTCTTCAAGAGTGGGACAATTATTGCTTTTCGCCATTCAGCAGGTACAGTGGTTTTCCTGGATAGATTGTAGAGTTTCAGTAGTTGTTGTTTTGCTGTTTTTCCAAGGTTTTTTATGAACTCTGGATGTATGTGATCTGGTCCAGGAGACTTTTTGTTTTTTTAGGTTATTTATTGCAATGTTCAATTCTTGCATATTAAAATTTTGAAAAAAGATATTGCACTGAGTGTTAGGATTACATTCTCTTTCTTGTTTCAAATCTTTCTTAAATTCTTTACGTTCCTTTTTATTATTTCTTGTTACTTTGTGTGAATTAGCATAATATTTATTGAATGTTTCGGCTATGACTGCATCATTTACTAACATTTTATTGTTGTGTATGATAGGTGTGCTGTTGTTTTCTTTGCTGTCCTTGACATTTTTTATGAACTTATGAGCTTTGTTACCATCTGTCCTATAATCCATTTTTTCTAAGAAATTATTAAAGTGATTCCTTTTAGCAGTATTAATTTCTTTTTTTAGTGAGGCATATTTCTTCCGCCATATTTGTGTATCTGATATGTTTTTTGTTTGTTCAGCTGTATTTCTAGCTATATCCCTTTGCTTTTTCAGTTCTTCTAACTGGGGGTTCCAAAAGGGTTTGAAATTTTTAATTCTTCCACGAGGAATATGTTTTTTTGCAGTTTCTAGGATGACTTTACAGAATTCTTTGTTCATATGATCTGGTTGGTCATGCAGCTGTGAGTTTGTTTGTTCTTTAAATTTATGTTCTAATTCAGTTTTATATTTGTTCCAATCTGCTTTTTTGAAGTTCCAATACAGAAGTATTACAATATATCATACTACATTTCAGAAACATAAGTTACGTAAGTTGCAGAAAATAAACTAATACTGAGAATGTACAAAATGTGAAAGGGTAATTATTCTTATATTTGAACATAAAATTAACAGTAAATATCGTCAGTTTTTATGAAATTATAAACATTATTACAATTAATCAGTTATTTAAACTAAATTGTATGTGCATGTGTCTGTAATATACTTGAGAGTTTTCACTGCAAATTCTCAGCACACTTCTTGCAAACCTGTCCGGCATGCTCTAAACAATAGTACATTTCACTGCAAAAAATGTGAAATGTACTATTGTTTAGAGCATGCCGGACAGGTTTGCAAGAAGTGTGCTGAGAATTTGCAGTGAAAACTCTCAAGTATATTACAGACACATGCACATACAATTTAGTTTAAATAACTGATTAATTGTAATAATGTTTATAATTTCATAAAAACTGATGATATTTACTGTTAATTTTATGTTCAAATATAAGAATAATTACCCTTTCACATTTTGTACATTCTCAGTATTAGTTTTTTTTCTGCAACTTACGTAACTTATGTTTCTGAAATGTAGTATGATATATTGTAATACTTTGAAAACAAAATTTGGTATATACAAATAACATAATTAAAACACAATAAAATACAAATATTTCACATTTAGGAGGAATTTCAGACAGCACAGAAGCAGATTTATAATAATAATAAGAAGGAGAAGGATGATGATAATTATGTCATCCAGTTTATCATACATATGATTTTGGACATGTCAGAAATACAATTACATATTTACAAATTGGTTTCTCAGATTTCCTTCAAGTCGTATAAACATTTATTAATCAGATACATCCTCAACTTCCTTTCAAATTGCTGTTTAGAAACATCAGCTACAGATTTAATGTCTTGTGGTAGTTCGTTGTAAAGTGTGATTCCAGAAATATATACATCTTTTAGAGATACACTTTTATTCACACTATGCCTAAAATAGTCCATGTTTCCTCTTATATAGTGTTCATGAATTTGGTTGTTTTTTATTGGTTTAAACTTATCTATTACATACATTATTGCTCTGGATGCATAGAGAGAGTAGATGGTAAGTAGTTTATTATTGATAAAGGTTTCCTTACATGATTATGATACATTTCTTTTGATATATAAGCAATTTGTCCATATGCGTTTTTGCAGCAGCACCCCAGATTTCAATCCCATAAAGTATGTGTGGATAGAAACATCCATAGTATATTAGTTTCAATGTATTACCGTCACTGTAATTGCTGAAGTATCTAAGTAGATATACTGTTTTACTAATTTTCCCACATATATGTTCAGCCCATGTTAGCCTATTATCAACAATAAGGCCTAAAAATTTGTGTGTTTTTGTTTCAAGAATACTGTTACTATCTACTTTTAGTGTCATATTACTACCGTTTTTATTGAATTGCATCATTTTAGTTTTTTGCATGTTGCAGAGTAGATTTATTGATTTAAAGTAATTTAACAACCAGGAAGTGGTATTATTTAATGTAGTATTTAATCCTTCTACCGTTTTATTCCAACATACAGCTGTGGTATCATCTGCGTAAGTTACCACTGAAGTATTCAGGGGATTTTTAATATCATTAATATAAATAATAAACAGTAAAGACCCCAACACTGTCCCTTGCAGTACACCATACTTCACAGTTTTCAAATCTGATTTTACTTTTTGTATGTATCTCCCTTTTTTGTACGATATTTCGGTAAACTGCTTTCTTCCAATCAGATAACTACAAATTAAATTCAAGGGTAATCTTATGCCATAGTTTTCCAATTTACTAATTAAAATATGGTTGACGGAATCAAAGGCCTTAGATAAATCAAAAAATAATGTACTGACCTCATTATTTTCTAGATTCTCAATTATTTCATGTATGGACTGATTAATAGTTGAAATGGTGGATCTCCCTTTTCTAAATCCATGTTGAAAGTTCTGTAATATATTAAATTTACTCAAGTAGTTATCTAATCTTAACAACAAAATCCTTTCGAACAATTTGGCTATTTCAGATGTCAAAGCTGTAGGTCTATAATTATCAATACTTAATTCATCTCCCTCTTTAAATATCAGCCTAATTATTCCTAATTTCAACATTTCTGGAAACTGTCCCTGTTCTATTGAGAAATTAATTAAATGAGTTAATGGTTTTGCAAATATACATTTACATCTTTTTAATAAAAATGAGCTAATTTCATCCCACCCACTACTCTTTTTATTTGGTAAGTTATTGATTATCTTAATGATTTCATCTTCTGTGACTGGTTTGAGAAAGAAGGAGGAATTGCTTGTAGTGTTTACATTTACAGAATTTCCCCCACTAGCCGGGTGCGTGGGCATATTTATGAAATAGTCGTTAAACTTTTGGCTTATAGTAACAGGATCATTAACCACATCCCCATTTAGGTTTAATTTTATATTTTCATGTAAACCAGTATATCTTCTAGCTTCATTTATTACACCCCAAGCTGTTTTGCTGACATTTTTTTAATTCGCATCTTCTCTCTCTGTATGCATCAATTTTAACAGCTTTTAAATTCTTGAGATACTCGCATCTAATTGCTTTATATCTATTTTTGTAGTATTCAAGTGATGAACTTTTATACAAAATATACATGTTTCATTTTTTCTTTCGGTTTCATCGTTGTTAAAGGTAATTTTACTCTTTTCCTTCCAATATTGTTAACATCCACATTTATTTTTGGACATGTAGCATCAAAATTCAATTTAAATAAATTATAGAATTGACTCCATTTATCATTTACATTACCACACTCACCTAATGTACTTTCCCAATCTATTACAGCTAAACTATTTGTTAAATTGTTTAAATTTTCATTACTTAAATCCCTCACTATTCTTCTTTCTTTACTGTCTAGCCCATGGTAAGCTACATTAAAGGTAGTTAATTGGGCATAGTGATCGGAAATATGAGTTTCTAACACTACAGAAGATATTTCTGTTACATTTGATGCAATATGGTCTATGGTAGATGAGGTACTAGCAGTTACTCTAGTGGGTTCTTGTATTAAATCTTTTATATTATATGAATTAAACACCTCTTTTAGGCTTTTGTACGATTTATCATTAGGGTCTAAATTAATATTAAGATCTCCTGCTAAGATAACTTTAGCATCTCTCTTTGAATGTTGCTGGAGTATAATTTCCAGTTTTGTTATAAATTCATTAAAGGGAGATGAGGGTGAGCTATATACTCCAAATACAGTAACATTTCCAATATTTGTAGCAATTTTAATGGCTTACGCTTCTAGAACCTTCTCTATGCATAGATTATTTAGATTTAGTGCAGTGAACTTTATTTCCAGCTTTGTGTATATCATAACCCCACCACTTTTATATTGAAATCTACAAAATTTGGAAGCTACAATATAATTCTCGATGTTACAAATTTCCTCACTCTTTGTACCATGCTCAGTTGTAATGCATATATCTGCGTCTATATCATTTAGTTTTTGCGATAGTGCTAACAGTTTGGATTGTATGTACTGTATGTTTAAATGAAATACTTTTAGCATATTAGAATTTTGTTCTCTAGTTCTACATGAATAATTTACTGAGTTATTTGAACCTTTTACCATATACGTGGTATCTCACAGATATATTGCATCCGAACACGTAACAATAGGTATTGCACCTGACGGAGGGTTAATGTGATGGGTATTTTAATATAACATTCAATTTTTTTCTGAAAGATTCATTAACAATTTTACGTGACCATTAACATATATTACTGAGGTGGCTATTACATAGCTATATTTCATAAATAATGAGAAATCCAGTTAACAGTATGTTCAAATTTTATGTTATGAAGTGAGTTCAAATCTCCTCTCCATCCATACTAAGATTAAAACCATTACAATTGTTCCTTATCTCTTTCACGCTTGTCTCATATTTGTGTCCTGGTGTGTAATTTTGCATTTGATACAAAGTAAAAGGTTGAGAAATAAATCTTTGCCAATTCGTAGAAAATTGCAATAGTTTTTCGGTTCCTTTAACCTCAATTCGTTTTGTACTGGACCCAATATAGCTCCACCCGTGCTCTGTTCTCTTCTTTCTAACCATGTGTTCACCAACGTCTTTTACTTCTAATACATCTTTTCTTCCTACTGAGACTCGTGGAAATATATCCCAAACCTATACCATGACCGTGTCCACCAACGTCTTTTACTTCTAATACATCTTTTCTTCCTACTAAGACTCGTGGAAATATATCCCAAACATATACTTAATCTAGCAATCACTTAATATTTGCATCCGCCATCTTTATTTCTCACGTGTACGTGAACTGTCATTTATATTGGACCAAAATGAATCATAGTGTGACAGTTTCTTTTGCATTCAATTCCATTGGATACAAAAAGTTTGGCCAAAATATGGACCATGGGACACCGGTTTACACTTTGTCAGACTCATTTCTTTCACAGCTATAAACTATTTCAGTAACAAAGTCCTCTCATCAGAAACAACATTTCTTTTGACATTGAGGTTATGTGCAAGTGGAAGCATGCTATAGTTACAGCGGAAAATTTTTCAAGCATTTCAAAATCTACAGCATTCAGAGCTGTCAAAATTGTTTCTTACCATTGTAATCCCCTCATATTACAGTTTTTCCCACATTTTGTTTTTCTTACTCCATAGTTCTTTGTCCAATTACTTGCCCTCTATCGCATGCTTATAGCTTCACCATTTCGTGGAGAATGCTTGCTTGTTGAGAAATACAGTTTGCAGTATGCTTTGACTGATTTTTTGGTCATTTTAACTGTGTGGTAACAGCACCACATTAAACATTGGGAATTCACTTGCACAAGTGTTACTACCTTTCCAGTTCTGCGGAATTGATCAGCCCAGTAAAGTCAAACATTGTTGCCCTACTGAAACTAGCAAAGCTTTCACCAAATCATAAGCCTTGCTTAAGTGGTGTCAGTCTCAGCTTAAGCTTGAACTGTGAAACCGCCCCTAAGTGCTTGCGTAACAACCTTAATAATTTGATTTTCCTTATCGCTTGAAAGCTCCACCCTTTCTCATCCCCTCTCCTTGTACTGCACATGTGATTGCTCTCGTCTATTTGCATGGACAGTAACAACTTTAAACTTGTGACTTTGGGAACCAGAGGCTAGTATTAAAGGAGAGTCAAGGAGGAAACATTGTAACTGTTTCCTATACATATGGTTTCAAGGTGCAGTAGAATGTGCATTACTGTAACATCTAGATATTAGGCTGGAAAGTATGAGTAAAGAATAAAATATATAGTAAGGAACGAAATAAGTTACTCGACTTTTGTGAGGAATTAATACGAGTAACTTGTTACTGTGTGTAATGGTACTAGAGGGAAGGATCTTATTGGTGACTTTACCTTTACAAACAATAATGGCCAGAGCATTGTGGATTATATGATACATTAGGTTTACAGGCATATTTTGCAGATTTCGAGGTAATGAATTTAGTGTGTTCCAGCAGTTATTTTCCATTTAAAGTGAAATTTTAAAATAAGAACTACTTGGCAAAATGATGAGGCATATTGACCTTGGTGGTCAAGTTTTGTGATCGCTTCTTATCTTGTTTACTACAACAGTCGAATATCAGAACTTGGCATACAGTCAGTAATGCAATGCAAATTAATATCTCGGGCCTGCCGATATGAGATGTAGTTGTCTTGAAGATGTGATTGCATCTGAAAAGAGTGTACACACACTGTCTCGCCATGTATGTGCGATAAGCTCACTTAAACAACTCAGCAGTTTCACATTCTTTCTGACACATCTCATGGCTTTGCTAGGTAGAATAGTATAGAGATGCGAGCTAAGAAGCAGAGTGAATATAAAATAGGGACGGATAAATGAAATGGAAACAAATATTAAGACTTTATAAGAGAGTTGGGAGCTAATTTTAGAGCATTTAAGGTTAATGTAGAATCACTAATGTAGGAAAGGAAAATGGGAAATAATTAAGAAATTAATCTACCAATAGAGATTAGGAGAAAAAAGTGATGAATGTAAAAACAAACCAGGAAATCTGTTTAGGAATTATCCAGGTAAGGTTAAAAGAAAATTGATGAAAATAAAAATATGGAACCAGATCTTATAGAAATAGAAATTAAACTTGATAGAGGTTGAGTATAACCTTAGATTTAAGTTGGCCCACTAGTTGAATAACTGCAAGGTTGAAACTATTCATGCCACCTGTTTATGCAGCAATGCTGGATGATTTATTAGTATTTAATATTGTTGTATTGTTTTGTATGATCAAGTTATTATAAAATGGGATTACAAAAACGAAATGTGTTAGTGGAAATAAATTTAATTCATTCATTAATTTATTTGTCCAGTTTGAATCAATTTTGTTTGTTTTAGGTTATGGCATGCCCATTATCATTGAAGAATAAACCAGCACAAGCAACAGAGTGTGCTTTACATGGATTGTACAATGCACTTACTCCAGAAGCAGAAGATAAATTCAAAAATGAAATAGAGGATAAAGATGTGATAATCAAGGTTGAAGCAGTTGAATCAGAAGTGTAAGAATTTCATATAATGCAAACCTATATTCTGTTGTACAATTATCAAAAATACCCCTCAGATATATCTAAATTTCATGGAAAGTTCAGACTAGTTTCTCAGAATCTGGTGCACTGCTAGGCAGGACCAATAAGTTAAGCACCGGTTGTGTTTGTTTGATTTTTTAATGAATAGAAACATAAAAGCAAAACTATTGCTAAAAAATATGTTTTTAATTATTTTTTCAATGACACTTTTGGAATGTGCGTTGTATATGAAACTTTGTTCTCTGGGTGTATAACTGTGCATGTCCGCTTTCACTTCTTTATCTGAACTGAAGCATTTAGTAATGTAGAAAGTACACCCAGTGGGCATTAAGTTCATCATCAGTGATTTCTTCCTTTTCATGCAGCATAGGATGTTATATCATTCATTGTCTTTCATACAGTACACACACAGTCCTCATTGGGCCCTGGGTCATCACTAAGCTGAGGGTTTCTTAAGCACTAATGCCAAAACGAACGGAAATAGGTTGCATTGCAACTGGACTTTAGGCAGTGCTATTAGAGCTTCCACCCCTACCCCCCACCTCCTGTACAGTCTGTGCGCAAGTACATTGCACTTTTTCCTGCTGTCTTCAACTGCTGATTCCATGTTGCTTTCTCTGGTCATAGTAACAGGTACATACATGGCTATATGCACAAATACAATATGCCTAAATCACGCAAAGAGAAAATACAGGAATATATTACTGAATTCGATTCATAGTATTGTCGCCCATCGCATTATTGTCGGCACTACCGCAAAGGAGCCGAAGGGAAGAGACAGAGAATGACTGCATTGTTGGGGCGCTTGCCGAAAGAGAGAAAGGGATAGAGGCTTCTGGAATTTTCTGCTTTGTATTTCACCGCAATAATAACTGAACTTTCCTGAAGTTTCCAGAATAGTGCCTGGGAGATATAAATAGCGGTAAGTGTCCTGTACGGCCTGAACTCGGTCGCTGGTAGGGACAGTTTTTGTGTTACTAATTCGGAGCCGTGCTGTTGGTGAATCGGAAAAGACTTTCTTGCTGTTGCAACGAGTGTACAAAGTTACTGTTTACGGAAATAAAAGTGTTTCTTTATCTCGACTACATCTGTCTTCTTTACTTTACACCCACCAAAGTCACACTGGTGTCAGAAGTGGGATGTGACGATGGAGGCTACATTGGTGAGCTTTTTACAGGAGCTAAAAGCAGAGATGAAGACGGCAAACGACAACCTCGCTACCGAGCTGAAAGAGATGAAGACGGAGCTATCGGCGAAAATTGACGAGCAACTGGCTGGCGTAAGGAAGGATGTGAAAGAGCTCGGTGGAAAGATGGAGGACCTCGACCAACGCGTTGTCGCCCTGGAGCATGTCGGGGAACGGCTTAGCGTTCTCGAAGACAGGGTCGACGGTAGCGCCAAGGAGCTAAATACAATGGTGGAAGGGATGCTTAGTGAAAAGCTCAAGAACTACAAGGCCGAGGCTCCAGCACGCGACACAACATCGACGCGCGTCAAACCACCGAAGTACGATGGCACGTCAACGTTTGAGTTCTTCCGCCGTCAATTCGACACAGTGACCAAGCACAACAAATGGTCGCCAGAAGAAGAGGCCGCGCAGCTGATAGCCAGCCTCCAGGGACGAGCCGCAGATGTGCTGAACGCAGTCCAGACAGCGGCGGCGCCCAAAGACATCTGGGAGGCCCTGGAGAACCGGTTCGGAAACCACCGCTTAGCCGCAGCCTACCGCAGCCAACTGAAATCTAGGATGCAACTGCCAGTGGAGACGCTGCAGGAGTTCGCCCTGGCAATCGAACAGCTGGCCAACAAAGCCTTGGTCGACCTCCCTTCCGAATTCGTATCCCGAGAAGCCGCCTATACCTTCGTCGACGGGGTACGCGATGCTGAGATACGTCAACGCCTGATGCTCGGCGACTACAAGACCATCCACGAGGCACTAACGGCCGCATTAAGGATGGAAGCGGCCAAAGTGACGGCTACCCCGACCTCGAAGACAAGGAGTGTCCGCTACGATGAAGACCGCAGACCAGTCCAGGGACGCCGACGAAGACCAGGTGGCGTGTGTTGAGGGTGTGGCCAGCCGGGACACCTGATGAGAGACTGCCGGCACCAAGAAGAGCAGCCGGAAAACGAGTAATGGCCGGCGTGGCGAGGAGCACGTCGGCGCCATCACCATCATCCCCTCGGGTGACACTGCGCGCCGTCAGCCGACGGATGGATGACAGCCTCATCGCGGACGGTTGGGTGAGAGGGAAGCTGTGCCGCGTGCTTGTTGACACTGGAGCAGCCGTGACTGTCATCAGACCTGACGTAGCCAGGGACTTGCCGTCGAGAAAACCGAGCCGACCGTACCAACTAGTGACGGCATCGGGTGACACCTTGCCTGTGGAGAGGGAGGCCCTCCTGCGGTTGACCTTGGGGCGAAGTGTCTTGCGTTTGTGGGTGTTCGTCGCGGAGGGGGCTGAGGAGGTGATACTGGGACTGGATGCCCTCAGGAGCCACGAGGCGACGGTCGACATCGGCAAGAAGGTTCTGCGGCTTAAGGGAGAGGAAGTAATGCTCCGGCACCCCGAAGAACGCCTTGGAATCTGCAGGGTCATTCTCAGGGAAGACGTAGTTGTCCCCGCGAGAAGCGAGATGGTAGTGACGGCGCGACTGGAAGGCCAGCGCAAGAAGAACATGCTGCTGGACCGGAAGACGCATGTGCACGGGCTCTGTGTAGCCAGGACATTGTTGCCGTGCCGAGAGGAAATGCCGCTGAGACTGCTCAACCCAACAGACACCGATCACGACGTCCAGGCCGGGACGGAGTTGGGAGCGTGCGAGCCCGTGGTCAGCGTAACACCAATAGACAAGACCCAGGAGCCGGTGCCGACGCAACACCTGGGGCCCCGGCTGGAAGGCTTACTGGAGAGGGCGGCCGACCACCTGACCGCTGAACAGAGAGAAGGTCCAACAACTGCTGAGACGATATCAGCGCGTCTTCAGCCAAGGCAGCAGCGATTACGGCCGCACGGACCGAGTGCTTCGACACCGGAGACGCCCGGCCTATTCGGCAACCACCTAGACGCGTTCCGTTGGCTAAACAAGCAGCGGTACGAGACATGCTGGAGGACATGAGAACCAAGGGAGTGATCGAAGAGTCTGACAGTCCTTTGTGTTCCCCTGTAGTTATGGTGAAGAAGAAGAATGGCGAACTACGTTTCTGCGTAGATTACAGGAAGCTGAACGCTTTCACCAGGAAGGACTGCTTCCCCTTACCCCGGATTGACGACACCCTGGACACGCTTGCTGGTGCACAGTGGTTCTCAACCCTGGACCTGAAAGCGAGTTACTGGCAGGTGGCTCTAGACCCGAGAGACAAGGAGAAGACCACATTCTCGACAGGCCAAGAGCATTGGCAGTTCACGGTTATGCCCTTTGGTCTCTGCAACGCACCAGCTACCTTCCAACGCCTCATGGAGTCAGTAATGAGAGGATTGACTTATGACGCCTGCCTGTTATACCTGGACGACATCATCGTCGGCAAGACATTCGAAGACCATCTTGACAAACTGACCAAGGTGCTACAGAACTGCAGGCGACCGGCTTGAAGCTGAACGCCAAGAAGTGCCAGCTCTTCCGCAGGGAAGTCAACTACTTGGGCCACATAGTCTCACCAACCGGAGTGGCCACGGATCCGGAGAAGACACAGGCCGTGAGAGATTGGCCTCGCCCAAAGGATAAGCGAGAACTGCGCAGTTTCCTTGGATTGTGCAGTTATTACCGCCGCTTCATAAAGGGTTTCTCGAGCATCGCCAAACCCCTCACTCGCCTGACGGAAGAACATCGACCTTATGTGTGGACGGAGGACGCCGAAGGCGCTTTCCGGCAGCTGAAGAGGACGCTCTGCAGTGCTCCTATTTTGGGATTCCCTCAACCAGGCGACGCCTTCATTGTGGACACCGACGCCAGCGACCATTGCATTGGAGGCGTCCTATCCCAAGTCCAGAACGGCCACGAGCGGGTGATAGCCTACTACAGCAAGACGTTGTCCAAGGCAGTTGTCCAGTAGCTCTCGTCACCCGACGAGAGCTACTGGCGGTAGTGAAGACCTTGGAGCACTTCCACAAGTACCTGTACGGTCAGCCATTCCACCTGAGGACAGACCACTCCACCCTAACCTGGCTACTTCGCTTTAGAAACCTGGAGGGCCAGACAGCCCGTTGGGTCCAGAGGTTGCAGGAGTACGACTTAACCTCCGAACATCGCAGAGGGAAGAGCCACGGCAACGCAGACTCCATGTCCCGAAGACCCTGCCCAGAAGAGTGCGGCCAATGCGCAAGAGTGGAAGAGAAGGAGCGTACCGCAGCTGTCAGAGTGGTCACGGCAGTGCCTGCGGATGGATGGGATAGCGCGGGCCTGAGGAGGGAGCAGCTGGCGGACGCCGACTTGGGGCCACTCTTGAGAGAAGTGAATAAACTGAGATAATTGAATTTCAAAACTATCAACCTTTAATGTTGTCTATAATAGTATATAAATACATAAATTATGTTAGTTAAGGTTAGCCAAATGTATTGGTATTATGCATAGATAATAATGAAAGTGTAGAATTAATGTTTGTAATTTAAAAAAAATGAAAACTGAAGTAAACACACATTTATTTGTCAGTGTTATCAACACATCAGAGAAGTAAGACCCCCCCCCAGGGGGACCTGCTACGGTAGGTCCGGGTTTGGCGCACCCGGGGCCCCGAGCCAACTGACTCCCTCGGTGTGGGCCCCTCTTCATGGTGAGGGAGTCGGTCAAATCACCCGCCCACGTGTAGGCCGTGCATGGAGACCCGTGTCGGTGGAAAGGTTTATCCTGGTGGTTGAGGGATGCGTATCTGAGCTCGGTCCAGTTTCTTTCTGAATTCGGGGAGGGTGCGCATTTCTAACACACTACTTTGGTTTCTGCTTCACCTAAACGGGAGGCTAGGGACTAACCCACCCCTAGTCAATCGGCACCGAACTCCAGGGTGAGTGGGACGGCGCGCCCGCTATATCCCCTGTGTAGCCCTGTCATCCCAGTGGGATGACCCCTTGTTGGGCTCCGTGGTGGGTGGGGAGCACTGGGGGATGAATTTTTATAGCCTTCTTTTATGGCACAATATACTCCGAAACGCAGACGTCAAGTAAATGATGGAAAAGAGGTATACGCAGCGTCCTCTGCTCGTTACCTAATCATTCATAGAGGTGAAGAGGGTCAGTCATTTCTAAAAGTCAACCCTTTTGTTATCCAACTGGGTCTTGATAAACAAGCCGGCCCTGTTAAATCGTGTACGCGTTTGAGATCTGGATCCTTGTTTGTTGAGACCTACACAGCCACACAATTCGACAAGTTATTAAAGGCTAAACTCCTGCACGGATACCCTATCCGTGTAGAGAAACACCGGAGTTTAAAATCCTCCAAGGGCGTCATCACCACCTCGCTGTTGGATGGTATGCCGGAGGAGGAGATCCAAGGTTGCTTGTCGGAGCAGGGTGTCACGGAGGTATACCGTGTGCGAGCGAAGCGTGATGGTGCGCAGGTAGATACACGCACACTATTTCTCACTTTCGACCGACTAGACCTGCCTGAGAAGATCAAGGCAGGCTATGAGGTTATCCCGGTCCGTCCGTATATCCCGCGCCCCATACGTTGCTTCCAATGCCAGCGCTATGGGCACACTAAGACATCCTGCAAGGCCTCCATTGCCGTGTGTTAACTGTGGTAAGGATTCTCATGACGGAGCTTGTCCATCTGCTCCGAGCTGTGTCAATTGTCGAGGTGCTCATCCAGCGACTTCCCGCGACTGTCCTCGTTACCAGGATGAGAAGGCGATACAAGAGCTGCGGGTGAAGGAGAGGTTATCTTTCTCTGAAGCCCGCAAACGTCACCTTGCTCGCCAGCCTTCTCTCTTGAGGTTTGGCATCTTTAGTTCCGTGGTTTCAACCCCAATGCCAAAGCGAGACATGGGCACACAAACCTGCCCTGTTGCCACTACAACTGTTGCTCCACCTCGCATTACATTACCAGCTTCTAATCCAGCCGGATCCAAGACTCTAATTCCTACTAGCGACACTCGGAAATTTAAAACTCAACCCAAGCGCACAGATTTTCTCAAGGAATCTACGAGCTCATCCAACTCAAAGTGTGCCTTCACGGCCACTTCTCCGTCACCTCCAAGGCGATCCCTCTCTCAAGATGGTAGAGGGCGCAGTCGCGTGAAGCGGGATTCTCCTCAACGTGTGTCGCTAGGGAACCGCTATGTCGCTCTGTCTCCAGTAGCCGATGACATTGACCCTCTTCCCCTTGGGGAGCCTATGGAGCAGGAATTACCTGCTCCGAAAAGCCAAAGCCCTCCGCGCAACTCAAAGGGGAAGTTGAAGCGACAGCCGCCGGTCAAGTGAACCTCAACGACAGCTTATTCCCTTTGTCCCAGGATGTCCATCATTCAGTGGATACACGTGGCATACGCGCCCACAGGGCGGAGTTGCAAGTACTTACTAATTCACTTTCTCCTAGTATGTGCTTGCAGGAGACCAAGCTTCGCCAGCAGGACTGTTTTAAATTTCCAGGATATAGTCTGGTGCGCTTTGACCTCCCATCGGAACCTAGTATCCCTGCACATCCCTCATTCGAGACGACGTTTTTTATTAGTCTATCCCTCTTACCACTCCATTGCAAGCTGCTGCTGTTACCCTGAGCTTACCCGGTTTTTCTTTTAGCCTCTGTTCCGTCTATCTACCTCCTTGTTCTCCCTTCGCAATTGCGGATCTCTCCCATCTAGTGTCCCAGCTCCCGACGCCGTATCTTCTGTTGGGAGACTTCAATGCCCACCACCCTCTTTGGGGTTCACCAAGGGCTTGCGCAAGGGGAACACACTTAGCCGCTTTCTTCATAGAGAACTCTCTTTCAGTACTGAACACTGGTGAACCTACTTTTGTTTCCGACTCCACTGTCACCCTTTCCCACCTGGATTTATCCGTCTGTTCAACTCAGCCCACACCTCGTTTAGAGTGGAACGTCGTCTCAGACACCTTCTCCAGCGATCACTTTCCATGTGTAATTAGCTTGCTCTCTCACTACGCGCCCTCGCCACGTGTATCTCACTGGCGTCTAAACAGCGCGGATTGGAACCTATATACCCGCTTAGCTGTTTTTTACGACCGCTTGTTCGACGATGTAGACCAGATGGTGGCTCACTTCACATCCGTCGTTCTTCGCGCTGCTGAACGCGCAATATCTCGATCGTCTGGCCATCCACGACGTGTACCGGTCCCTTGGTGGACCGATGAATGCCGAAGGGCCGTCCGTGCGCGGCGAACGGCGCTACGCGTGTTTCGGCGTCACCTTACTCATGACAATCTTGTCGCATTTAAACAATCGCGCGCCAGGGCTCGTCGCGTCATACAGGCCAGTAAGAGGGCATCCTGGCTCCGTTTTGCGAAGTCCTTTAATACATTTACACCTTCATCTGTCGTTTGGGATAAGCTCCGTCGCGTGGCCGGCAAAGCTTCGCCGTTTGCTATCCCCGGTCTCCGGTTGAATGATACATATTGTTTGCCCTAGAGCTGTTGCTGACACTCTGGGGAACGTTTTTGCTGGTATTTCAGGCTCATCGCATTACCACCCGAATTTTATACGCATCAAACATGACACAGTCCCACAACCTCTCTTTTAACTCATCGAACGCGGAGTGTTATAACACCTTTTTCACCATGCAGGAGTTAGAGCGGGCCCTGAGTTCCTCCAAATCCTCCGCTCCTGGGCCGGATGGTGTCCATATCTTTATGCTACAGCACCTGTCTTTGGCTGGCAAACTCTTTCTCTTACACGTGTATAACCGTATCTGGCGCACAGCAACATTTCCATCTGCTTGGTGCGAGGCCACCATTGTCCCGATTTTGAAGCCTGGAAAGGATCGCCAACTACTTTCCAGTTATCGCCCGATCTCCCTCACCAGTTGCATCTGCAAGGTGATGGAGCGCATGATCACCGGGCGATTGACATAGTGGCTTGAATCTCATAATTTGTTGTCAAATGTTCAGTGCAGTTTCCGCCGATTCCGTTCAACGGAGGACCACTTAGTGTCTTTATCCACATACATTATGAACGGTTTTCTGAGGAAGAGCCAAACGGTTGCTGTCTTTTTTGACTTGGAGAAGGCGTATGACACGTGCTGGAGGTACGGAATTCTTCGTACCCTTCATCAATGGGGCATTCACGGTCGAATGCCGCTTTTTATTCGGGAATTTATGCGCGATAGAGTCTTTCGGGTACGTGTGGGGTCGGTTTTATCTCGTGTTTTTATTCAAGAGAACGGGGTGCCGCAGGGCTCGGTACTCATTGTCACATTGTTTGCCATTGCAATCAATCGCATTGTGGAGTGCGTCCCATCGGGCGTTTCCTCATTGTTATTCGTGGACGACTTCGCTATTTATTGCAGTACTCGGCGGACTTCCCTGTTACAATGCCGCCTCTAATTGTGTCTTGACCGTTTGTACACTTGGAGTGTGGAAAATGGCTTTAAGTTCTCCGCCGAGAAGACCGTTTGCGTTAACTTCTGGCGCCGGAAGGCGTTTCTTGCGCCTTCTCTACGTCTCGGTCCAGATGCACGAGACAAAATTTTTGGGATTGATTCTTGATAGGAAACTTAGTTGGTCTTCCCATATCCCGCATTTAAAGGCACGGTGTGAACGTTCTCTTAATGTTTTACGGATTTTAAGTGGCACATCCTGGGGAGCTGATCGGACCATTCTTTTGCGACTTTACCGTTCATTGGTCCGATCGAAACTTGATTACGGCTGTGTCGTATATTCCTCGGCTCGTCGGTCGGTTTTAAATCGCCTCAACGCTATACACCACCGTGGCATACGATTGAGTATTGGCGCATTTCCCACGAGTCCGGTTCTTAGCTTGTGTGCGGAAGCTGCTGAACCTCCGCTTAGTTATCGGCGCGACGTTCTTCTCTGCAGCTACGCCTGCAGACTTTCTAGTCTCTCTGAACACCCATCCTTTCGTTTATTTTATAATGACAGCTTGGACCGGCAATGCTTAACGAGCTCCCTAGCCATACTTCCTCCTGGCGTTCGATTTCGTTCACTGCTTCGGTTATTGGGCATCGATTTACCCGCGGCGTTGCCGCAGGGCGAAACAAGATTTCCTCCATGGCTCCGTCGCGAGACCCATGTCAACCTGAGTTTGTTCTCCATGCCGAAGTCATCAACGCCAGATTTCGTCCTGGCTCGAAGGACGATCGAGGTGCAGGTTGTGCTTTTATTCAGGGTGGCCAGAGTTTTAGTTTTCGTCTTTTATCGCAGTGCTCGATTTTTACAGCAGAGCTTTTTAGTATATACCAAGTGCTTTTATATATTCGTCGGCAAACCTTGCAGAATTGGGTTATTTGCTCAGATTCTTTGAGTGCCCTCGAGAGCCTGCAGACGCTGTACCACTACCATCCCCTGGTACAGCGTATCCAGGACAGCCTTCACACCCTCGCCACTTGCGTTTCGTTTGTGTGGGTACCTGGACACGTAGGCCTGGAAGGTAACGAGGCTGCCGACTCTGCTGCTAAGGCAGCAGTTTTAGCTCCCAGGCATTTTAGCTCTTGTGTTCCCTCGGTTGATTTTAGCGTAGTTTTACGTCATGCCATTCACTGCCGGTGGAGAGATGCATGGCATGGCCTTGAGGGTAACAAACTTCGGGAGGTGAAACCCCTCCCTGTTGCTTGGAGGACTCTCGCCGCGAGGAAGTGATTTTAGCCAGAATGCGTATCGGGCACTGCCGTTTTAGCCGTGGTCACCTTTTATCATCTGACGCTGCACCGCTATGTTCTCATTATAATCAACCTCTGACGGTGCGACACATTGTAGTTCAGTGCCAGTTTTTAACATATCTCTGCGATTCGTTGGGCCTGCCAGGCACCCTGGCTGAGGTGTTGGCAGACACTTCCTGTGCAGTAGAGCGTGTTTTACGTTTTATTCGACTAAGTGTAATGTGCGCACGAATCTGACTCGTTCATCGATCTCTTATCCAGCCTATTACATTCGGTCGTTGATGCGAGTCGTTTTTATCAATGCATGTAATTGTTCCCGTGCTTTGGTCTACTCTGCAGTTGCTGGCACTTATTGGTGACTTTTTAAGGTTTTATTGGTTTAGTTTTTAGCCTTGTTAGTTTAAGTTTCCTTGTAACTTACGTTTTTAATCTTTTAGTTCTACTTGGGCGCTAATAACCTTAGCAGTTGAGCGCCCTAAAACCACACTACACTACACAGAGAAGTAAAGAGGAATGTCGCTTTTAACAAACCATAACAAATAGCATTATTACATCTCTAAATTGGTAGTGAGGAAGTGCATCAATGAAGGATGTTTTCTCTGGTCAACAAAATGATATATTGTCTTGCAGATCAGTAAAACTTTGTCCATTAACAAATCATTGGTTGATCAACTTCGATTGCATGGAAAGGGAAGGGGTTATTTCTGGCACTCCTAAAATGATCCGTCCAGTCTTCTGGCGTTTCAGCTGCAAATTTCTGATTAATTAGTGCCATGTTTTGTATCACACTCTTAAATATGAGTGCCCACAAATTGGAAATGCTATGTTTGCTGAATCTAGGCATTTGACATTTCTACAAATTGGAGAAATCTGAAAATAGTCCAGTTCTTGTTCTGTCCACATGCAGAATCACAGAAGATTGTCAAGTGTTTTACCTCTTCGCCAAGTTCACAAAATCTAAAATTATATAACATAGAACACACTTCATCTGTTACTTTATAAGTAACTGTCTCTAGGTATATGTAGGATACTGAATGTTGGCTAGACAAAGTATGTACCTATATTGAAGGAGAACCATGAAAGCTGCGTGCCCTAATACAGGACATTAGTGGGTAAATTAGGTAAA
Organism: Tenodera sinensis; assembly: GCA_030765045.1. Taxonomy (NCBI): domain Eukaryota; kingdom Metazoa; phylum Arthropoda; class Insecta; order Mantodea; family Mantidae; genus Tenodera; species Tenodera sinensis. Next base: position 304,838,552 of record CM060964.1, read on the forward strand.
TTCTTTTGGAAATCCATCGCTAGTGCTTACCTATCAATATCTTTCTTGGAAGTGAGCCTCGCAAGTTGTTTATGTGCATAAAACTGTTCAGCTTTCTTAAGGTGCACTTGGTTTTGAATGTCGAAGTGATATCATTGAGCTTTAATTTCCTTACGCTTTACGCAATCTTTGTTAAGTGATTCTAATTGTGACATTTTAATTTTAACCTCAGCTGCATAAGAGTTGCATGTACTGCAGGAATCTGTGCGAGGATGCAAAACTTATATTAAATTTGTTACATTGCTGCCACATACCAAGCTGACATTCCCCTTTCATCAATTGTACATGACTTCTGAAACGTGTTATATTTCAGTGATGTTTTCCTTAATGTGGTTGGACATTATCCTAAACTATTCTCCCACCCATGAAGTATATCTTGGTAGTGTTATTTCATTTTTTGTTTTACACTGATATTCTCCCTTTATCCCATGTACCCTTTAATTGTAGACACATGTTTTACACCCGTTTCTCATGTTGATTCTTCGTAGCTGCTATTATAACTAGACTTATTACCAAAAGATTCACGATTAGCTGCCTAACAATTACATGCTGCCATCTTGCTAACCTTGTTAATCAACATAAACATTTGTAGAAATATTTTTTTGCATATTTTTTAATAGGCACAATGGGAATAGAAGAATACAGTAAACTTAAGGGATAGTCAAATCATAGAAGAGCCAGTCGCTTTGTGATGGCTTTGACATTTCATTCTCTTGAATGGCCAGAACATAAAAAGCAAATAATGACTTAATATTTGAGAACAGTAAAGTATTTGAAAATTCAAACCAATAACATGGAATATCTATTTAAAAAAAAAAAAAAGGGGTTATCTCCACAAACATAAATTTGTACTTAAGAGAGATCTACATTTTTGTGTGTTAAGAGTTTGTCTATGACCATTTAGCAGTTATGCAAAGGTCATCCAGAATAAAAAAAAGCTTTGGGCGCCATTCCCAGAAAGTTCAAGTTACACATTTCATTTGTCATGAAAGTATTGACATTGCTTTGAATTTTTATGTGGAAAGCATCCCATAAATTAAGGCTCCTTGGCATGACCTAGCGTTGCCAAGGAGAAAGAGTAACTTTTGAGTTGAAATACTAAATGTGTTGCACCCACATGACTTTCTCTACTCTTGTACTAACCATTCTTACAAACTCTTATTCCTCTATCTTCTTCGTGTTAATTGAGATAAACATTTGTTGAAATTATCTTGTAGGTATAAGAGGAATATGGGAATACAGTAGGCTTTCAGCAGTAGTCAGATCATTAAAAGCTTTCAAATTGTGTTCTCTTTGCACGTCTCACATAAAAAAACGAATAATGATGTTCCATTTGACGAAAGTCGAAGTATTACAAAAGTCACAAATAAAAAGAAATATCTCCAAAGTGATTCACTCTATAAACAAATTTATTTGGACATAAATTGTGTGTTTTAGCAAGATCTACATTTTTTTGTATAGTAAGATTTGGTCTTAAAGCTACATAGGCTTTCACGGACGGCGTCTAAATTGTAGAAAGAAATATCTTCCGGGCTGTTATGCCGTGGTCTGCTGGAGATCTGTCTTCCAGACGTTTCGTCTTTGGTTGTAGATGAAACGTCTGGAAGACAGATCTCCAGTAGACCACGGCATAACAGCCTGGAAGATATTTCTTTCTACAAGATTTGGTCTATCTCTTATGGTTTACCAGTTATGCAAAAATCATCCAGGGTAAACAGGACTACATAGGCCATACCAGAAAATTCAAAATATCTCATTTGTCATAACAATATCTTAAACATGTGAGCATTTTAATCAAAGTTGAGAGCTGTTTTCAAGAAAATCAAAATTGTAGAAAAATGTTATATGTAAAGGGTAAGTTAGGGTGCAGGAATTTTCTTCAAAATCTTCATGTCACTTCCGTGCGCGTGACGCACACGCGCGCACACACACAGATGCACGCACACACACACACACAACAACCCTGCATGCATATACAATACCTTCTCTGCCTACTATGTACCTGGTATAGAAAGTAATACCTATGTTGGTGTAAAATTCTTCCCCTTGATATTTTGAAAATCCAAATTTTCAAAGTAGCTTGAAATTCTATTTTTGCTATAATTTATTAGGAGGCTATCTGTTTGCCAAATTTCACAAAATCTAAGATGAGGTAAAATGATTGTGTTGGTTAGAACATGAAATGACTCTTAAGTCAAGTGAAAATTTAGCTTTAATCTTCCTGAAAATTACAATGTTATGCTAGTGTCCCTTTGTGCAAGCCTGTAGAGCTCAGTGACACCTTTATTTTCAAATTAATAAATTTGCTGAGGATAGCAATGAATAGCAGAATAATAGTATTTATAATGTGTAAGAGAATTGAAATAATTTAGCATTTAGATGTGCTATAATGCGTTACATATGAGTTGTTTATATTTTTTTTATTTTTGCAGACTATTGGTCAGCCTATATGACATGGAAGGAAGGGAATTGAAAATGCTGAGAGACACAGCAGCAAAACCTCTTGCAGAATGTGTATGTCCACTTCCAGTGCTTTCAAGAAATATAAGAGTTTGGGTCTCGCATGTGAATAATGCAAATTCTCTTTGGCTACATAGAGTAAGTGACTCAGAAGTATTATCAGAACTTCTGGATAAGCTACATAATATCTATGAAGAGGAAAGCAGGGGTGTTAAAATAACTGCTGATATTGGAAGCCTTTGTGCAGCAAAATCTGATAGCTTTGGCACATGGTATAGGGCAAAAATTGTATCCATAAATCCCACAGAAGACACTTGTGAAGTATTATATATTGATTATGGTAACAAAGAAAGAGTTCCAATTGCAACAAATATAAAGTCTTTGGATATATCATTGTTAACACCTCATGAACTGGCAGTGCATATTTCTTTGCCACTAACCACATCACAGAATTTGACTTCACAGCTTAAAGAAATAACAAATGATAAGGAATATATAGCAGTTTTTTCTGAAAGGAAGGACAACATATGGTTTGCTGATCTTTTTGAAGGTAATATGAGCTTGAGTGGTAAACTAGTAGAGCTGGGTCACGCAACGCTTCTACCAGGAATGGAGGTTACAAATCAGATTATGGAACCAAAGACACAATTAGCATCGGAAATACCTGCTTCATTGGAGGTGCTTGTCAGCCACTTTGATTCCCCTGGTCAGTTCTGGTTACAGTTGGCAAGTAACCAAGATGCCATAATCCAATACCAGGAGAATATTCAAATAATTGCAGAGAGTTTGCCAGCAACAGATGCTGCACGGGTAGGATTACAATGCATTGCGCAATTTTCAGAAGATAATCTGTGGTATAGAGCAGTGGTTCTGGACATTAATACTGCATACATAACTGTAAGGTACACTGATTATGGAAATACCTCTCAGTTGGAAGTTGCAGCAGAAGAAATGATGGTACTACCAGAAGAACTTCGCAGTGTTCCAGATTTTGCATTTCCATGCTGTATTAATGCATCCCCGATTGACGGTTCATATTGGAATGCAGAAGCTGTTGCTAGATGTGAAGAACTTATCAATCAGGAAGCAACCATAACCATCAATATTGTAGGTGAAGAGGAGGCGAAGATTGTTGACGTTTTCGTAGATGGTCTCTCAGTTGTGGATGTGCTGCTCAAAGAAAATTTAGCAGTACCTAGAAAATCTCCAGTTGTTAAACATCCTCTGAGTAATATATCAGAAGCAGGTAGTTCTAATAATGCAGAACATGTCGATTTTCAGCAACCAGAGGACACAGTAAAGCTCCCAAATTCTGCTGATATAATGGCTGATGTTGGTGATAGTGAATTAGTGTATGAACAAGGGCTTGAGTTGGCCACTGAAAAAGGAGTGCACAGTGAATTAGGAGAGCAGTGTAAAAGTAATTTGGAAGAGAACCTAGCCGTGGTGAGCCATGCAGAATCTTTAAAACAATTTTGGCTGCAGTACCAAAGTGTAGCAGATCAGGTGCATGAACTGGAATATAGGCTATTAGAGGCTGAATATTTCCCCCACTTGGATGACATTATAGAAGATGAGCTGTGTGCAGCCATTTTTGATGATGACAATCATTGGTACAGAGCAAAAATTCTGGGGAAGACTGATCAGGGCACACAAGTAAAATTTATTGATTACGGAAACATATCAGTCTGTGAAGATCTTCGTAGATTGCCAGCAGATTTGGTAAGTTTACCTCCTATGGCTCAGCATTGTTCTTTAGTGCTTCCGGAAACTGTTACTGAATGGCCCCCTAGTGCTAAAGATAAATTTTTGGATTTAGTTAGTGATGGATGTAAATTGTTCGAGGTTAAAGTAATAGAACAGGGAGACCCAGTTATTGTGAGTTTGACTTACAATGGAAAGCAAATACAAAGAGAAATTTGCCAGGATGTGCTAGAAGCATCAGCCAGGTTAGCTAATCTCTCTAAGGTCGAACAATTAGAGGAGCAGGAAAATTCTACAATTTATTATATGATTGAGAAAGACGAATATCAAGAAAATATAAGGATACCCGAATCTTCTGAAAACAAGGTTGAAGTTCCAGAAGACAGAGAGACTGTTTTTACTGATGTACAGATGATCGAAGAACTAGATGATAATGATAAATGTGAGAGTAATGCACTAGACAGAGATGATGGTGCTGATACGACTGTTATGTACTTGATCAGTGATGGCCGGGAGCTGGAGAGCCAGAAAGAAGTCACTTGTGATGATGAGCATGTTTCAAACTTGAATAAAACTTGTTCTGCTGTTGATAAAGATGGAAATGAAGAACCTGAGACTGATACTTCTAGATTACTTGTTATGAAAGAAATTGGTGACCTACCAGCTGCAGAAGAAAATTTAATTGATGGAAAAATTGGAACTTCTGCCAATAAAGATGGAAATGAAGAACCTGAGACTGATACTTCTAGATTACTTGTTATGAAAGAAATTGGTGACCTACCAGCTGCAGAAGAAAATTTAATTGATGGAAAAATTGGAACTTCTGCCAATAAAGATGGAAATGAAGAACCTGAGACTGATACTTCTAGATTACTTGTTATGAAAGAAATTGGTGACCTACCAGCTGCAGAAGAAAATTTAATTGATGGAAAAATCGGAACTTCTGCCAATAAAGATGGAAATGAAGAACCTGAGACTGATACTTCTAGATTACTTGTTATGAAAGAAATTGGTGACCTACCAGCTGCAGAAGAAAATTTAATTGATGGAAAAATTGGAACTTCTGCCAATAAAGATGGAAATGAAGAACCTGAGACTGATACTTCTAGATTACTTGTTATGAAAGAAATTGGTGACCTACCAGCTGCAGAAGAAAATTTAATTGATGGAAAAATTGGAACTTCTGCCAATAAAGATGGAAATGAAGAACCTGAGACTGATACTTCTAGATTACTTGTTATGAAAGAAATTGGTGACCTACCAGCTGCAGAAGAAAATTTAATTGATGGAAAAATCGGAACTTCTGCCAATAAAGATGGAAATGAAGAACCTGAGACTGATACTTCTAGATTACTTGTTATGAAAGAAATTGGTGACATACCAGCTGCAGAAGAAAATTTAATTGATGGAAAAATTGGAACTTCTGCCAATAAAGATGGAAATGAACCAGATAGAATTTGTGGTTTAAATGGTGTGGAAGAGAGTGGTCACTTAATAACAGAAGAAAATTTGAATTTTAGAAAAATTGAAATATCTGACGATAAAGATGGAAAGGAACCTGAGAGTAATATTTGTAATTTAAGTGTTGTACAAGGAAATTGGGACTTATCAGTAGCAGAAGAAAATTTGATGGATGAGAATTATACAGAAAGTGAAGCACATAGTATTTTAGTTGCAGAAGGCAAGCAGTGCATTGGTGCAAATGACAATATAGCACCAATGGAAGACTCTCAGATGAGTGCAATATCTGCAGATGATAATCCAGTAGATGAGAAACAAAAAAGCACCCAGGGATCACCAGAAATAAAAAGTGATTCAAAAAATGAAGTGAATGTTTTGAGCATAACAGATAATTCAAAGAAACATTCTCTTGCTGAAAAAGCAGAAAACAGTGAAATTAGTAGTTTGCCAAGTTCAGAGAGCAAAATAGAACATTGTGAAGAACTGGTCAGGAGGATAAATGTTGAAATGATTATTGATAAGACAACAAAAAAATCTCAAATTGATAGGAAAACTTCAGTCAATACCAGCAAGGAACCGACTTCGTCATCCTCATTGCCTCAGTCTGATGAAATAAGCTCTTCTCCAGAGAAACTACTTTGGACCCAGTGTGATACTGGAGCAACAAAAAGTGAACCATCTTCACCGTTACTTTCTCTCGGTGGTAATGAAAGAATTGCTCCAGAGTGTGTTTCAGCAGGTGAATCTTATGACTCAGTGCATGAGACTATTACATGACTGAAAATTCAGTTCCTGATACCATTGAAAATATTAACTTTTGGAGCAGAATAAATAAAAACTTTATTTAATGTTTTTGATTTCTTTTTTTTATAAGAATATTATTCTTAATGTTAGCACTCTTTGTTGCATAAGGTGTTCACTTGTTCTTTCACTTTTAATGAGGGAAAATTTTTTTCTAATGTTTTCAAAATAAAGAAGTACCAAGATATATGTTTTTAATCACTTCAATAACCATAATCTGTACACTGTATCACATAGTTTTAGTTAGCCTTTGAATGTAATTTCTTGTACTCTTGATGGCACATGCAATGTATTTCTCTAAATTGTATATACTGAAATAATCACTGGCCATGGAGGACCAGAATTTTAGCCTTATCCACCATGGCTTGTCTTTGTTCAAATAGGTATCTGCATGTTCATTATTCTGCAACAATAAAGTAAACTTACTTTGAAAGAAAATGTACATGATACAAGTTGTTAATATATATTGGGCAAACATATTATTTCCATTAATTGCAAATTTATGAACTGCCAGGAGCAGTCTGTTAAAGCATTTGAATAGGTAGAATCATAACTGAAAAATTCAATGACATAGACCGTTTTGAACCACAAATCTTCCATTCTACACATGGCTGCTCTTAACCACTGAGTTACTATGGCAACATGCTAGTACAGTTTTTCTCCAACTGATTTGTATTTTCCCAGTAGACCACAAGGGAATCTCCAATTCGAGACCACAAACCCCTATGGCGACTTCAGTGGTAAGGACATAAGTCCTAAGCTGTAAGGCTTCTTTATTATTATTATTATTATTATTATTATTATTATTATTATTATTATTATTATTATTATTATTATTATTATTGTTGTTGTTGTTGTTGTTGTTGTCGTCGTCGTTATCATTATCATTATTATCATTATCATCACATAAAATAACAAGCTTTCTCAACCAGAGATTTGTATGTGCCAGATATAACCAAAAGTACTCCAAATTTAAACAAATACACAAAGATCTCCCACAAGGAGGTATTTGTGTATTTGTACAATCCTTTTCAACATTATGATCAATGATTTACCTCAAAAACTCCCACAGAATAAAAACTCAGCAAAATATAAAGATGAATCAAAATTATCAAGAGAAATGAATATATGATTAGAAGACCTGAAAATATGGTGTGAAGAAAATTTAATGATCAGTACCTGGGCGCTCAAGAGTTTTTTTTTCCCTCCCTTTTTTTTGCAAAGTTGTGTGAGAAGTTACTTATTTAGATAAACTTTAAAAGCAAACTGTTAACTAAATATAAATTTTCATCACAACCATTAGTCGTTTCCAAGATACAAAAGATACAGGGATACATATAAATATTTCATCAGCATCATTTTAGCCATAAGATGTCCACTGCTGAACATAGGCCTCCCCCTTAGATATCCACCTAATTGAGATTTTTTGTTGAGCATTTGTTCCACCATGGAGTTCAGTTCTTTGGTGCTACAATTGATTCTATCTTCCTTCATCCTGGCCAGCTGCTTGTTAATCTTCTACGATAGCTCTATCTTCGTATCAGACATTCCCATTTTCATATTTTCCATTCCAGAGTTTACATTTTTCAATTTTGTTTCCATTTGCCACATTCCAAAATACATTTCATTTCCCATTATAACCATCTTGGCTAACATTTGTTTCATCAACTGCTCCATATCATGGTTTTTGTTGCACTCGTGACACCAGCTGTCACAATTTGCTTTTAACTATTTCTTTAATTTTATTAAAACACCAGAATGACATGCAAAAGTGCTGTTGAACAATAACAAATACTACAGAAATAAAACTAGTAGACAAAGCGGTGTGAATGTAATACACATGTGTATTTCAAATTATATATATATAACATTTTATGAATTGTTTGTTGAAGAGGGAGTAGAGAAAGAAATGTGATAGTTTTCTTTTACTAAACACAGAGTAGAGAAAATTGCATAAATGTAATTTGTTACATTTCTATTCCAAACGTGTAGAAATTGTATGAACTGTTTGTAAAAGAAGGAATAGAGAAAGAAGTTTATTGTGCTTTGTTAAAGAAAAATGATTAGAAAAAACATGTGAATGTTATGCATTCATATTTCAAACATATAGAAAAATGTTTGAATTGTTTGCAAAAGAGGGAGTAGAGAAGGACGTGTGAATGTGTTGCATAAAACAAAAGCTAATAGAGAAAACCGTATGAAAGTAATATATTGCATGGTAAAATGGATTAAAATTGGCACATCTTTAATTCCATTAAAGAAACAGATGTGCCAATTTTCATTATGTATAGACAGTATAAATTGTACGTTGAAGAGCGAGTAGAGAATAAAATGCAAATTGTTGCATAAAACAAAAGTGAGTAGAGAAAATAGTGTGAATGTAATATGTTGCATTTCTGTTTCAAACATATAGGAAATTCTGTGAATTAGTTATTGTAGGGCAAGTAGAGAAAGAAGTGTGATTGTGTCTCGTAAAAGAAGAGTGAGTAGAGAAAATGGATAGTATAGAAACCTTCTCCATGAAAAATAACATATACCTAAGGAAAAAATTGAAGCTATCAACAGTGAAGCAACAAGATTTTAAAGTAAGAACAAATTAGAAACTAAAAACTTAACTTATCTTAGTAATGAGAGGTAGAACTGGAGCTTAAAAATTCAATGCCACAACTGGGATATGAACCACAGACCTTCCGCTTACCGGGCTTACTTTGCCCACACACGGCTTGTGTGTTTAAAAACACCAACAGTAAGTTTGTTGGCACAAATAAATAATAATTATCTTAGTAATGTTATTTTTTTGCTAAGATAAGTGAAGTTTTTAGTTTCTAATTTGTTCTTACTTTTGAATTTTGCACTGACCAGTCAAGCTGTTTTCGAGATTAGCAGTTACATGTATACAAACGTTCATTTTGTTCATTTTATATATTTAAACGAGCAATTCTTGTATATAAATAAATATATATATTCCACGTAACTTGGAAACGGCTCTAACGATTTCCATCAAATTTTGTATTCAGATAGGGTTTTGCTTTCTAAGTTCATCTATATAGGTGTAATTCCTGAAAAAACACGATTTTACATAAAAAAAGTATTTTCTATTCCCGCTTCTACAGAGCTATTCTTGTATATATTCCCAGTATTTCAGAAACGGCTCTAAAGGTTTAGTTAAATTTGTGTATAAATGCGTATTACATTCACAGTGTTTTCTCTACTAACATTTAGGTAACACATTCACATCTCTTTCTCTACTCACTCTTCTATAAACAATTTGCCATAAAGAACGTGATTTTACACCAAAAACATTTTTATTCCCATTTTTAAAATAAGTCATACTATGTTCTGTATGTTTGAAATATAAGTGCTATTGCATTCACACTGTTTTCCCCTCTCACTTTTAGGTAATACATTCACATCTCTTTCTCTACTCACTCTTCTATAAACAATTTTCCATAAAAAACATGATTTTACACCAAAAACATTTTTATTCCCACTTTTAAAAAACGTCATACCATGTTCTGTATGTTTGAAATATAAGTGCTATTGCATTCACACTGTTTTCTCCTCTCACTTTTAGGTAATACATTCACATCTCTTTCTCTGCTCACTCTTCTACAAATAAGTCACACAATTTTCTGTATGTTTGGAATAGAAATACTGCATGTTACATTCACAGTGGTTTCTCTACTCACTTTTAGGCAACACATTCACATCTCTTTCTCTACTCACTCTTATACAGACAATTCATATCATATATATATAGATATTGGATGTTTGTATATATGTAACTGTTAATCTCAAAAACCGCTTAACCGATCACCTCGAAATTCGCCACGTATATGTATTTTTTCACGGAGAAAGTTTTTATGGCAACAATTTTACTACACAATATATTACTTTTAAATGGTTTTCTACTCTCTTTTCTTTTACATAGCACATTTATGTATCCTCTGTTTACCCTTAAAAATACAATTCATATAATTTTCTATGACTGAAATATAAATGCAACGTATTACATTCACATGATTTCCTCTACTAATTCTTCCTTTATGAGACAAGATCAGCCTTCTTTCGCTACTCGCCCTTCAACATACAATTCATATAATTTGCTATATGTTTTAAACAGAAATACAACGTATTACATTCATACTATTTTCTCTACTCACTTTTGTTTTACGTAACAATTCACATGTTATTCCTTATCATTTATCAACAGCGTACATACCAACGCCTATACATATCGTATGTTGAAGAGTGAGTAAACTCCAAAACAGGTTGACCGATCGCCATGAAAATTTACATGTGTTTTCATCTCGAAGGTTTTTATGCAATTAATTTTACCATGCAACGTATTACGTTCATATGGTTTTCTCTACTCCCTTTTCTTTTATCTAACACACTACTCCCTCTTCTACAAACAATCCATACGTTTTTCCATACACTTGAAATATAAGGGCAACGTATAGCATTCATACGGTTTTTCTGCTCATTTTTCTTTTACTAAACCCAATCACATTTCTTTCACTATTCCCGCTTCGATGAACAATTACAAACAATTCATACAATTTTCTATATAATTGAAACAGAAATGCGTAGTACATTCACATGGCCTTATCAACCAGCTTTTCTTCCTGAAGTATTTGTTATTGTTCACCAGTGCTCTTGCTTATTGTCGCTCCAGTCTTTTAATAAAAAATAAAGAAATAGTTAAAAAAGTAAAGTAATCACAATTGGTGTCAAGAGTGGGACGAAAAACACAATATTGAACAGTTGATGAAACAAATGTTAGCCAAGATGGACATAATGAGAAATGAAACGAATTCCAGAATGCGGCAGAGGAAACAAATATGAAAGCCAAATTGGGAAAAATGTAAACTACGGAACAGAAAATATGGGAACAAAATGGAAGCCAAATTGAAAATGTATTTTCCGAAACGGAAAATATGAAGACAGGAACGTCCAATATGAAGATAGATCTATCGGAGAATACTAACAAGCGACTGGCCAGGGTTAAGGACTCGAAGAACTCGATGGAAAGATAAAGGACCTTGGCCAAAGTGTTAACGTCCTGGAAGATACAGTCGACGGCAGCACCAAAGAAATGAACTCCACAATGGAACAAATGCTCAATGAAAACCTCAAACTAGGTGGATATCTATAGGGGAGGACTGCGCTCAGCATTAGATGTTTTACAGCTGAAATGATAGTGTTTATGAAATATTTGTATGTATTTCTATATCTCTTGTATCTCAGAAATGACTCTTAGCAATTGCGACAAACATTTTTATTTAGTTAACGTTTTGCCTTTCAGGTTTATCTAAATAAGTATCTTCTCCCACAAAAAGATTTCACAAAAAAAAAAAAAAAGGCAAAAAACACCGGGCCAAGCTCGGTCGCCCAGGTACTATATATAATATGAATTGTTTGTAGAAAAAGAGATGTACAGGTCGCACGTTAGTTCTTGAGGAATGAAAATTTTATGTGAAAGGTTGAATGCGAGTCACTACTCAGCTTTTCCGGGAACGTTCGCATCGAGAGAGAGAGAGGAGGTACAGTCTGCAGTGAGATGACGCACATGCTTCTGAGCTGAAGTAGTACAGCACTACAAATCAATTTATCACACTTCCAGTAATATCGGCCACACGTATTACACACTATACCCTTGTAACTGTTTTCACTTAACTTTCTTGCATTTCTTCTATTCCCGACATTTTTTCCTTGTCTGAATTGCAGTTATTTTCATTGCATGCATACATCTGTACTGCACAAAACTTTTGCAGTCCACTGTATACACAAACGCAACAGAGGTGTCGGTTATCGTAACATAAACATTTGCTGACCTGTTTATTAAGGGTAGGCCTACTCACTGGATTTCTGCTCAAGGTCATTCATCAAGAACAAACGCGCAACCTATAATGTGTTGTCTAAAATGAGTTGAGAAAACAGTGTGAATGTACTACGTAGCATTTCTATTCCAAACATACAGAAAATTGTATGACTTATAGAAGAGGGAACAAAACATTTTTGGTGTAAAATCACGTGTTTTAGGAAAATTGTTTTATTGAGTAGAGAAAGAGATGTGAACGTGTTACCTAAAATTGAGTGAGAAAACAGTGTGAGTGTAATTTTTCAAGCATACAGAAAAATACTAAGTTGTAGAAGAGGGAATAACATTTTTTTTGTGTAAAGGCACATTTTTCAGGAAAATTGTTCATAGAAGAGTGGGCAACGAGGGATGTGAATGTGTTACCTAAGAGTAGAGAAAACAGTGTGAAGGTAATACATAGCATTTTTATTTCAAACATACAGAAAATTGTATGACTCATTTGTAGAAGAGGGAATAATTTTTTTTTACAACTGCATTTTTTCAGGAAAGGCAGCTATAAAGATAAACTTAAAAAGCAGAACCTTATCTGAATGCAAAATTTGATCCAAATCGTTAGTCATTTCGAAGATATGCAAAATACATGCAAGAATTGCTCTGTAGAAGAGGGAATAAACTTTTTTTTTATAAAATTGCTTTCTTTTTTCCCCCCAGGAAAGTCACCTACAATTTAAAAAGCAAAACCTTATCTGAATACAAAATTTGAGTCATATCATCAGTCATTTCCGAGATATGTGATATATATACAAGAATTGCTCTGTAGAAGAGGGAATATAAAATTTTTTTTAGTGTAAAAATCATGTTTTATCAGGAAAGAGAGCTATACAAATAAACCTAGAAAGCAAAACTTTTTCTGAATATAAAATTTGATCAAAATCATTAGAACCGTTTCCAAGGTACATGGAACATTTATTTATATATATTAAACAAGAATTGCTTGTTTAAAGATATTAGATAAACCCAGGAAAATCATATTACCAGGTAATTATTATTTATTTATGCCAACAAACTTATTGTTGGTGATTTTAAACACACAAGCCGTGTGTGGGCAAAGTTTGAGAGGTAGAACTGGAACTTAAAAATTCAATGCCACAACTGAGATTTGAACCACAGACCTGGTTTGAGAATTTAATGCCATTCTGACAGTTTGTCACAATAGCTCAGTTGGTTAGAGCAGCCACCCGGTAAGCGGAAGGTCTGTGGTTCAAATCCTAGTTGTGGCATTGAATTTTTAAGTTCCAGTTCTACCTCTCATATTACCAGGTGTTTACTTTAAAACACAAAGTTCCACAAATTCAAATTTCATTGAAAAACACCCATACAAGAAACAAATGAAGCCAGATATTTAGGAATCTACCTGGACAAGAAATTGACTTGGAAAGCTCTTTACCTTAATGTTTAACTCCCCTACCTCGCAGTCCTGGCTTCGAACACAATCAATAAAACTACAAGATATAGGAATAAGAGTTAGTACAAGAGTGAGTAAAGAAAGTGATGTGATATATTTGTTGTTCCATGAGGAAACTACGAGTACAAGGGAGAAGTTGTAAGGTTCATCAACTGGACGTGTCTGCCTTGTTATTTGTGTAGCTAGGCAACCAGCACTTCTCTGGACGTCATCCCCTCTGTCCATTAATAACAAAAGAATGCTCTCTGTGTGTGGACAAACATTGTCCAACACACACAGCAAAGTGCAAGTCATTCTACATTCGCTCTACTACACACTACAACACTACAACTAAAAACAAACAGTGCTTCGGAAATGGTGAACTCCACAAAAATTTATTTACACATAAATTGTGTATTTCAGGAAGATCTGTATCATTTCTACAGTAAGATTTTGTCTATGTCTTACGGTTTACGTCTTATACAAAAGCCGTCCAGAGTAAACAGGACTACATGGGCTATAGCCAGAAAATTCAAAATATACATTTCATTTGTCATAAACATATCTTAAACATATGGCATTTTGAGAGGTAGAACTGGAACTTAAAAATTCAATGCCACAACTGGGATTTGAACCACAGACCTTCCGCTTACCGGGCGGACGCTCTAACCACTGAGCTATTGTGACAAAGTGCCAGAATGGCATTAAATTCTCAAACCAGTTCGTATTTCTCCTGGTAAACCACAAAGGCAGTCTCACATCAGAGACAAATTACCCCAATGGTGACTTACTATTGTAAGCACTTTATATCCCAGGATTAAATAACCTTCAGAATGGTAATTATTATTTATGCCAACAAACTTACTGTTGGTGTTTTTAAACACACAAGCCGTGTTTGGGCAAAGTTTGAGAGGTAGAACTGGAACTTAAAAATTCAATGCCACAACTGGGATTTGAACCACAGACCTTCCGCTTACTGGGCAGACGCTCTAACCACTGAGCTATTGTGACAAACTGCCAGAATGGCATTAAATTCTCAAACCAGTTCATATTTCTCCTGGTAAACCACAAAGGCAGTCTCACATCAGAGACAAATTACCCCAATGGTGACTTACTATTGTAAGTACTTTATATCCCAGGATTAAATAACCTTCAGAATGGTAATTATTATTTATTTATGCCAACAAACTTACTGTTGGTGTTTTTAAACACACAAGCCGTGTGTGTTTAAAAACACCAACAGTAAGTTTGTTGGCATAAATAAATAATATGGCATTTTGATCAAAATAGTTAGACATCTTCAAGAAAATAGAAATTTTTGAAAACTTTTCCTTGTAAAGGATAGTTTAGGGTGGAGTAATTTTCTTCAAAACACAAGGGACTTCAAAACATGAATTTCCGGTGAAATCTCAACACTGAATTTTTGTGTGGAAGGCAATACTTCTCGCACCTACTGTACGTACATATGTAGTGGAGAAAGAAAAATGTTTATTGGTGTAATGATTGCATTATGCGTTGTCCTGATTGGTCCAAATACTTACTGAAATAGCTTCTAAATCAGCACAAAAATGATTGAAGCTCTTGAAGAGGCTTACTGCCACAAAATGGGGTTGCTCAAGATCAACTCTAAATCAAACATATAAATCTTACATAAAGCCAATTTTACACTCTGGATCTGTAATTTTAGTTGCATCTCCCAACCAAGTGAACAAATTGGAAAAAGTGCAAAATCAAGCTTTGAGAATAATTGCTGGTGGCATCAAAACAACACCAACACTGGCAATGCAAATCTTAACCAACAATCGACCAGTACATTATGATATTGAAGAAAAAGGAATCCTATTATACAAAAAACTAAGAATATTTCCTTATCAGAATCAAAATAAACATCTGAAAACTCAGTCAGATTTCATCCAAGCAATATTACAGATTAAAGAGAAATACAAAATAGACAGATGGCACAAAGACTTGTTGTACCAATATCTCCTCTCAAATACAGTAACATCAACTATTCATTAAACCTGATAGAAGAAATCAACAAGAAAACCTCAAGCCAAATAGTAACGAAACAAATAGCAATAGAAACAACACTAGGTATCCAGAACAAATATGGCTTTGTATCTATACAGATGGGTCACTAATGAATTGACAAGTAGTATCAAGAGCTGGAATAACATGTAAACTTTTCTCATTTTACGTTTCTCTTGGGAAATATGCAACAAATGATGGTGAAATACAAGCAATACTTACAGCTCTACAATTGTTTCTTCATATCATTTCTTTCCAAAATACTATAATACTTTGACTTTAGATCAGTCATACTAGCACAAAGCCAAACCATTGAAGACTATAATAGAAGCCAAAAGTTCCATCAGGATGTTAAAAAATCTAAACAAAAACATTGTGTTTCAACGGATCTCAGGTCATTGTGGTTTGGAAGGAAATGAGAAGGCTGATATGCTTGCATTAAAAGATACACTCATCCAACAAAGTAAGAACAATTGCTTATCTCATAAACCAGTACAACTCTACACCAAAATGAAAATAAAAGTTCATATAGCTGATCTAAACAAAATCCATGCGACACGAAGATTTGTGATGCTGATTTTTTTCTTCTCCTTCAAGCCTGGGAACTCTGCTCCTATTTCCAGCTTTGTTCCACTATTTAAGTTCCTTCTGCATCCTTACCATGGCTGCTATAGTGGAACTAATGAGCTTTATCCTCAGGGTTTGCATAGGTTAGTCGAAAAATGACACAGGAAGAGATATTTTCATGAGTTTTAATACTAACGAAGCTGCAGACTCACTTGCAAAGAAAGGCACAACAATAAAACAGAAGTCTAAATTCAATTTCTCATATTCTTCAATAAAACGCTTGATCATTAAAAAATTTTCCCATTCATACCTACAAGAAATAGAAACAAATGCCAAAGATAAAAAATGGATTACACTACTTTCCAACCCAGATATAATCCCCCAGAGACCAAGGAAAACAGCAGTTGCAGCCTTCCGACTATTGACAAATCACGACCGCTTAGCAAGTCATCTCTACAGAATAGGTATCTCAGCCTCACCAATATGTGTCCTGTGTAACAATCCAGCAGAAATGAACGAAGACCACTTGAAAACCTGTGAAGCATTAAGATCAGAAGAAACTACAGTTCAAAAGTATTGGAAAGCACGAATACTAATGGCTTCATTGCCAGATGCAAGGCACTAGAAAACAACAACATACTAAAAACAACTCAATGACATAAATGGAGGTATGCCAACCGTTGGTTAACACAGAAACTTTAGCTTTTGCGCAGCACACTAGTTGACCTGGTCGTCACTCTTGCCCAACCACCAGGTTCCAAGAGAGTTCACTAGCGTCTTCCAGTCTAAATTTTAAAAGAAAACTATTGATCTCAACGCGTCAGACTGCCGAAGTCAAATGAGTGTGCATCGATCACCGGTGTCAAATGAATTTCCGTATCATTTGGAAGGCATTACTAGAACCAAGTATAATACCCAACAGTCCCAGATCAATTGCAGTTGCATCATTTCATCTTGAAACCAGCCACGATTGGTTGTGGCACGTCTATTTAAAGTTAAATTATTAGACTACACCACATTGTATGCAAAAACAAGAATACAGTAATGGACAAGGACCACCTGATATCCTGCCCCGATCTTCAGAAAATAGTTGGAACATCATTCCATATTACAGAATATTATTGGGAAGCCTGCAAGTGAACGATGACAAATCCAGAGCTCCAGAACATTTTATTACCACCACCACTTATTGTTATTAAAGTCCAAATATGGTGTGCAATAAGTACTAGAGGAATAATTGGGCCCAGTTTCTTTATTGGAACAATTGAATACTTGGGTGCAATGAGCATTAGTGGAAAAATGCCATGTTGAGATATATAATAAGTTTTGAAAGTGTAGGAACCATTTAAAAAAACACTAATTCACTGAGAGAAAGATTTATCAAAAACATGCAAATGACATATATCAAACATGATTCAAAGACAAAATGTTGACATATATAGAAACACAATTAACACCATTATTGCGTAGAATATATACTGTTCAGCCTTTTTGTTTTATAATTGTTTCAGTTTTAATACCTTTTGGATTATTGAACAATCTTTAGGCCTCAGATTCTGATTCAATATCTGACATGTTATTTGGAACACCATTATTTACACATTCCATGTTTAGGACACAAGTAAGCCATTCTGCATTTTGTGGCTTCACACATTTACGTAGTGACCATATACCTGTCTTTTTAGCAAGATTTACTCCTGGTTTTATGGTATATGTCCAAGAATGGTTCCTTCTTTATGCTTTAGTTTAGACAGATGTAATTATCTTATACATATATTTAAATGAGCAATTCTTGTATATATATATTCTGCGCGACTTGGAAACGGCTGTAACGATTTCGATCAAATTTTGTAATCAGATAGGGTTCTGCTTTTTAAGTTCAGGTATATAGGTGTAATTCCCAAAAAATGCGATTTTACATCAAAAATAACATTTTTTTATTCCCGCCTCTACGGTGCAATTCTTGTATATACTCACGGTATTTCAGAAATAGCTATAAAGATTTTATTAAATTTTTGTATATATGCATATTACATTCACAGCGTTTTCTCTACTCACTTTTAGGTAACACATTCACATCTCTTTCTCTACTCACTCTTCTATAAACAATTTTCCATAAAAACGTGGTTTTGCACTAAAAACATTTTTATCCGCACATTTAAAATAAGTCATACCATGTTCTATATGTTTGAAATATAAATGCTATTACATTCACACTGTTTTTGCCTCTCACTTTTAGGTAACACATTTATATCTCTTTCTCTACTCACTCTTCTACAAATAAGTATACAAGTTTCTATATGCTTGAAATAGAGATACTGCATATTACATTCACAGTGTTATCTCTACTTACTTTTAGGTAACACATTCACATTTCTTTCTCTGCTCACTCTTCTATAAACAATTTGCCATAAAAAAACATGATTTTGCACCAAAAACACCTTTATCCCCGCTTTTAAAATAAGTCATACCATGTTCTGTATGTTTGAAATAGAAATGCTACATAGTATATTCATACTGTTTTCTCTACTTGCTTTTAGGAAACACATTCATAATTGTTTCTCTACACACTCTTCTAGAAATAAGTCATACAATTTTGTGCATGTTTGTAATAGAAATGCTGCATATTACATTCACACTGTATGCTAATGGCTTCATTGCCAGATGCAAGGCACTAGAAAACAACAACATTCACACTGTTTACTATGCTCACTTTTAGGTAACACATTCACATCTCTTTCTCTACTCACTCTTCTACAAACAATTCATATCATCTATACAACTTGGATGTTTGTATATATCTAACTGTTAAGTTCGAAAACCGCTTAACCAATCACCGCGAAATTCGGCAATTATATGTATTTTTTCATGGGGAAATTTTTTATGCTAACAATTTTACTACACAATATATTACTTTCAGATGGTTTTGTACTCACATTTCTTTTATGTAGTATGTTCGTTTATCCTCTGTTTGCAACGTATTACATTCACACGACTTCCTCGACTAATTCTTCCTTTACGAGGCACCATCAGTCTTCTTTCGCTACTCGCCCTTCAACATATAATTCATACTATTTTCTCTACTCACCATTGTTTTACGTAACAATTCACATGTTATTCCCTATCGTTTATCAACTTCATACATACCAACGCCTATACATATTGTATGTTGAAGAGTGAGTAAATTCCAAAACAGGTTGACCGATCGCCATGAAAAGTGATATATCTAATTGTTTTCATTGCGAAGGTTTTTATGCAATCCATTTTACCACCCAACGTATTACGTTCACATGGTTTTCTCTACTCCTTTTTCTTTTACCTAACATACTACTCCCTCTTCTACAAACATACATTTTTCCATGCACTTGAAATATAAGTGTAACGCATAACATTCACACGGTTTTTCTACTCATTTTTATTTTACTAAACACAATCGCGTTTCTTTCACTACTCCCGTTTCAGCAAACAATTACGAACAATTCATACAATTTTCTATATGATTGAAACAGAAATGTGTAGCACATTCACATGGCTTTATCAACCAGCTTTTCTTCCTGTAGTATTTGTTATTGTTCAACAGTGCTTTTGCTTAGTGTTGCTCCGGTGCTTTAATAAAAAAAAAAGAAATAGTTAAAAAAGTAAAGTAATCACAATCGATGTCAGGAGTGCGCCTAAAAGCACGATATGGAACAGTTGATGAAATAAATGTTAGCCAAGATGGACATAATGGGAAATGAAATTAATTCTGGAATGCAGCAGAGGAAACAAATATGAAAACCGAATTGGAAAAATGTAAACTATGGAATAGAAAATATAGGAACAAAGATGGACCAAATGAAAACAAAAATGGAAGGAAAACTGAAAATGTAAACTCCGAAACAGAAAAGAAGAAGACAGAAATGTGTAATATGAAGGTAGATCTATTGGAGAATACTAACGAGCGACTGGCAAGAGTAAAGGAAGCCATGGAAGAACTGGACAGAAAGATGAAGGACCTTGGCGAATGTGTAAACGCCCTGGAGTCAATCGCAGCAGCAAAGAACTGAACTCCATAATAGAACAAATGCTCAACGAAAACATCAAACTGGGTGGATATCTATGGGGGAGGCCTACGTTTAGCATTAGACGTTTTACAGCTGAAATGATGGTGTTTGTGAAATATTTGTATCTCGGAAATGACTTCACAATTGCGACTAAAATTGTTATTTAGTTAACGTTTTGACTTTAAGTTTATCTAACTATCTTCTCCCACAAAAAACAGGATTTCACAAAAACAGAGGCGAAGCTGGGTCGCCCAGGTACTTGTTTATTTAAGCCAACAAAGTTCATGCTTGTGTTTTTAAACATACATGGCATGTGTGTTTAAAAACACCAGCATTAAGTTTGTTGGCATAAATAAATAATCACCATCTAAAGATTATTTAATTCTAGGACAAAAAATGTAAGTTGTAAGTCGTGCATAGGGTATTTATCTCTGAAGTAAGATTCCCTTGTCTTCCAGGAAAATACGAATTGGAGAATTCAATGTCATACTAGTAGGTTGTCACAGTAGCTTAATGGTAAACAGAAGGTCGGTGGTTCAAATCCCAGTTGTGGCATTGAATTTTTCAGTTCCAATGCTACCTCTTAGACATTTTTTTAAAGGATGTATATCCTAACAAGATCACATCCTGAAATACCCTGTCACTGCTTGTAACAAAGAGTTATTTCTCTTCATCTATGTGTAAACTCCGATTGCACCTATTACCTGGCAAAGTGTTGAAGCGTATTGACCTTGGTGGTCGAGCGCTACAATCGCTTATCTTATCTTGTTTATTAGAAGAGCGAAATATCTGTAACTTGGAGTATAGTCCATGATAAAACACAAATAGATGATCTCTCGCACTTGCCAACATATGAAACGTTGCTGTCCTGAAGATATGATTGCATCTGAACAGTGTACGCACACCATCTAGCCATGTTTACGTGATAAGCTCGCATGAACAACTGGGTAGTTTCACATTCTTTCCGATACGCTTCATGGCTTTGCCAGGTAATAGAATACATTGGAACAAAGTTAAAGACTATGATGTAAATATAAACAATCCTTTGTAATTGCATTGGAAGATATTGCAGATACAAGTAAACAAATAGAATGCATACCTCCTCTTCCAACACAATTCAACTGGCCTGAATTGCTTAGCTGGTACTTTCTTTCTCGTGTGTACAGATTTATACATTTTATCAGAATTTCGAAATTTCTTAACACCATTTGTTTCCACAATTCAGAATTTCTTTGTCTATTTACTCCTGTACGCTCACTTTCATTAACTTTGACTATAATCTCTTCTTCTGAAGTAACATATTCATCAGTGGCATTCATCTTACTATGTGGTGTGACTGAACCGAATGAACATAGGTGCAAAAACAAGCGTTGTACTGGATCTTCTGTCATCTAGAGATGTCATTTCAAACTAATTTTTGTACAGATGATGGTTCGATGTTTGAAGAATACAATACGTGCATTTATATAATAACAGCGGTAGCTGTTTAACACTTTTGTTGCATCCAGGTACTCAATTCACAGCAATATTGGAGACATCCGTAGAGCATTTTTGATCACTTGATAAAATAACAAACATCTTACAGTTGGTTTCAACAAGATTCTGCAACATCACAACAGTTGCTAAATCATTAAATTAAATAAGAAAGTTGTTTCATGACAATTATAAGTGTTGATTTGTGGGCCCCCTCATTCCACCAAGCTAACTAGTTCCAGTTTTTATTTATGGGGTTCTTTGAAAGAGTGTATCACTCTGGCTCATATGCACTGCAGGAACTTAAGCATAATATCATGCAAAAAATCACAAGGATTCCTACTGCTGAGTTTAGGCGAGTGAACAAGAACGTTTTTACGAGATATGCTGACTGATAGCAGATCAACGTTTTCAGCATCAACTATAAGGTAAGAAAATCTTCGTGTCACATCCTTGAAAGACATTAAACATAAATACCAACTTTGGTTTTTAACCGACTTTTCGTTTTTGAGTTATGCTGTCCACAGACTGACACACAGACACACACACGGACCTTTTTCTAAAAATACTTTTTTTTTTTATTCAGGGGGCTTCAAAACATGTATTTCCGGTGAAATCTCGTCATCGAATTTTTGGGTGGAATACAATACTTCCCCTACTTACCAGTAGAGAAAGTAAATACGAAAAGTCGGTTCTGTGGGACAGCAAATTAATCGGTTTTCAAATAGGAACCCCGATCCGGAAATGGGCGGTTTAGACGCTGTAGCGCATCGAAGTGTGAGATGGATGTGCGTTCACATTTCGCCAATAAACCCAACATCGAGCTGACTACATTACAAACGGGCTTCGAACTGTGTACCTTCTACGTCATTGCAGAGCCTATATCGGTGATAGTGAGCCTCATGCACATGACCCAATACGTACGATTGTGTTTTAAGATTTTCAACCGCTCCGTGGACTCGAGACATAAGATCCTCCGCTGACGCTACAGGAATGCCTTACACCATACTCTTCATACAACTCCACAGAAAATAGTCCAGAGGTGTCAGACCTGGCGACCGTGCTAGCCATGGAACTGATCCACCTCTACTAATAGATGGATTTGTATATGCGACATTGAGGTGATTCTGCAAATTTACATCACAGTGTGCTGTAGCTCAAGTCGGCCATTTCAGCAGCTGTGTACTGGTACATGTCACGCTGCTGTTAAAATCGTTACTGTACTGGAAATCACACAAATAACTCAGTATGATGCACGCCAAGGATACTATTGAGGAATTATATTATGCAGAGATCGTTCATCCCATTACACAGATGGATAAAAGGTTGCATACCTTCCGTATTAGGACTACAGGATACCAAAACGAATGTCAACAAATCGCTCAGAACCGTTCGTTTTCAAACTTCGACGCTCTCCGGCGTCCAAACCGTGCATTTCTGGACAGAGGTTCCTATTTGAAATCCAATCAGTTTGACATCCCGCACAACACACTAAGCGTTACCGGTGTTTTTTTTTTTGTTTTTTTTTTTTTTTTTTTTTTTTTTTTTTTTTGGGGGGGGGGGGCAGGACACTCTATAGCGTAAATGTTATTGAGGAAAAAATACAGAGCTCACGAAATATTCAGCTTGTGTCGAATAATTTTGTCGCAGCATTAGTCATCTCGGAAATATTAATCAATGTAGAAGTTGGGCTGAAGCCTATATCGTCGCCATAGCTATAACTAACCAAACAGGTAAAAGGTAACTTAAATAATTAATTGAACTTTAAATACTTTCTGGCAAAAGAGATCTTGCTTTACGAGCATAATATTATGTATAAAGAATGCATGCTAATTGATAATGGGTAGAGAAAGCTGTGAAAATGGAAACCAAACTCATGTTAAAACGTTTACATTACATCGCTTTCTTGTCTATTTGTCTGCTCGGTACAAATTCAGCAATCAATTTTAAATTAACTTCCCGATGAGCTAGAGGCTTACAACTTCAAACATAGCTCAAAACTGTATGACAGTACAATATTAACCCGCTTTCAAGAAAGTCCTTCCACCCCAAATCACCCTTTACATGGAAAATGTTTCCGAACATTTCGATTTTGATTAAACTGAGTTTCCGATCAGCTAGAAACTTGAAACTTTAAATATAGCTCAGAAGTGGAAGACAACTAATACCAACTCACTTTCAAGAAAATGCCCCATCCCGAACTACTCTTTCTATGGAATATTTTTCGAAACTTTCGATTAAACTAAGTTCCCGATGAGCTAGAACCTTGAAACTAAACATAGCTGAGAACTTTATGATACACAGAGAGGCAGACAATGTTTTTTAGTTTTAGTTCAGCCCGATAGATTTTGCTGCGTACCTAATCCCTAGGGTTTAACCGCAGATAGGCAAATATTTGGAAATGTATAAAAGGCTGATGTTTTATAGTTTCAGGTTATTTTGGTTTAGAATGAAGCTGTTCTGCCCCTTGGCAAATGACTCGCAGGATACAGTAAGGTCTGAATTCTGATGGAAGAAAAAGTTTTAAAATAGAGTATTTTAAAATTTTTGAAGTTTTTAATTTAGAATTTTGATAGGGGAGTAATTTCGAGAGCCGAACAACTGTTTGTTGGGACTATATATGGAGTACAGCTTTAGCTGCTGATGGAGTGTCTCCTTGGTTATGGGGCATGCCCGCAAGCCATGCGGGGAACCCTGTACGACCTAAAGCGGCGTGTTCTGGGGTCATAGTCCCCAAAAGTCCTAACCAAGGCGCCTTTATGGGTTGGTAACTTGTCATAGAATTTTGCTGCCCGGCGCCTAATTTCATCCTCCACGCATGGAAGAGATGAGGCTTTATGAAGCAGTCTCACGGGGAAAGGTATTGGAACAGAAAAGATGGACCGGAGTCCTCTATTCTGCGCCCTTTGGAGCCACAGGAGCCAGCTGCCGTGCCCCACACTTCACAAGCGTAAAGCATGAGGGGGATTATAAGAGCCCAGAAGAGGTGTAACTTCAGGTGGACTGGCATCTCGGACCTCAGCGTAGGATACAGTGAGGCAATAGCCCCTGCGTCCTCGCCGAGAGATCTCTAATGTGTTCGCAGAAAGTTAGACCCCTGTGTAGTTTAACTCCTAGGTAGGTGATGGAGTCTCTCCACTCGATCCTTTGACCTCGAAATTGGAATGTGGGGCAGTCTGGGGGCTGTGGCGCCTCGTGAAGAGAATGATGTGACTATTGTCGGGGTTAACGGGCATTCGCCATCGCCATCGCCGGCACCACTCTTGGACGAGGCGGAGGTGTCGCTGTATGGGGTTGAAGCCTATGAGAATGTGTTTGTTGGTGCAGAAGAGCAACACGTCATCAGCATATTGAGCTGTGGCTGTGATGGCAAGTCTGCCATATAGACGCTGAATAGCGTGGGGG
Organism: Tenodera sinensis; assembly: GCA_030765045.1. Classification (NCBI taxonomy): domain Eukaryota; kingdom Metazoa; phylum Arthropoda; class Insecta; order Mantodea; family Mantidae; genus Tenodera; species Tenodera sinensis. The sequence continues at coordinate 304,863,801 of CM060964.1, forward strand.
ACAGCACAGAGCCTTCGGGGACTCCGCCACTTATTGACCTTAGTGTAGATGTTCTCCCCGCGACTGTGACTTTGAATGTACGGTGTCTGAGGAAGCTGTGTAGGACGTTGATCATTTGTGTAGGTAGTCGCAGTTGGATGAATTTGAATAGGAGACCCGCGTGCCAGGCCGTTGAGAAGGTAGGGTAGTTGGGACAGAGCTAGGCCACTTTATCTAGGGGCAAGATGGCCGCCATGCATGACATAAGGATTATTAGGTAGGATGGTAGGGGAAGCGAGCTATTTTAGGTGTTTGAGGTAGCCCCTAGAACAAATTTTTAAGGCGTATAGCAACCTATGTATGTACTTATGCCCATGCATGCTAGTTGAGTATGTTGTACGTTGTATTTGAGGTATGTTGCCTAACGCAAGAGCTGTATATCTTGATTGAATAATTTATCCTCGCCTAAGCGAACATAAACCATCCTATTCATTAAGGTGTTCGAACCTAACCTAAGCGAACATACACCATCCTATTTATTAAGGTGTTTTAACCTAACCTATGTCATTCCATTTTACACGAGCATTATATTCTGCTATAATCTATTCTAACCGCCACTCCATGTCGTGTTTTGCATAGACACGTCGGTTGATTTGCAGATGTTTTACAGCGACATAAGATACTTAAAAATCTGATGTGTTGCACTAACATGACTTTCTCTACTCTTGTACTAACCACTCTTACAAACTCTTATTCCTATATCTTCTCCGTGTTAAGATAAACATTTGTATAACTTATCTTATTGCTTCTTTCCTTGTAGGTACAAGGGGAATATTAGAATACAGTAGGCTTTGTGCGATAGTCAAATGTTTTAAAGCTTTGGGATTCTGTTGCCTTTGCCCACTTAACATATAAGAAAATGAACGACGAACCTTTTCACCAAAGTTCTAAGTTTTCCGAAACTCACACACATAACAAGGAATATCTCCGAAATGGTTCACCCTACAATAAAATTTATTTAGACATAAATTATATATTTTAGCAAGATCTACATTTTTGGTATAGTATGATTGGGTCTATCTCTAACGGTTTACCAGTTATGCAAAAGTCGTCCAGAGTAAATACTACAGGGGCTATAGCCAGGAAATTCAAGATATACATACATTTCATTTGTCATCAAAATATCTCAAACATATGACATTTCAATCAAAATCGTTAGAGCCATTTTAAAGAAAATCAAAATTTTCGAAAAATCTTCCATGTAAAGGGTAGTGTAGGGTGGGGCTATTTTCTTCAAAATCTTCGTGTCGCATCCTTGAAAGACATTAAACTTAAATACCAAGTTTGGCTTTTAACCGACTTTTCGTTTTTGAGTTATGCTGTCCACAGGCTTACAGACACACACACGGACCTTTTTCTAAAAAATGCTTTTTTTGGATTCAGGGGGCCTCAAAACATATTTCAGGTGAAATCTCGACATCGAATTTTTGGGTGGAATACAATACTTCCCCTACTTACCAGTAGAGAAAGTAAAAACGTGTACAGTCGCCCCAGGCACGCGAACGCTAAGCATTTTCTAAACATTTCACGTTATGTTAAAGCTATTTTACAAGTACGATCGGTATTTCAAGAGCTTTTACGGTATTCTGAACGTCTTTGCGAATTTTTAACGTTTCTCTTGATTTTTCAGTATTTTCACGTCCTTGGTACGTTTTGATGCCTTTAATGAGCATGTAAACCCTTTTATGTGATTTTTAATGCTTTCAAGATCACATTTCATCCTTTTGTAAACCTATGATAGCAGTTTATAGGTAGCTACTTACATTCTTTCTAAGGTTAACTTAACTTACAGTCTCCTACCGCCACCGCTACCGCCGCCGCCATAATCAGCACTATCATCACCACTATCACTGTCACCGCCACCAGCCACACCATCACCATATTCCGTAGCTATAGTATCGAGTATGTTCGACATTCTTTATTTCACAAACAAAAATTGTGACAACCCTGCGTTTCTTTTGAAGTATTATTTACAGATTTATTCAGCTTTTTTTCTCTTCCCCTCTCCCCCTTATAGAGCTTTAAACCTTTAAGAGAAGATGTCCTAACCTTTGGTGTTGAAGTACTTATTCTAGTTATATTGCCCTCAACCACAGAATTTTATACCTTTAAATGATTTTTTGGCTTTGTTCTGTATGTTCTGGTTATAACACCTCGAGCACGGCTTACTGTTTTTCTAAGGCTAAACCCACCTAACATAATCTAACCTGTTTCTTTTAAAGTATTCTTTACAGCTTTATTCAACATTTTTTTTCTAACCCATTATAGTGCTTTAAACTAACACTAAAAGATATTCTAACGATGATGTTGGAGTACTTATAGCTCTATATTTTAAAGACATATTGTGCATTATCCTTGATAGTATTTTCAAACAAGCTTATGCTTGTATAAAGTTAATCAGGATATACCTTAAGGTTGTAGGGGTAGACGCCTCTCCTCCTTTATCTGGGCTGGAGACTACTGCTCCATGTAGATGTTGTTCGCCTCCGCATACCGGTGAGAAATCTGGCATAAGCCTCCTCTTATTCCAGATTCAACCATGAGTAGCTGATCGTAATCAAGAAGCAATTCAAACTCAATTCCAGTATACAGCAGCATAGCACCCCAGGCAAGTCCTGGATATGTAAAATAATGTGCAGGATCCAGATCATGAGTTTTCAGGATTTGGTCCGTAAATGTCTCGAAGGCATCCGCTAGAAGAGGAACATCTGAAATTAAGTACAGATCACTGTACTCACTAAGATTTCTGACATTAAAATGCCTCCACACGCTCAGAGCGCGATCATAGTGCTCACTGCTGATTTCTTCGCTGTTTAACCCGCTGTAGAAGGCACCCCTAGGAGGCAAACATGTTTCGTTTAGGACACTCCACGATGCCACGTAATCATAGGGAAATATCCCCTTAGGAGTCATCAAGCCGATATTCTCTACTCCAAAGTACTCCGCTGTTTCAGATACATTTCAAGGTTTTTTGCCAGCTTCTTCAAGCTTGTACCGAGGAAGCGGAAAGTATCTACAAACTGGAGTTTAATATCCCCAATATACTTGGAGAATCATATATAGCTTTCCTCTGAATTTGGTATAACCTCTACTCTTTCGCCGGTACACCCCAACTCCTTAACAATGAAATGCAAGTCATACCCGCTCAGGTTATGCATGAAGACAGGTATATAGTTAGGTGGTATTTATTTATTTATGCCAACAGGCTTACTGTTGTTTTTTTAAGCACACAAGTCGTGTGTGGCCAATTTTTCTGCTTATCGAGCGGAAGATCCGTGGTTCAAATCCCGGCAATGACATTGAATTTTTCAGCCCTGATTCCACCTCATTTATTACCATCTAAAGGTTACTTAAACCATGGACATAAAGTACTTACAATTGTAAGTCACCCTTGGGGTATCTATCTCTGATGTGAGATTCCCTTATGGTCTAACCGAGAAAAAGTATGAATCAGCTGGGGAATTTAATGTTCTGGCAAGTTGGCCATGGTAGCTTAGTGGTTGAAGCAGCTGCTCGATAAACGGAAGACCTGTGGTTCAAATCCCGGCTATAGCATTGAATTTTTCAGTCTTGATTCCACCTCTTAAATATATAATTAAATGTTTTACAAGCCAGGTTACATTTATTATGTAAACTTCCTTCGTACCCTCCGAATACGTGATGGTGGTCGCCAACCTTCCAAATATCTTCTGTAAATTCATTTCCATACAGATAGCATATTGTAGAAGTATAGAACGATTCTTGTTCTTCACATGTAAGAATCAGAGGCTTAGCAGAATTGCATAACTCAGCGATTTTATTCGCCAGATCCATCAAGCATTCCATAAACTTCTGTGCAGTGTCAGGTCCTCGGTAAGCATAGGTTCAGTTAATACTGGACGTGTTTAGAGCTGCTAACACTTAGGAGGTCTGGTATGGACTGTATCTCTACTTTGATGCTATTATTTAATCTATTTCATGCTATTATTTTATCTATTTCTATTATACCTGGAATAACTGATGAAATAACAACACACATTTCTTATTACACATCAACCATCTTTAATGAACTCCAAGCTTACTGATGTTGTACCAACATTAACAAACAAACATTTACTAAATTGCTTACATACTCCACCCTTTGATCTGTCTAATCAATTATCATTATCCGAAAGAAGGGGCACTACTTTAATTAAGGGTCTCTTGAGACTCCACTGGAAGTTTTCACATCTATCACACGAACATGGTTGGACAGGTCTTTGTTATAACACCGAGTTTCCACATAAGAGAAGGGATATTATAGTCCTTCAGTAACACCACAGTTACAATTTTCACATCTGGCATAGTTGACCTCCATTTCAGGAATTCAGGTAATCTGCAGACCATCATTTCCAGATGAGTTGATTTTTCTGGAGCCTCTCCCATCTTGCTAGTTTACTTAATGGCATGTCAGTGTAGTTTGGTTCAGGCTGTGCAGTGAGCGATGAACCTACTAAAAAGTGTCCTGGTGTTAAAGACTGAAAGTCTTCAGGGTCATCAGAGAGAACTCAGTGGCCTTGAGTTCAAACATGCTTCCGTCTGGCAGAGAAGTGTGTTTAGCTCATATGTCAATGGAGTTGTACCCAACACTCGTTTCAAGTGATGTTTCATAGAACGCACATTAGCCTCCCACAACCCTCTAAAATGGGGTGAACTAGGTGGAATAAAATTCCAGGAAGAGCTTTCTAAAGCAGCAAAGTTATTGAAGTTGTTTGCAAAATTTTCAGAAGCAAACAACTGCCGTAATTCCTTTATGTCTTCATTTGTGCTTATAAAGTTGGTCCCATTGTCTGAGAATAAGTTTTGACAATAACCTCATCTTGCAATGAATCTTTTTAAGGCAGTGATGAGTGCATTAGCTGTCAGTTCAGTCACAAGTTCCAAATGAATTGCCTTTGTACTCAAATGAACAAGGCAATGTAACATTTTTGGATGCTGCTTCTTACAAAACTAACCTTCATGCTGAGTGGCCCAGTATAATCGACTCCAGAATTATAAAAGGGCAGTGCAGGTTGCACCCGTTGCTTAGAAAGTTCCCCCATTAGTTGCTCAGTAGAAACCTTTTTCAACCGGAAACGTCTCAGACATTTATGAATGTTCCTTTGGATTACTCGGCATATACGAGGAACCCAGTGTCTTGCTCGTAAGCTAGTAGTCATTAATTGAGCTCCTCCGTGAAGTAGCTTTAAGTTTTCGGCATCAATGATCAGATTTGTGAGTTTGTGCTTAGGAGGCAATATTAACTGATGTTTCTTGTCATATGACAAGACAGACTGGCCTGGTCTTCCTCCCACTCTCAAAAAATCATGGTACAGGTATGGATGGAGACTTGACATGTTGGAATTGTCAATTTCCCTTTCTTCCCTTAGGCTTCTTGTTTCTTGAGCATACTCATCTTCTTGAGCCCATCTGATACATAGTAGAAGTGCTTCATTTATTTCTTGATATGAGAGTGGACCAACTCTTTTGTCAGTCTTATTTCTTGAATTCCACCCAAATCGATGGCAATAGGCAACTAGTCTCAATAGCTTATTTAGACACAAGAATCTTGACCATATATCTTCATTAGATTTTCTTGTTCGTCATGCAGGAATTCACCTATGTTGTTCAAGTGTTGTTTTGTTTGATAGGTTATTTTCCATTGATTTCCACAAACCATCCTCCTGTCCTGAAAATGCGAGATGATGTTGGTTCAAACGTTTGGTTTCAATTCCTCTTGAAAATACATCAACTGGATTGTCCGCTGAGGATACATGATGCCATATACATTTCTCGGTCAACCTTTAAATTTCTGCTACTCGATTGGCCACAAATGTCTGTCATCTAGTAGGTTCACTGGAGATCCAACTTAGGACTATTCTTGAATCAGTCCAAAGATGAATTTCATCTATACTTAAATTTAAAATAGGAATCACCTTTTGTGTTAACTTGGCTAACAAAAGTGCCCCACACAATTCTAATTTTGGTAGGGAAATCGGTTTGATCAGTGCCACTCTTGATTTTGCTGTGAGAAGTTTAACTGTAACTTCACCAGATACATTCAAACATATAAACATACTCCATAGGCCTTTTCAGTGGCATCTGCAAAAGCATGTACCTGAACGTTTGATATTCCACCAGAACATAAAAGATATCTATCTACTTGTATGTTTATCAGTGTTTGCAGATCATCATACAAAGAATTCCATTGAATCTGGAGTTCTTCTGCTAACTCTTCATCCCAGGTAATCTTTGTTTTCTACAGTTGTTGGATAAATATTTTAGCTTTAATTATCACTGGACCAAGCTTTTTTTGGATTCAGGGGCCTCAAAACGTGTATTTCCAGTGAAATCTCGACATCGAATTTTTGGATGGAATACAATACTTCCCCTACTTACCAGTAGAGAAAGTAAAAATGTTGGGCCGTGGGACACCGGCTTTGCATTGTATTTTAGCATGCTTAAGTGAACTTCTTCACCTATTTTGTAAGGCACGAGCCGCCACTGGTTAAAGGCGGGATATAAATGGAACAATAAAAAAAATCTGATGTGTTGCACTCACATGACTTTCTCTACTCTTGTACTAACCATTCTTACAAACTCTTATTCCTATATCTTCTTTCTTGATAGTTGATATACACATTTGTACAAATTATCTTATTGCTTATTTCCTTGTAGGTGCAAGGGGAACGTTAGAATACAGTAGGCTTTGTGCGATAGTCAAATGTTTGAGATTCTGTTGTCTTTGCACACTTAACATATAAAAAAATGAACAACGATGATCCATTTCACGAAAGTTCTAAGATTTCCGAAACTCACACACATAGCAAGGAATATTTCCGAAATGGTTCACCCTACAAGAAAATTTATTGAGACATAAATTGTGTATTTTAGCAAGATCTACATTTTTGTATAGTATAATTTGGTCTATCTCTAACGGTTTACCAGTTATTCAAAAGTCGTCCAGAGTAAATACGACTACAGGGGCTATAGCCAGAAAATTCAAGATATACATTTCATTTGTCATCAAAATATCTCAAACATATGACATTTTAATCAAAATCGTTAGAGCCATTTTCAAGAAAATCAAAATTTTCGAAAAATCTTCCATGTAAAGGGTAGTTTAGGGTGGGGCCACTTTCTTCAAAATCTTCGTGTTGCATCCTTGAAAGACATTAAACTTAAATACCAAGTTTGGCTTTTAACCGACTTTGCGTTTTTGAGTTATGCTGTCCACAGACACAGACACACAGACAGACACACACAGACCTTTTTCTAAAAAATGCTTTTTTTGGATTCAGGGGGTCTCAAAACATATATTTCAGGTGAAATCTCGACATCAAATTTTTGGGTGGAATACAATACTTCCCCTACTTACCAGTAGAGAAAGTAAAAAGAAATCAGCACTATTAATACACTCTTATCTAGACCTTGAAGCTAGGATTGCGACGGAACCTTTTTTGGAGTAGAGGCATATTATCACTATATTATAGAAGATGACTTACATTATATGCAACATTCAGTGACGTAGCTAAGCTTTTGGGGGCCCCCTGCAAATAAATCTTGGGGGCCCTACTTTCTAATAAATTTTGAAGCACATATTATATATTTTAAGGAATATTTAAACCAAACAATCATTAATGATAACTTGATTTTGTTAATTTAATATTTTTCTTTTGTTATTCGATCTATTCTCAATTTCTGGAAATGACAATTATTATCTTGTTTCGATATCAATTATGTTTACATAATTAATAATTATTTTATATTATATTATGCTCGGTGTTTTGAAAGATAAATTGAAGTTACTTTCTTGGCACTGCTGAAACAACCATTAAATCGAACAATATACGCGGCGTACAACGTCCTTGTGATGGTTATCGTGGCTAACGTTAGCCATGGATGGTTCTGATGAAGTAGGAGAGGGTATTGTGAAGAAAGACAAGAGCCGAGCGATATTGCCATGGTTATGTATAGAAAATTTTTTCCAAATACTTCTTGATCAACGCGTAAGACAGTAGCAATTTTATGGTAATTTTCCAAAAAATTGATAATTATATGATTTCAGACATGCCAATTAGCTGGAAATGTCCAACAAAGTGTTATATTATCATAACAACATGGTAATTGTGTTAATAAAAAGCGTGTAATAAAATAACTTTATAAGTAGATTAGTTCAGTATAGGTATGCCTTATTCCGTCACCACGACCCGAGATTATTCATCGCTCATCGCCCGACACACTTTTAAAGTGCACCCAATGGTTCCGCAACGTGGGGCGAGATAAGACGCCGAAACTTTATTCTTAATATTTAAACTGCACCAAGCTTAAAAATGGAGAGATTGAAATATTACATATTTACTCACATGGAATAGCATGAAAGTGAAATAAACTCACTAATGGTGAACTCTTTTTGGAACAAACGATTTCAGTTTTATGAAGTCCAGCTACAGTAAACATAATGTCCAATTCTCCTGCGCTTGGCACTCAGAAACCTTTCAACAACTTCATTCAAGTCAAGGGAGCTACACGTTTCATTTTCAATACCTACTCAGGACAGCTTAAGCAATTAATCTGGTCTCGGACAGTGTGTTTCGCAGAATCGTTTTAATTAGCTTTAATTTAGAAAATGATCTTTCAGCCGTAGCAGAAGTAACTGGCATAGTCAAATACAACTGAAGAGCTGTGCATACATCTGGAAGACTACTTGCAAGAAAAGTATTTTCAACAAGCAAAAATCTTGCGAGGTGTTTAATTGACAATATGGTTTCCTTTTTGTCAATGCCTTTCCACATGAGCGTTTTGAGACTAATGAATTTCTTTGAAAGAGTCATGGTTAAATCTGATTTGTATCTTCTAACCAGCTTTTCTGCTCTTTCCTGGATATTCTCATTTTCCAACTTGAAGAGATGAATGGGTTGTAAGAAAGAAAAGTAATCGTTAATATTTTGTAGGCTGGTAAAATGGTTGCTTAACTGTTGAATGAAAATATCAAGAGAAGCATTGAAAACTGTAACCGGAAAATACTTTAGTAAATCCACAATTCTATAATCTGAAGAAAGTTCATCAAAATGTTTCTTCACTTTTCGAGTGTGCTTTGGGGTTAATTTGGGATCAATGTCCTAAGCTTTCGCTAGTACTTTATCTTCTTCTACTAAAGTTTCAAAATTGCTTCTTAAGGTGACTAAATTGTCCCTTGAAGTTTGCAGAAGTTGAGAGGCTGTATCTAGATCAAAGTTAGGGGACTGCAGTAGTTTGGAAATCAGGTTAATATTTTCCAGGACCTTGCTTTGAAATATGAGCAGCAGGACAAAATCAAAGCTTTCCATATTTTCCCTCAAATTAGAAGCTTCGTCCCTCTGTGCGTTCTTCTTACTATTCAAACTCATATAGGATAAATACTGTAAAATGTGTATGAAATTTTGATTGATTGATAACAAGGAATCAAATCTGGAAGACCATCTAGTTGGACACTGTTTCTTCAGAGTAGCTCTAAGCCTGCCATGTCTATTGGCTGTTAACGTTTCATTTACATGTTGCTTTATTTTGTTGTTTAATGACGTTGTCAATTGCCAGGATCACATCAGCGTCGCCGGTGTGCCGGAATTTCGTCCCGCAGGAGTTCTTTTACATGCCAGTAAATCTACTGACATGGAGCTGTCATTTTTAAGCACACTTAAAAACCATCGGCCTGGGCCGGGTTTGAACCTGCGACCTTGGGATCAGTAGGCCAGCGTCTAACCAACTGAGCCACCCAGACCGACATTTACATGTTGCCATGGAACCTCAGAACTACTGCAGAAAATGTAAATGCTTTGTATTTTATCATAAAATCATACTTCTATTATATTCATGACAGAGTCATTTAGTAGGTACCAAATTTAGGTTATGTCCCGACATATTTACAAATTCAGATTTTGGGGCCGGTGCTTTAATTCTTGCTTGCAAACCTGAGTACTCGCCACTATGCATGCAGCAGCATCGTATCCTTTCCCTCTATACCTATCCAGTTGTATACCTCTCTTCTATAAAGCTGCTATTATTTCTTTTTCAAAACTCTGCATCATGGCCGTCTATCTCAAAGAATCCTAAAAACGATTCTTTAATTTTAATTTCCTTAATGTTTGATTTGCTTAGATTTAAACATAAATATCTTATGACAACACTAAGCTGGCCCTTTCGTGATTTTCGGGAGTTGTGTCTACAATAATGGAGAAGAACGGCTGTTATTTAATTTTGCTGATGATCCGCTCTAAAACGCAATCATTCGACAGTTTTATCATCCAGTATTGAATTTGTGGGCTCAAATAATTTGTTTTACTTTTTTCATTAGAAAGATGTGCTTTCCAAAGAGGATCATACCTGGAGAGGAGGTGTATAATGTTTAAGAAACTGCCACTCAGCTCCTCTCTTTCACATTCATGATGGCTCCGGAAAGCAAGCTGACATTGAGCAAATGTCCTCTAGTATTCTAGAAATAATAGCTTTAATTTGTTCATGCCCTTCATTTCTAAATGTAGTACATACTGTAAGTAACACATGCATTTAAGTGTGAAGTACAAGTTTCTTGTATTTTTATTTTCTTGCTTAGACCTGTCCATCACGCAAAGCATTTGCACCTTCTTCGAACAACCGGCATGCTTCACATTGTACTGAATTCAAAGTAGGAGAATAGCACAACCAGAATCTTTCAATTTTCTGACCTGTATTAGTGCAATAATAACAACCACCACTGCCACCACCACCGCCGCCGCCGCCACCACCATCATAATCATCATAATCATAATGATAATGATAACAACAATAACGACAACAATAATAACAGCAACAGCAACAATTACCATCATCATCATAGCTAAAAGATCTTTTGGTCTTAGCGTGTCTAGGCAAAGGACCCTGAAGTTTGCATGGTGGGTTATTTATAATTTTTAGTTTAATTTCATCATTCAACTTACCTTGGCATAATCCTCGGTTGGTACTAAAAGGTGTAATTTGCTGATTATTTTCAAGTAGAGAAGAACCGCCTGTTACTGATGTTAGTGGTAGTGGTGGTGGTCAATCGGTATCCATTGCTGACAGTCCACGTTCAGACAATAGATCTCCAGAATTTCCTCCTGATTCATTTTTAGAACTGGTTGCTTGTCCACTATGAACTTGTGAATCGCTAAATTCTTCGACCATTTCGTATTTAGAAATGGTAGTGCTAGCATGTCCATGTTCTGCTTCTGTATCACCAGATTGTTCCCCCATTTCATTTTCACAATCTGTATTATTGTACATCTGTTTTGGGTGGGTAGCTTGCCGCTGGAACATTGTATCTATTTTTATTACTTTTTTAACTTCATCTCAACAGGCTTTTAATTTTCTCTTTTGATAAACACTAAAATATGACCTATTTCTCGATGTTGTAGTTCTAATTTAATGCAGACGTTTAAAAGTAGTCTATATGAAGACTATAGGTAACCAGCAAACAGCAAAAAGAAAAATGTTAATGCAAGCATAGCTTAGTTAAGCAGTAAACAAATGCGATTGCATAAATACACAATGGCAGTATCCGAGTCCAGAGTCACTTATCTATTTGTAGTTTCCCACATTATCACACAACGTTGTGTGTGTCACACGCATAAACTAAATGAGCTGCTGGCTTAGAGAAATTATTGGTGCCTATAGTGTTGTGAAAGGCAATAAAATTGGTGATGGCAATAAAATACTCACAGACGATACAAGCAAGCAACAAGAATTCATGCTGTAAGCATTACACGAATGCCTTGCGCTCTCTATTGCATGAGTTGGTATCACCTAGCGAACTGTTAAAATAACACTCTCTGATTACCAACGCCAATGGTTATTTTTCCTAAATAAAATATAAAATATATGAAGTTATATTGAAAATATAACATTCACACTGTAATCATATTGACATGCCTATACTCAGGGGTCTCTGTCTAGGGGATATGTGAATAGCGACCACAAGGTACCCAAGCTGAGCAGAACATTGCTTCCACTTACTGGTGTTTTGCTCCTCACTGTAACTTTTCTATCTGACCTTGCCTTGGTCATCTCTTGTTCTCTTCCGACCCCGATGCTATTAGGGTTCCCGAGGGCTAGGGAGTCTTTATTTTTCCAACCTCTCCATTTCTCTAATTTCTCTATAAAATCTTAACCCCTAACATGCTGACCTGTCATGGTATGTAATACGTCCTCTGATTGGTAATCAGAGGATATGGTTGGTGAATTTATTTTGATGATTCTCCCGGTCAGGTTGGTGAGACCCGTAAACCAATGACAGGTGTGGTCCTCTAGACATTCTGGGGGTTGTGAGAGAGCGGTGTGACCGCCAAAACATAAAAATGTGGTGCTCTCTAAAAAGCGGTTGCTATTACTGCTATTGCTCTCTTCAATATCATCAGTGAAAAATATTGGAAAGCAAGAGGATTAATGACTTCATCGTCAGAAATCCAGCATTAGCTAACAACAACATTTTTCCTAAATAAACAACACACTTAGAGGTAAGCTTGCTTCACACTTCTAAGCAAGAAAGGATAGGAAATGCTTACATGGTACACTTCTGTTTTCAGTATGTCATCAGTAAACTACTGCATCTGTTCCAACGCTTCTTACTAACGATTTTCCATGGTGAAATTGAATTTAATATGTCCTTTTTAAGGAAACTGTTAAAGGCAGTCGGTGGCCTCAGAAGGTCGCCCCCATGCCACGGGGTCTACAGGGCCGTTATTTACGCTACTGGCAACATTCAATATTCACAACTTCCTCTACCGATTACAAATGTCACTTAGGTGTTCTCATTTTATATTTTAGTACTAATTTAAAATGAATTCTTGCTTGTATTTTCCTTAATCGTGAATTAATTTTGTTTTGCTATAAATTGTTTAAGTTAAGCAATAGTCAGTTATATTGTTGTTTTCTTGGATTTCATGCAGGATGCAGTAACAACATTCAACTGGCTGTAACAAATGTTGGCTTTGTTTGCCAGAACTTATGTGAAGAACTTCGATAACCTAAAATGTCCATAATGGCAGCCAATCTATTTTCCATCGCTGGAAAACTTAAATGCAAATGCAAGGGAAAACTTTATTTGATACAAATCTTACATTGTAACGATCTTCATAGAACTGCAAGTTTTTGGTAATTTTCTTGTATATTTCTTTGCAAATAAATACACTGTTGAATTAAAACAAGAAGTTCATTATGATGGCTACGTGTACACATGCACTTCAAAGTGTTTTCATGGCAATGAATGCTTCTGTCAATCAGCAGTGTAACAGCACATGGAAGTAAGGAAACACTTTCAAGCGCACGTGTACTCCTAGCTGTCAGAATGGAGCTGTTTTAATTCAATCATAAAGAAATTTAATCAAGGGTGGCATGCCGGGTGAAGTGATTTAAATGGCTCTTCACCTGAATATATAAAAAGGTTAAAATTATTGTAAACATTAATCTTTTATATATTTATAACTATATCTTGCTTGAAAACCTGATATTGGAATTTGAGAGAGCATTAAGTGCATGACCTGGCATCTTCTTGCTTTGGAAGAGTGCTGTACATTTTTTGCCTCTTTCTTTCTCATCTCTTCCTTGCATCAGTCATAGTAGAGGAGCCAAAAGGTTTCTCCAAAAAGTTCCTGTTCTCTCCCCCTTTCTCAGTATTTAAGTATAGCATTTGCAGAGTGTTGCTATGGAAACGGACACTGATCTTTCTCTGAAAGAAGAGCCTATTTTTGTAAACAGGTTGTACATCTACACAGTCAGTGATGTTCGTGTCTTGGTGAGAGAAACAAGTTGCTTAGCCTACATTCGTGGAAATTTGTTTCTGTTTTTTCTTTTCACCAGTGTATTGCCTATTTTATTACATATTTTTAAAAATGAACCTAGAGAACAACATGGTTTATAGTTTGTTAGAAACTCTGTTTTCTTGTTGTTTTTCTCCAAAAACCTTCTTTTAGGCATGTCTTTTACTAGGAGTGAAAACGTTTGGCATAGTGCAGGATTTGGTGACTTCTCAAACTCAACTAGTGCTTTTCTCCAACATTTGGATTCAAATGAGCATTTAAAGTGTGCATTACAATTGGAACAAATAGAAAGAAACCCAAACTTAATTAAGAACACATTACATGAATCAGCCAGACTTTGCATTAAAATGTTTAATGAGAATGTTCGGGCAGATATAAACCTTATGAAAATTGTAGCTCAATCCTCTTTGTTTCTACAACACAGGAATTACCATTTCAAGGTTGTAAAGAGCATGCTTCGTGTTATAATTGGGGTAATATTAAAGAACTGTTAAAAACTTTGCTCACTGTAAGTTGTGATGAAATTAAAAACCAATATAGTAGCATTAAATGTACATTCAGTGATAAGTCTAAGGCAATTCAGAACAAACTAATTCAGTGCATTTCGGACTGCATATATGGAATATAAATGAACAGGTAGATGAAAGTGAGCTTTTATCTTTGCAAGTTGACGATACAAGAGACGTGGTGCAAAACTGTCAATGTTCTGTAATCCGGAGATTGGTAACGTCAAGTGACAAATTAATGGACTGTTTCTTAGGGTTTTATGATGCAAGTGCTGATCGTACGGCACAAACAGGAGCAGGTGCAGGATTTGTTTTCGGCGGGGGAATCTGATAAGGTGCTACAACTAGAAAATCTGGAAAAGTTATCGTATGCGCGCACACACAAACACACACACTTTCCAAATTTTTAAGCATACCTATACATTAACGCTAGTCCATTTAATCTATCTGATCCCTTGGTGCTACTCAAATAGGTCCTCAGATACCGTAATGTTGAGAACGAATGTTCTGGTGTTGCTATAGATATTGATTAAGCATAGAAAACCTTCAGCGCCTTGTGTACGAAGGGGAAAATAATTTCATTACACCTATTCCAAAATTATATAATGATATTGTTACTATCAAAGTAATCTAGGAGTTTCCTGAAACTACAGAGCGTTTGTGTTATAATGTTCATACAATTTGGAATGAGATTATGGAAAGTATATTTTATCGTTAGCTGTTCTAAATCTCTCTGCTCTCAATTATGATGGTAGGACATTTTAACATATTTAGATGTTTCATTAGTACATTTATTATTTTAATGACACTGATTAACTTAGAAAATTCATATTCTGTGGATATATTTGTGAATTAATGTGAATACCAGCTCCCCCTCCTATCCCACACCCTTGGATCCGCCCTTGAGCACAAACCCTGTTTGAACTACTAGACAGCACCCTAGGCCCCTTCAATTACCGCAATAAGCCAAGAGGACTGTGTTATGATGGTGCAAGTGTGATATCAGGGCATTTAAACGGTCTGCAGAAGAAAGTAAAAATGAAGTTTCCGAAGCCATTTTCATTCATTGTTTAAATTTAGTTTTACAGCAAGGTTACAACAACATTTCAAGTTGTCGAATTTCTTTTGCAAAGTGGGATCCCTTCTTTCTTTCATGTCAGGCAAACGCAACCAAATTCTGAATTTGATGTAGGAAGGCGAATTCCAGCTGTTGTGGAAACAAGGTGGACCTCAAACTCAAAAGTACTTAAAACAGTAGTAGAAAATTGGTCCACTTTGAAAGAGCTTTTTGAAGAAATAGTAAGCAATCCTGGATCTGGCAGTACATCCTTCCACCCATCAGAGTAGAAGGTTCCTGAATGATCTAAATGACTTTGAATTTTGTTTCTTGGCTCTGGTTTTTTATGACATTGTCAATCTAACCGATGTTTGTCCAATGTTTAAAAAGGCTTCGACATAAATTATTGTATAAGTAAAATTTAAGCAACTTATGAGTTAACAGCAAAAGAAATGAAGACAACTGTGTCAAAATATTTTCTGAATCGCAAGTGATAAGTAATCTCTGCGACGTCTTTCTCAGTTATCTGATGAAGAGATCTTCTTAAAATACAAATCCTCATTTTATGAGATAATTGATAATATTTTGTCGCAAATGTCTACTAGGTTTCAAGATTTAAAGAAATTTACATTTATAAATTTGGAAGATATTACAAAGTTCAAGGACCATTCAGGGAATTATTATTTATTTATGCCAACAAACTTACTGTTGGTGTTTTTAAACACACAAGCCGTGTGTGGGCAAAGTTTAAGAGGTAGAACTAGAACTTAAAAATGCAATGCCACAACTGGGATTTGAACCACAGACCTTCCACTTGCCGGAACTGGCTTGAGAATTTAATGCCATTCTGGCAGTTTGTCACAATAGCTCAGTGGTTAGAGCGTCCGCCTGGCAAGCGGAAGGTCTGTGGTTCAAATCCCAGTTGTGGCATTGCATTTTTAAGTTCCAGTTCTACCTCTTATACCATTCAGGGAGTTTCCAACAAGTACTTTGAGGAACTTGATTGAGTGCTATCTGTACATATTTAAGAAACCTCAACGTCTTCAAAACAAACTTGAACTTCTTTATGGGGCTAAAGATTACATTGACATTAATGTGTCAAAAGTATTGGAAATTGTGCAGCAAAATAATGTGCATCAAGACATTTTCCAGGAAGTGTACAAATTGTTTTCACTCATAATGTCTCTCTGCCATCCATCCAGTGCATCCGTTGAAAGAAGCTTTTTCTGTCTCAAGAGAACTAAACTTTACTTGCAGAATACAATTCCCCAACAGCATTTGTCATCCTTGGTCAACATTTCTATACATAGAGATCTTTTTTTTGAGCTACAAGAACAGTCCTCTTTCTTGGACGACATAATTGACAGGTTTGCTGCCCTGAAGTACAGGAGAATCGACCTAACATATAAAAAGGAAAAAAAAAAAGGGTAAGATTGCATTTTTTCTTTAACAGCCCAATTTAGAAAACACTTATCATTCCACTGTTGAATGTTCGGTAGTTTCCAGCTTTTATTTTTTGATTTTTCATACTAATGTTTTCGAATAATCTTTTTTTAATTTAGAGTTGACTAATCTTTTAGCTGCATAAAATGGTAGATTAACTATAGATTTCTGTGCACTACTGGTACCCTTTTTCGCAAGAAAATCAGCTTTGTCGTTACCACTCAGCCCACATTGAGCTGAAATCCATTGGAAAACTAGGTGTTTTTGAAGTGCTGTTAGATGGGTAAGGATTTTCCAACATTCTATAATTGTACGGTTTTTTGGTAACAACTTGGAAGTAATTGCTATAATTGCTGCCCTGGAATCTGAGAGAATAAATGCTTGATGAAAATGTGAAATTCTATACAACAGATTTTGTAGGGCCATTCGAATTGCTTCAATTTCTCCATTGAAGTTTGTAGTTCCATAACTTAAAGATTTGTAATAGCAAAAGAGGTGGCATGTGACTCCAGCCCCTACTCTATCTCTGTTTGATATCAGTTATCCATCAGTATAAATATGGAAAAAAATACACAAAAAATGTAGATGTCATTAAAACCCACAATTTATGTAAAATACATCTTTTTCTGTGGAGTGAATCATTTCTCTATAAAATCTTAACCCCTAACGTGCTGACCTGTCATGGCATGTAATATGTCCTCTGATTGGTGATCAGAGGATATGGTCGGTGAATTTATTTTGAAAATTCTCCCGGTGAGGTCGGTGAGACCCATAAACCAACGACAGGTGTGGTCCTCCAGACATTCTGGGGGTTGTGAGAGAGCGATGTGACCGCCAAAACATAAAAATATGGTGCTCTCTAAAAAGCGGTTACTATTACTGCTATTGCTCTCTTCAATATCATAATATTGGAGAGCAAGAGGATTAATGACTTCATTGTCAGAAATCCAGCATTAGCTAACAACATCATTTTGGGGTTATTCTGTGTTACTTATCTGAGCTTACCAATACTTATAACTTTCTCAAGTGGGAGGTTGTTATTCATTTTTTATCTCTTACCCATGCGAAGAGAACAGAATTTTAAGGCTATCACACAACGACCAACTTCGCACCTACAAGAAAATTAGCAGTATGATAATTTCTGCAAACGTTTATCTAGATTAACATGATGTAGATGGAGGAATAAGTGTTTCTAATGTTTAATGCCCGCTTTTACTACATATGGCACTGCAGGCTGTGACGCTGATGATACATGGAATGAAGATGGAGCACCAGTGGAAACCAGTGAAAACCCACCCCAGCACCACTTCTTCCACCGCAAATCTAACATGTGGTTGCCTGGGATCGAACCCAGGCCACTTTGGTGAGAAGTGAATGGTCTAACCATTGGCTACGGCACTGCCTAAGTGTTTTTAGGAATAGAGAATGTCACGTGAATCCAATATATCAGATTTTTTATTTATAGGCAGCAGACTGAAGTGACAGTCAGATGCTTAAAAAGTGAATTGCTGTGTGAAGGCTTTGAAATTACATACTCTGTATATGATATTCAAAGAAATGAACTTTAATGGTGACTAGCACTCCAGGAAATGTATGATAAAGTACTGGAAGATTCAAACCAGTACACTGAGTGTTTCAAAATGGTTAACCTCCTGCATCCTTTGGTATTGTGTATGACACCTCAGGTTTTAGATTTTTTTCTTGCTCTGTGAATGCGTTAAACTCATCATGGCCGATGGTATTATGTTTGATACCTTGTGCATTCTATGCTCATATGTTTTTTTCTCTCTCTTGTCTACTTTGTGTAGATGGTAGGATTAAAAAGCTCATAAAAACTTAATATGGTCCCGAGGTATCATATATGATAGTACCCTTAAAACCCCCCTGAACCCCAAAAACCCCCAAGAAACAAAATTTTATATTTTGAATATTCTTGTTATATTTTGAATATTCTTGCTCTTTTGATACTTAATAACACATATTGATCCTCATAAAAAAATTTTTAGCTGCCTAAATGTCATTTTAGGCTCCCGCAAAAAGCCACCCACCCATTTTTTTTCCATCATTTTTGTTTAATTTTGGCCCATAGAAACTCGTTAAACACAAAATAATAATTTTAACTCTAGTATTGTGATCTCAGGATGCAGGAGGTTAATACTATACACAAGTTTGAGGAGAACTCTTTCAATGAGTATTCAATAAAAAACAAACTTTTAACAGTGAAGCAAATTAATTCTACTAACATAACAAATTATATTGAGACTATAAACTTTACTTACGTTTTATATATGGTGTAAGTTGTTGAATAATTAATCACCAACTAGTTTTATCAGCAATGACAGAGAGGTTTGGTGAAACTAGTCAGTGATTGATTGTTCAACAACTTATACCACATATAAAAGATAAGTGAAGTCTACAGTCTCTATATTATTTGTTATATTAGTTGATCTTTCAATGAATTTTAATACTGAAGATAAGTTTTATTTACACTATACCTCACTTACTTAAGAAAATTAGGACATGAGACCCACATTTTTAGTGTAACAAGGTTTTGCCTATGTCTTACGGTTTACCAGTTATACAAAAGTCATCCTGAATGAAGAAGACTTAAATTTAACTTCCAGAAAATTCAAGATATACAACTCATTTGCATTGAAAATATCTTAAACATAAGTTATTTTAATTAAAATCATTACAGGCAATTTTGAGAAAATAAATACCAATGAAAATTCTTTCATTTAAGGGGTAATTGGAGGTTAGGAATTTTGTAAAAGATCTTGGACTTAAATGCAATGCTTGGTAGATGTTAGACTTGCAACAATGCTTTTTTGTACAGAATACAGTAGCTCCTCTGCCAGTAATGGGCAAGTGGTACACAAAGTAAAAGTTTGTGTGTGATAAACAAAAGTTAAACACATATGTCAACCTTTAAAAAACTTTTTACTCTGCTGTTTTAAATTATATAATTATAATTTTAAATACACTGAATATTCCAAACAAACATGAAATAAGGAGACATCTCTTAGGGAAGGTTTGCCCTTTGAGTATGTCCTTAACAGGAGATACAGCCATGTCAGTTGGGAAAGGCTCCCAGATCAACCATTTCCTAAACAAGAGAAGATCTCGTTAGAGGTGTTGTTGGCAGTTCAAACAGTCTCTCTACTTACCTCACTACTTGTTGGTAAGTACGGGTCATGGCATGTGCAGTAGAAACCCAATAGTCTCCCTTGTCTCCAGAGCCTGTGTGCACAAACACACACGCACACACGCGCACTCCCCCCCCCCCACACACAAATTCTTATCACTTATCACTGTTTATTTTTATATACCCTCCACAAACTAATTCTGGGAAAAGCTTTCTCTACTATATATAGTAAGTAGGGGAAGTATTGTATTCCACACAAAATTTCGATGAGATTCTTCCACAAGTACAGGTTTTTAGATTCTATGAATCCAAAAATAGGTCTTTAAAAACAGAATTTTCTGTGTGTGTGTGTGTGTGTGTGTGTGTGTGTGTGTGTGTGTGTGTGTGTGTGTGTGTGTGTGTGTGTGTGTGTGTGTGTGTGTGTGTGTGTGTGTGTGTGTGTGTGTGTGTGTGTGTGTGTGTGTGTGTGTGTGTGTGTGTGTGTGTGTGTGTGTGTGTGTGTGTGTGTGTGTGTGTGTGTGTGTGTGTGTGTGTGTGTGTGTGTGTGTGTGTGTGTGTGTGTGTGTGTGTGTGTGTGTGTGTGTGTGTGTGTGTGTGTGTGTGTGTGTGTGTGTGTGTGTGTGTGTGTGTGTGTGTGTGTGTGTGTGTGTGTGTGTGTGTGTGTGTGTGTGTGTGTGTGTGTGTGTGTGTGTGTGTGTGTGTGTGTGTGTGTGTGTGTGTGTGTGTGTGTGTGTGTGTGTGTGTGTGTGTGTGTGTGTGTGTGTGTGTGTGTGTGTGTGTGTGTGTGTGTGTGTGTGTGTGTGTGTGTGTGTGTGTGTGTGTGTGTGTGTGTGTGTGTGTGTGTGTGTGTGTGTGTGTGTGTGTGTGTGTGTGTGTGTGTGTGTGTGTGTGTGTGTGTGTGTGTGTGTGTGTGTGTGTGTGTGTGTGTGTGTGTGTGTGTGTGTGTGTGTGTGTGTGTGTGTGTGTGTGTGTGTGTGTGTGTGTGTGTGTGTGTGTGTGTGTGTGTGTGTGTGTGTGTGTGTGTGTGTGTGTGTGTGTGTGTGTGTGTGTGTGTGTGTGTGTGTGTGTGTGTGTGTGTGTGTGTGTGTGTGTGTGTGTGTGTGTGTGTGTGTGTGTGTGTGTGTGTGTGTGTGTGTGTGTGTGTGTGTGTGTGTGTGTGTGTGTGTGTGTGTGTGTGTGTGTGTGTGTGTGTGTGTGTGTGTGTGTGTGTGTGTGTGTGTGTGTGTGTGTGTGTGTGTGTGTGTGTGTGTGTGTGTGTGTGTGTGTGTGTGTGTGTGTGTGTGTGTGTGTGTGTGTGTGTGTGTGTGTGTGTGTGTGTGTGTGTGTGTGTGTGTGTGTGTGTGTGTGTGTGTGTGTGTGTGTGTGTGTGTGTGTGTGTGTGTGTGTGTGTGTGTGTGTGTGTGTGTGTGTGTGTGTGTGTGTGTGTGTGTGTGTGTGTGTGTGTGTGTGTGTGTGTGTGTGTGTGTGTGTGTGTGTGTGTGTGTGTGTGTGTGTGTGTGTGTGTGTGTGTGTGTGTGTGTGTGTGTGTGTGTGTGTGTGTGTGTGTGTGTGTGTGTGTGTGTGTGTGTGTGTGTGTGTGTGTGTGTGTGTGTGTGTGTGTGTGTGTGTGTGTGTGTGTGTGTGTGTGTGTGTGTGTGTGTGTGTGTGTGTGTGTGTGTGTGTGTGTGTGTGTGTGTGTGTGTGTGTGTGTGTGTGTGTGTGTGTGTGTGTGTGTGTGTGTGTGTGTGTGTGTGTGTGTGTGTGTGTGTGTGTGTGTGTGTGTGTGTGTGTGTGTGTGTGTGTGTGTGTGTGTGTGTGTGTGTGTGTGTGTGTGTGTGTGTGTGTGTGTGTGTGTGTGTGTGTGTGTGTGTGTGTGTGTGTGTGTGTGTGTGTGTGTGTGTGTGTGTGTGTGTGTGTGTGTGTGTGTGTGTGTGTGTGTGTGTGTGTGTGTGTGCGTGCGTGCGTGCGTGCGCGTGCGTGCGTGCGCGTGCGCGTGCGTGTGCGTGTGCGTGTGCGTGCGTGTTGCGTGCGCACGTGTGTATCTATGTTGTGAACTGATAAAAGGGCAATAAGAGATGCTCTTTTGAGATGAAGGCAGTTAACATTCCAATTTAGTACGGTTAGTTGATAGATTGACGTATAATTATGTGTTGCCATTTTGAAATATTGTTGAGAGAAGAGAGATAAGGAATTCTTGAGCTTTTGGCAGATGAGAATTAATAAATTATACAATATTGGGTAAAAACTGGTAAGGAAGGAAGTGATTGAAGATGGCCATCTGATCGTTGGCTTTGCCTGGAATTACTCACAGTGTTGGCGTAACTGCGTTGCTGTGAATGTGGTGATTGTCTTTCAGTCGGTAAGTGTTCTGGCATATTAGTTTGAGCCTGTGGTGAAGTTGGCCATTGAGGAAGTGAAGAAAACTCTGTATGATTGGGGGACAGAGTTCCAGTTGAGTTCTGTGTCTGCTTTCAGTAAAGGTTTGGTGATTGAGATGAACATTCTTTTATATGTAGGTAGTGTGAACAACCTTTGTACTTAGCTGAGTGTTGTTCATGGCAGTTCACGCATTGTGGGAGAGTGGTCTTAGGAACATTCAGAGAAATTATGGTTATCCAGACATCTGACACACCTTGGCTTGGGTTGACAGTTTTTTGTATGACCATAATTCTGGCAATGAGTGCATTGTGGAATGTTACTAGATTTTCTTCTGGGTTCTAACTTTATCACACTGTATAGTAGATGGGTAAGATTTAGGATGGATTTTTCTTCAAGGACGTCATTAAGTTCAACTGCACATAGTGGACTGGGCTATTTGTTTTTGCCTAGTAACCTTGTTACTTTATGAACAGGGTAGTTTAGTTCTTGTAATGCCTCTGAAATCTCTTCATTACTGAGGGAATGGGATAAGTTGCGAATGATGACAGAAAAGGTTTTGTCTTGAGGGTTTCTGTATCTAAAAGGATGAATAAACTTGTAAACTTGAATAAACATGTATGTGAAATATTTTTGATTGATGGAATCAAAATATGCTCTGAGAACTCGAAAATTGTCTATTGTAGAAGTGAAAACTTTTGTAGTTTTGCCCCTTAGTGCAGTGTGAAACTTTGATTTCAAATGACCGCTATGCTATGGATAAGCAGTTGATAATTTTCAATTCCATGTAGGCATATCAGTTTTATTTTATCCTTGGCAGGCTCAGAATAATCAACTGATTCATTATCATCTGCACTATCTGTCAATATATCATACCTATTTCACATAGGAATAGCTGAAATGTATGTATTTGTTGCACTGCTACTAAACTAAACCCCGGCGCGACAGCCCACAAGGGGCCAAGGCCTACCGCCCAGCCGCTGCGTCCCCCACCTCTGCCCACTACAGGCGTCATTGCTGAGGTGCAGTATTGGAGGGTGGGACGTGGTCAGCGCCCCAAGCCCTCCCAGCCAGTTATGCGGTCTTCTAGACCTGGTTGTTGCACTGCTACCCATATGTGATTGTGAGGTGCTTCTTGAGGGCACTGAAAATGCAGAAAAACGCATTATTTGCATTTTCCACACTCAAAGGTTTGCTAACTTGGGATATTGATAATTTAGAATGCTTGACTGTCTTCTTTTTTGAAGTTTGATTGTCAGTTGCTTTCCGTACTTTTGAACGTTTCCCACTTTTGTTACTAGCATTACTAACAGTCTTGTTCATGCTGGAATTTGCAAAAAGTACATTACCAACTTTTTCTGTTGGTAAATCACTACCAGTTCTGATAAGGTTAAGTTTCAGTTTGAAACAATGGAGGGTTACAGATCAGCCATTAGCTACTTAGAATCAGCTAAGGCAGGATATCATACTTTCAACTAAAAACTGAGAATAACTTTTGTGTTGTGATAAGAGGACTGCATCAATTCTGTGATACAAAGTACATTATGGATGAATTACAAGAACTAGGTTATCTGCCAGTACAAATGTTGCCTGTGTATCACTGTTTCTAAAGAACTTCTTCCCCTGTTTTTTCTAGACTTAAAACCAAACCTAAGTAATGAAAATATCTACAATCTTGACTGCCTCTATGGTGCCATTATAAAAGTGGAGCCTCCTAAGCCGAAAAGATTTGTGATTCAGTGTATGAAATGCCAGCAATATGGTCACAGCAAAAATTATTGCCACAGATCACCTCGCTGTTAAATGTGATGGCATCCATGCAACAGCAAATTGCACAAAGACCTTAAACTTGCCATTTGTGTAAGTTAATTGCAAAGGTAACCACACTGCTAATTACAGAGGCTGCCCTGTGCATAAAACCATACAAAATTCTATCAGACTAGAGAAAGAAAATGTAAACCATACAGAAAACTGTGCAAGTTCTACAGAACCCCTTAAACACATATATTCTTACTACACACCAAATCTTTTTCTCAAGTAGTTGCAGATAAGCAAGAAATAGACTACAACAACACAGCAGTTGGCCCTAAAAACTTATCTAATACTGACAAAAGCATGTTAAATAAACTTGTTAATAAGATAGACTCTCTTTTGTCTATTCTGCAGCCATTAATACAAACCTTACAGCAAGTGCTTCCACTAATTCTCAACAAAAAAATGAATCACACAGTTAAAGGAAGATCCTTTAAAGTATGCACTTGGAATTCCAGAGGAATGAATACCAAATACTCGGAATTAAAGATATTTCTCAACAATTATTAACCCTTTCATGCCTGGTGTGTCTTATAAGATACATAGGTTTTTTTTCCAATTTGTACTAGTTTTAACTTTTTTTTCTGCTATATTCTTGTTATACTGTCTGTCACCAACTAAAAATATATATTTGAGACGGTTTGAATTGTAAAAAATTATTTTTTTTACTATTTATATTGTAGTGTTTTTTTTTAAGAAAAGAAGCAAAATCCATGCAACTGCAGTCAAATGGTACCCCGTCATCATCCACGCATGCCATCACACCTATTATTTTACGTGGGCCCTCCCCGTCCTTTACCACAGGCACATTTGACTGCAGTTTCCGAGACTCGAACTCACGACCTCAGGCTTTGAGTGCATGGCCAGTGCACTACGTGTTGCCTTAACGATCATAGCTATCCAAGCCAGCAGGCTGAAGGTCTCCCAAACCGCCTAGTCTAAACCGGTTTCGAATTAGAGGAACAATGGCATATGTAGCAAAATAATTCAGGCATGAAAGGGTTAAATAGATATACTCCTTATAACAGAAACAAAACTTGCACCTCATATAATGTTTGCCATGCCCAGTTACAAAATTTATCAAGTAGATCACCCTGCTAATATCAGAAAGGGTGGATCTGCAATTTTCATCAAAAGTAACATTCAGCACAATGAACTGTTACCAATTAGAGAAAAGGAATTCCAGCTCTCCAGAATTAGCATAACCTTCAACAATAAAATGCATCAAATAGCATCTTTCTATTTGGCTCCTGAAAATAAGTTAACTGCTACAAACTGGTGGGATCTAATATACGTTATGGGCACAAATTATTTAACTGGTGGAGACTTCAACTGCAAACATTCACAATGGGGCTCCAACTTAGTCCATTCTAGGGGGAGATTGCTTCCTGATGTGGCATTTCTTTGCAGTCTATACATCAAGTAGTACCTACTTACTACTCAGATGTTGGTCATTCACCTGATGAACTAGACTTTTTCCTCGTAAGAAACATTATTCATCACTGTTCCATACCCATGGTACAGTATGACTTAAGCTCGATCATCTCCCAGTAACCCTTAATCTGAATGTGGCCACTGCACACATTTCTCCTTCCTTAATTAGACTTCCTTTTGATTGGAAACGCTACACAGAAACATTAAACAGTGTAACAAATCTGAAGAACAATTAAAAACTTCTAAGGACTTTGATATAGAAGTAGCTACTCTTACCCGCAACATCCAGCATGCTGCCAGTCTTGCTTCCCAACAATGCAATGTACATTCATTCAGGCATTTTCCCATTTCTCCAACAATCACACAACTACTAGAAGAAAAGAAAGAATGTTGTAGGCTATGGCTATGGATGCGATACCAACTGCATAAAGCAGCACATAATAGAATGGTCCCGCCATCTTCGCAAAGCACTGCAAGAAGAAAGAAATGCAGTTAATAATTTTGTACTGTCTAATCTCAATTGCAAGGATGGTTCTCTTTGGAGGAAACTAAAAGCTTGAACAAGACAGAATGACGGTATTCCACCTTTAAATTCAATTGTAATTGGTATGCAAATTTCAGAAGAATGCTGACGTATTCTCAGAAGTACTAGTATAGCAGTTCCAGCCAAATCCTGTGCAAGATTTTACATTTAATAAGAACATTGAAAAAGCGCTGCAGATGCCATTAAGTCATCACCTTTTAAAACTTACTTTACTCTGGGTCAGGTGCTTAATGCAATTAATAGACATCCAAAAGGAAAGGCTCCCAGATATAACCAAATAGTTTTGCCATTATTAAAAGCACTCCCAAGGAAGACATTGGTATTCTTAACCCAGATATATAATGCAATACTGCAAACAGCCTACTTTCCTCAGAAATTGAAACATGGAGTAATAGTTATGGTACACAAGCTGGATAAAATCAAGGAAGATCCATGTAGCTACTGACCTATCAGTCTTCTTCCATTATTCTCCAAGTTATTCGAGCATCTTTTACTTCCTAAATTAATGGTTCATCTGAAGTCTGCTATTCCTGACACTCAGTTTGGTTTTAGATGCAGTCATAATTGCCAACAACAATTGCATCGAGTCATCAATGTCATTTTGAGCACCTATGAAGAAAATATGGTATGTAATGGCTTCTTGGATACCAAAAAAGCCTTTGATAAGGTTTGGCATGAAGGCCTGCTTTATTAACTTAAATTCAAAATTTCTGAAACTTTCTACATGATAGTACAATACTACTTGTGAAAGAGAGCTTTCTCAGTTAAACGTGGAAATTTTCAGTCTCAGTCCTGCAAAATCAAGTCTGGTGTTCCTCAAGGAAATGTATGGGGTCCTATATTGTACCTCATCTATGTCTCCGACTTTCCGGCATCAAATGAAGTCCAGTTGCTCAATTTGCCGATGATGTGGCAATTCTCAGCAAAGGAAATGGTAATACATCCTCATTTAAACTACAGATGTACATCAAATTGAGCAATGGTATAAACAATGGAGGATATTAATGAATGCAATAAAATAAAAATCTGTGAACTTTACATACAAAATCAATGTGCCAAACCATTCCATAAGTCTGTCTAGCGAGGACATCCCATAAACTGACACAGTTAGGTACCTTGGGCTAATGAGTGATTAATATGGAAACCACACATAACTGATGTAGTAAGTAGAATTAGAGACAGAATTTGCCAGTTACAGTATTTAATGCAAGAAAAATCACCTCTCAAACCACTGTACAGAAGATTGACATACCGCTCCTTGGTTCAACCTATATGGACTTTTGGGTGTGGCATTTGGGGTTCTGTATCTAATTCACAGATAAAAAGAGTACAGACTCTTCAAAACCATTTCCTTAGACTCATAACAAATGTACCATGGTTAGGAATGGTGATTTTTAGCATTTTGATTTTACTATTTAGCACTTTATAGCGTTTTCACATTTCTTATATAGTGCAGCACTTTACGGAGTATATATATTTTAGCTTAACCCGGGTAAGTGGACCATTTTTAAAAAATAAATTTAGTATTAAATCCATAACTATAAGAAAATACTGCCTGAACGCAATAAAATACAACAAATATAATGGCAGTAAAGTGTGATTGTGACAGAGTTTTTGGCTCTCTGACAGTCATTAGCATATCCCACCCCCTAGGCCAGGTAGGTAGTAGAAACAAGGTCATGTTCCAAGTTAAACCTCACACATAGCACAGTACACGTAGTCGGTAGGCCCGAATGATATGCACCTTCAAAATACCAGTCAGGTAATTGAAGACATTGTTGGACTATACCATTTTAAGGGGAGGAAGGAAGAAAGTGTATTGTGGATGTAATTTTAAACTTAAAATCTGTCCTGGAATTTTCTACAACACACAGACAATAGGGTTGGGCTGAGATAAATCGTTTCGATGGATGGGATGGATGAGATTGAAGACCTGTTATTTCTTCAATTTCCTACCTGCGACCAAGCTTTTCAGTGTCACATAGATACAATATTTGTGGAAGCAAACTTGTTAGTATTATCACTAAATCGCATAAAATACATTTTTCTTAAAAAAAAAAAGTCCATTTCGTATTTATATCGCATTTTAGGTGGATTTCACATTCTATCGCATATTCAAAACACGTTTAAAGTGAATTAATTGATCATTAACAATGTAAATATGCAAGTATAGCTTTTTTATATGCAATTCACACTTTATCGCTAATGTGAAAAATCACCTCTAATCATGATACGTCTGAAATACAACCATCCACCAGGATCTTCAGATACCACTAGTAGCTACTGTGCTCTACAAGTTCACCAACCACTCCAATCCATTACTCAACATGATTTCTCAACACTTGCCAGCAGCTCCAAGAGACAGCAGATTAAAAAGAAAGCATCATTCATTACTTGACAATGTAACAATTATATAAGGCCTATCATTAGATAAGGTCCTTACCATGTTTCAAGTCATGTTATTGTCATGTTTATGAGCATAACTGTAAAGTACTAAGTGTACAATAAAGTTATCAATTAAAAAAGAAGTGGTTTAACTTCTCATTTCTTCTTGTTCATTCCCTGTGCAATGTGGTGTCTGGAGTAGAATTCTGGAGGAATATATGCTGCTTTCTTATACTTCTCCTGAGGGATTTTTCCCAGGCTTCTTTTGATGGCAGGAGTGGAGGTTGGGAGTGGTGGGGGTCAGAACGCTGACTCCCCCGACCGTAAGACAACTACTTGACCTTTTAGGGACACTACCTTTCTATCAGGATAGCTCCTCAACTGGCCTCTCAGGGACATAACAAGGCTGAGTGCACCCCGTACCAGACCTCCTAGTGGGGGGGGGGGGGGGGGGGAAATCCCATGCAGGTACCGGGGATTGAACCCAGGTCCTCTACACCAGAGGCAGGTTCGCTACCAAGTGCACTACGGAGGCGGT
This sequence comes from Tenodera sinensis, assembly GCA_030765045.1. Classification (NCBI taxonomy): domain Eukaryota; kingdom Metazoa; phylum Arthropoda; class Insecta; order Mantodea; family Mantidae; genus Tenodera; species Tenodera sinensis. The sequence goes on from CM060964.1 coordinate 304,892,867, forward strand.
CTGAAGTTCAATATATGATTAAAATGGATAAAAAATGTTCTTTATCAAAGTTCTTGATATAATGTGCAGTAGTTTGATTCTTATTTGTTGACAAAATTATCTCAAGCATCAAGATTGAAATATAAATATAATGTAGAATATTATATAATAACCGTAACATGCAACAGCCTTTTCCGAGCCAAGGCCTACTGCCCAGCTGCGTCCCACAGCTCTGCCCTTCATTGGCATCATGAGTGCAGTGCAGTACTGGAGGTGGGACGTGGTCAGTGCCCTGGTCCCTCTCAGTCAGTTACGTGGTCTGTGCAACTATGGACCACTACTTTTCAATCAATCCTTAATTGGCCCCTTAGGACCTAAGGAAGCTGAGTGTACTCTGGATCAGGTGTCCCAGTGAGAGAAAATATCCATGCTGGTACCAGGAATCTTACACGGGTCTCTGGCTTGGTAAGCAGATATAATATGGAATATTATATATTTCCTAAATTTTCTCATAACATTTGCCATTTTTGAGATCATAAACACTTTTTAACATCCTGGAAATAAAAACACTCTGTTCACAAAACTTTCTCAGAAATGCAGCTTATCATAATGTTAAATATGATATGTCATTATTTGCATTCTTAAAATTACTCACAATTATTAAGTATATTTGGGTACCTCTCAGTGTGTTCCATATGATCGGCGAATTTGATCTAATAATTACGTTCATGTTGGAGTACTGACCTATTTTTAAGGCAGTATCGAAGAACAGGTTTAAATACAAATGATGAGTACTAAATGTGTTAAACTAAAACAAATTAGTCATTATTGGCCATTTGCATAAGGATATTAATACTTTTATTGTTATCATAAAATAAAATAAAGCACAATACAATATTTTCATTGTGAAACTCAACAGTTTACCTACAACTACACATGGTATCTGTACTTGAAAATCAATATGTTGTAAAAGTGAATAATTGTGAAATTTGGTTTTGAATTTATAATGTTGTTTGTTGTTCATTAGTTGTAGTTAACTGATCCCACAATCCACATTCCATTATTCCATGGTTTAATAGTTATAATATGATCATGTATACGAAATGGTTTGGGAACAGTTCTTAAGCTTTTGGATGGAAAGAAGTTCATGATGTGTAATGAGTACTTATATTTTATGTACAGATATTTTTTCTGTATACCATCATCCTAGCCAGGTGATATCATAAAATATTCTTAAGTACAAATTAGACTTGAGATAGCGAGTGAAACCTGAGTGAGATCTCGATTCAGTTTCAGTGCACCTGCACCTATGTGAATAAAGTATTCAAACACAGAATACATATATGCAAACGAGAAGTGAGAACCATCTGAGTGAAATATTCAAATATAGCACTAAGGATATACATAAATGAGAACCAAGGACCACCGGAGTGAAAGATTCGAATACAGTATTAAGATTTTAGAACATTAAAAAATTGAATACATTGACATTTTCATTCGAGTACTCCAAACACTGTTGAAAACATCATTTGTTTTGTACTTTTGGGTTCCTGTGTAATTATTTGTCTGCTGGGGATAAAGGGTAGAGGAATGTAAGAACTATATTAATAAATAATTTTGTAATTTACAGATCTTCACTGGAGAGATTTCTCAGCTAAGATGCTGAAAGCACCCAGCAGTGCCGCTTTATGAACCAATACCAGTGACTTAACTGTAAACATGGAAACATGAAGCATGTCTTTCATTCTTAGGCTTTCCTCGAAAAACAGAGGATTTGGCATGGCCGACAACGGCACACCCAAACTATGAAAAATTGCTCCCAAATGCTCAAATTCCTGGTAGTTCCTATAGTTGATTTCTCATACTTGCCTAGCTGCAAGTCTCAATGCCATATTGCCACCGATGACACGCTAAATTAATACACAAGCTTCTGTAGTTGTGATTAGCTTTTAAGGTTGTTGCATATTATTAAAGCTCACGTAAAACAACTTTCATTTCCTGATGATGGCCAGGAAGTTAAAAATAGCTGAAAGCTCAACCAATTTTATAGATATTATACAGCTGGTAACATGAGAAGCTCTAATTAGTAATCATCACCGTGAAAGCTTAAAATCTTATTATCATTTTAATTTAAAAGGTGAGTCAATAACACAAAACAACACTTACATTCATAATTTTCCGAAACGTGTTTTGGAGGTTAACTTTCCTCCATTATCATTAGAGAACACGCTAGCCTTTTGTATTGATCTGCAATTGCCCCGATGTAACTTTATATACATCACATGCAGGTTTCTGGGGTCACGCGACTTCTCAAATACGATAAAAGGAACTCTAGGGGGATATTTAGATCAGGAATCACATTAGATTTCCTTCACATGCGACTATAACTGTGTTATGGACAGAAAAAAATCCTTTATCTTGATCGCAGAAACAGTGGGTTCTCGTGTCTGCAAATAATTTTATACCCTAGAAGTGGCACAGAAATGGTACAAAGTTTTATACCTCACCTCATTCATTTACTCACACAAATACGTGCATATTTACTTATTTACTTGGGAAATATTAATTATTTAATGCTATTAATTGACTCACCTTTTAGCCGTTCCACAACGCCCCCCAGGGCGTTAACGCGTTAGCTGAGGTCTTCCACCTTTCCGCCCAGCTCGACCGTCGGCGTTCTTTGTATCCAAGAACCATACTCAACTAATGGCCGCATTCTCTACATGCCAGCGAATGCTCAAATAGTCACCCATGGAGATGTGTCTATGACTGTAACCATAATCTTTAATCATGTCACAACCATGTCACAAAAATTTCCCACCTATATACCACCCACTCCATCTGTACTGAGCTCTCCTTAGCAAACAGTGACTACAACATGTTTATCCTAAACTACTTCTTCCAACCTAGTTAGGAAATAGAGGGCCATATACAGCAAATGTAACAAACACTCCCAACACTTCCCAGTGCCCCAGTGATCTGCACAATGGATGCCAATGCGAAGTCGCCGCTATGGTATAGCAAACGTGAAGATGACCGAAGATGCAATCCTGGAACTATAGCTTCAAGTCATAAACCGCCCAGGGCACCCCTTCACATATATAAGCAGAGTGGGGGCATCGGTTAATATAGATGTCACGATGGCCACACTGCAAGGGCTAATATAGTTCATAACTGGAGAGTGACCAGGTAGAAACCATGAGTGACCACAACAATATCTACTTTTAGACAGGCCTCAAAAAGCAAGAAGGAGAAAAGTTGCACTGGAGGTTCAATCTCAGACACACCAACTGCAATCTCCTTTCAAAGCAGTGCTCCGCCAGCCCTGACTTTTCAGGCTGCATTAATCGTATGGACCGTTCGTGCTCCTTGACTCTGGTGGAAATGGTCCTGCACTGCTTTGAAAAAGACCACAGAGCCAACTTCAAAGAAACGACCATTGTGGCAAAATGTAGCGGTTTATGGGAACGGAGGGTTAAGGAGGCTCTGGCCATCTCCTCCGAGAAGAGTACACTGAACCGGGACGCTGGATTGCAGTTTAGTCCATCTTGGAAACCAGCCTTAAAATTGGAAATCGACCGACTCAGAAAACACAGATTCCAACGGAGCGGTGAACCACCTCCACACTAGACTGGGTGTTTTCTACTCGGTACGTACTGGCTGACAGTACTGGTCCCTCCACTCTTGCTAGTCATTCATCCTGAAGATGGGAGAGATGTACACTCCCGAAACGTTGATGTCTTTTCATCACTACACCTGGCTCAAAGCCCGAGAGCATCTTGAATACTGATGATTGTCGTTGCGGAGTAAGGGAAACACCTGAACACGCCATTTGGAAATGCTCCTTCACTGCTAATACAAGAAACATGGCAGTATCATATCTTGAAAACAGACAGATTGGAGAAATCCTGCACAACAGACACTTATGGACTTGGCTAGACAGGCTTACCAACATAGTGTCCCTAAGAGCCTCTATGGCCTAAAGGAGATGCAGAGTAGACTGATGCCAAACCTAGAAGGTTATGGAAATCCCGACTTCAATTACCAATTATGGCATCCAGCACCGATTGAAAAACATGTTCACACATAGCACTTAGTTTAAACATAAGGATCACTTGAACAAACTGAAATAAAGAAACTGATTGTAAAGAGCATTGTAAAATTCAATAGTATAAACCAGGTTAAGATACTTCTTGTTTAAAAACATGTAACAAAACAACGAAGAAAAGAAACCCTAGACTGTAAAATTGAATAATGTAAACCAGGTTAAGTTACTTGTATAAAAACATGTAACAAAAGAACAAATGGAAAAGATAAGGCTATCCAAAAAACTATCAGAGAAACTAGTAAGCCAAAAGGTATACGAAATGATATTTTTATTCAGGATTTTAATGAAACAGAACTGGATTTAGCAATAGAACAATTACAGAACAAAAAATCTCCTGGACCTGACAAGATCCACCCAGAGTTTATTAAACACCTTGGCAGGAAAGGAAAAGAAATCCTACTTAAACTGTATAACACGTGTTGGAGAATGACTGTACCTTCCGACTGGAAAAAAAGCCATTATCATCCAGATTTTAAAGAAAAAAAAACCCTCAAACAATATTAATAGTTTCAGACCAATATCTTTGACCAGTGTTATTGCAAAAGTGATGGAAAGAATGGTGGCATCTAGACTTAACTGGTTCCTAGAATATTACAACTTAATTAATAGTTCACAGACCGGCTTCAGACAGAATCATAGTACAAGTGAAAATGTACTCCTACTAAGCCAAGACATCAAGGAAGCTTTCAATAGAAAGGAGGATACCTTGGCAGTATTCATTGATTTTAAATCAGCATATGACTCAGTCTGGAGAAATAAATTAGTTGAGAAGTTGCAATCAATAGGTGTGAAAAGTAACATGCTTAAGTGGATAACTCAGTTTATTTCACAAAGATTTTGCGCCACAAAATATAATACACACATTTCCAAATATAAACAAACATACCGAGGACTTCCACAAGGTGCTGTTCTGAGCACAACACTCTTTAACATATATATAAATGACCTTCCATCAATAATAAAAACTTTAGAAACCAAAATTGCTTTATTTGCTGACAATGTAGTCATTTGGACTTCAGGCTCTTCAAAAAAACCTGAATTAATTAAAGACAGAATAGAAACAGCCCTAAACAAAGTACATGAATGGAGCTCCAAAAACCTCATGACTATCAATGTGGAAAAAACAAATTATGAATTATTTACACTAAAATACAAACCAGTTAATATTACCATAAATTATAATGGTAAACCACTCAAAGCAGTTGATGATGCCAAATACTTAGGCATCACTTTCGACAGAAAGCTAAGTTGGAAAAAACATATAACAAACATCTCAGAAAAGGTTGAAAAGAAATTGCAAATCCTGAAAAGGTTAGCTGGTGCTAAATGGGGCTGCTCAAGGAGAGTCCTTAACACAACATACAAAATTTATATTAAACCAAACCTCTTGTACTGTTCTGAAGCTTTAATAACAGCAGCAAATGCTAACATCAATAAACTTGAACAAATACAAAATCAGGCTCTTCGCCTAATCACTGGAGCAGTTAAATCCACACCTATTGATGCCATGCTTGCCTTAACTCGGACCCCATCAATAACAACAAAAATAGAAGAACAAGCATTGCTCTAACACGAGAAAATGTTACGACTGCCAAACTCTAAATGGACAGAAGAGAACCTCCCCCCTTCAATCCTTAAAACTCATAGTAGTTTCCTAGAAAAGGTAACACAGATTAAATCCAAATTGAACATTCCTAACACCAGAGAAAATCTACTTATAAGAGAAAATCCATTGGAATTATTGCAACCTACCTTCAATTTGGAATTAATAGAGGAAATAAGTAAATCAGACACACCAAAAGAAATACAAAAACTTCTAGCTCTGGAAACAATCAATACTAGGTATCCCACAGAAGAATGGCTGCACATATATACTGATGGATCCTCGAAGGAAAACCTTACTGGAGCTGGAGTTACATGTTCACCTTTTTCCTTTTATCATTCTGTTGGCAGAGACACAACAAATTATGATGGAGAAATAGAGGCTATATACATTGCTCTCCGACAATTATTAAATCTTCCCTTAAATAAATTTAACAAGGCAGTAATTCTTTCAGATTCTAAAGCTGCAATTCAGGGAATATGTTCAAATACTACAAAGAAGTCAACAAAAATTAGAGAATGCTACAAAATGTTAACACAACTCCAAAAAGTTAATAAGACTGTTCATCTCCAATGGATTCCAGCACACTGTGGAGTCATGGGGAACGAAGCTGCAGACTCACTTGCAAAGAAAGGCACAACAATAAAACAAAAGTCTAAATTCAATTTCTCATATTCCTCAATAAAATGCTTGATCATTAAAAATTTTTGTCATTCATACCTACAAGAAATAGAAACAAATGCCAAAGATAAAAAATGGATTACACTACTTTCCAATCCAGATATGATCCCCCAGAGACCAAGGAAAACAGCGGTTGCAGCCTTCCGACTATTGACAAATCACGACTGCTTAGCGGGTCATCTCTACAGAATAGGTATCTCAGCTTCACCAATATGTGTCTTGTGTAACGATCCAGCAGAAATGAACGAAGACCACTTGAAGACCTGTGAAGCATTAAGATCAGAAGAAACTACAGTTCAAAAGTATTGGAAAGCACGAACGCTAATGGCTTCATTGCCAGATGCAAGGCACTAGAAAACAACAACAACAGAACAAATGGAAATTAATAAAGAATGAATAAAAGAACCTGACTGACCTAGAAGACTTGACTACCTGACAGTGACATCCCAATTATGGCATCTCGCTGATAGAGGACCTTTATTTGCATAACCTAGATATAGTAATTAGTTTAGCAATAAGAATCACTTCTAAAACAAAATAGGAATAAGATGAACACTAAATATAGAACAAAAGAGAAATTTTAAAGTGCAAAAGCATTGTAGAAGTGAATAATGTAATTTAGGTTAGATAGTCCTTGTATAAAAACAATATGTAACAAAATAATGTATGAAAAAGTAATAAAGAATGAATATAAGAGCCTGAGACATAAAAAAGGACTTGGGTAAAGAAGATATAGGAGGCAGAGGTCTTGCTCATCAGCAAGACCTTGGTCCTTATTTTTCCGCCGAGCTCTTCTCTTTCTTCACCCTGGCCAGGCATTTGTCAAGCTTCGGCAATAGTTCTGTCTTCATCCCGGACATTTCTGTTTTCACTATTTCCTTTACACCTTCCATCTTCACCTCGATCTTCTCTATTGCTGAAGTCACTGTTGTTACTTCGTTTCCCATCTTGTCCCTGCTGGTATTCACATTCTTCAGTTCAGATTCCATTGTTGTCTTCATCTTCTCCATTCCAGATTCATGCTCTTGATTTTGTTTAACAATTCTTTCATTGTAATTATTATTTATTTATGCCAACAAACTTAATGCTGTGTTTTTAAACACACAAGGCGTGTGTGGGCAATATTTAAGAGGTGGAATCAGGACCAGGGTTGCCAACTCGTACGATAATTATGATGTTTGTACAATGGTTGCCAACCCGTACGATAATTATGGGGGTGTACGATAATCTCAATACCGGCAAAATATAATTTTCACTAGTTTGTCACACCAGCAAAATGAAACAAATTACAAATAATGATACCACTTTGCCCTCATGGTCTGTCTCCACCCCTCTAAGGCAATAATTTCATATCACACTAATCCTTCTACCCTTTATCCTTTCATTGCCAGTGTGTCCAGATCTGGTAATCTCAATGAAGAAAGCTCACTTCAGAAAATGGATGATCAATGGAGAAAACTCGGAATAACTGATATTCTGTGTGAAATAAAGAACATGCCTGAACCTGACAGTTTCTGGAGTGCATGTATTACCTTGGTGGAAATACTGATTTAAAAGAACTAGCTGCCTTTGCATTATCGGTGTTTTTGTTCGTATAATCTGTTTCGTTGCCCTACAGAAGCTTCTTGCGAAAGTTTTTCCTAAACTGGGTTTAGTAAAAACCAAAGTTAGAAACATATTGGCGCTAGATACGGTAAATGAACTTATTCTGTCGTCTCAGCTAATGACAGAATGTGGTATATCCGAAAATCTGCAAGTCACCAAGAAGATGTTAGGGTTTACCCCATCAACAAATTTGTATAATGCTGCAACAACTGAGGAAGATGAACTTTCAGATGAATAGTGCGAGAAACATAAGTGCTAAAGTTGTAATACTGGTTGAGGTCATCAATCTTGTAAGTGAATATAATAAACATTACTATTACATTTTCATAAGTGTTATATTGATATTTTTATTGTTGTAGCATTTGGTTTATGATGTACAATAATTCTGAACCCAAACCTATAATTTTGAGTGGCTGATGCGATAATTTTGCTTTTAAATATTGGCAACCCTGATCAGGACTGAAAACTTCAATGCCATAGCTGGGATTTTTCAGTCCTGATTCTACCTCTTAAACATTGCCCACACCAGCATTAAGTTTGTTGGCATAAATAAATAATAATTACTATCTAAAGATTACTTCAACACGGGACATAAAGTGCTTACAATTTGTAAGTCGCCCTTGGGGTATTTATCTCTGATGTGAGATTCCCTTGTGATCTACTGGGAAAAAGTACGAATCAACTGGGGAATTTAATGTCATACTGGCAAATTAGCCATGGTAGCTTAGTAGTTAAAGCAGCTGCTCGATAAGCGGAAGATCCATGGTTCAAATCCCGGCTATGGCATTGAATTTTTCAGTCCTGATTCCACTTCTTAATTCTTTCATCATCTACTCCATGGTGGCTCTGATGTTGCAACTTCTAACAACGATGTAACGAGACAGTGGTTTGACGAATTCCACTCCTGACACCAGTGTAACAAATGAGAAAACACCAGTTCTTCTTTCTTGGAAACAAATTACTATACTACCAGATTACAACTACAATAATTCTCAAAAAAGCTTCCAGAATTTCTACTTACCTACACCATGTCCATTCATCGAAGGACATTTGACAGATAAAAATGTCCAAAAACAAGCATTACTGTGGAGCATGAAATATAGAAGTGAACTATATCAAATATTGGTACTTCCTTTTGTATCAGAAAATTACTGTTTTGCATTGCCTAGGAACCAAACTAGTCTATTATTGTCAGCGGAGTTATTCGTATCTACAGGTTTGCATACTGGTATTGCAGCATACTACTTAATTTGCATTTTAATGGTTAAACTTCTGTATGACTAATGGAGTATTCATGAGCTATAATGCACATATTGCATAACAACATACCTTATATATTTAAATGAGCAATTCTTGTATATATATACATATATTTATTCCGCGCAACTTGGAAACGGCTCTAATGATTTTGATCAAATTTTGTATTCAGATAGAGTTTTGCCTTTTAAGTTCATCTATATAGGTGTAATTCCCGAAAAAACGCGATTTTACATAAAAAATAACATTTTTTTATTCCCAGTTCTACAGTGCAATTCTTGTATATATATTCCCCGTATTTCAGAAACGGCTCTAAAGATTTGGTTAAATTTTTGTATACATGCATATGTATTCAGGGTTTTCTCTACTCACTTTTGGGTAACACATTCACATCTCTTTCTCTACTCAGTCTTCTATAAACAATTTTCCATAAAAAAACGATTTTGCACCAAAAACATTTTATCCCCACTTTTTAAGTAAGTCATACCATGTTCTGTATGTTTGAAACAGAAGTGCTATTACATTCACACTGTTTTCTCCTCTCACTTTTAGGTAACACATTCACAACTCTTTCTCTACTCACTGTTCTGTAAACAATTTTCCATAAAAAGTGTGATTTTGCACTGAAAAACAGTTTTATCCCCACTTTTATCCCCACTTTTAAAATAAGTCAAACTATGTTCTGTATGTTTGAAATAGAAGTGCTATTACCTTCACGCTGTTTTCTCCTCTCACTATTAGGTGATACATTCACATCTCTCTCTACTCACTCTTCAACAAATAAGTCATACAATTTCGTGCATGTTTGAAATAGAAATGCTACGTATTACATTCTTACTGTTTTCTCTACTTGCTTTTGGGTAACACACTCATAACTGTCTCTCTACTTGCTCTTCTACAAATAAGTCATGCAATTTTCTGTACGTTTGAAATAGAAATGCTACATATTATATTCATACTGTTTTCTCTACTCACTCTTAGGTAACACATTCACATCTCTCTCTACTCACTCTTCAACAAATAAGTCATACAATTTCGTGCATGTTTGAAATAGAAATGCTACGTATTACATTCATACTGTTTTCTCTACTTGCTTTTGGGTAACACACTCATAACTGTCTCTCTACTTGCTCTTCTAGAAATAAGTCATACAATTTTGTGCATGTTTGATATAGAAATGCTGTATGTGACATTCACAGTGTTTACTCTACTCACTTTTAGGTAACACCTTCACATGTCTTTCTCCACTCACTCTTCTACAAACAATTCTGATCATCTATACAACTTGAATGTTTCTATATATCTATTAATCTCGAAAACCGCTTAACCGAGCACCGCGAAATTCGGCACGTATATGTATTTTTTTCATGGAGAGTTTTTATGGTAACAATTTTACTACACAGTATATTACTTTCAAATGGTTTTCTACTCGCTTTTCTTTTACATAGCACATTCTGTTTGCCCTTCAACATACAATTCATATAATATTCTAGGATTGAAATATAAGTGCAGCATATTTCATTCACACGATTTCCTCTACTAATTCTTCCTTTACGGACACAATCAGTCTTCTTTCGCTATTCACCCTTCAACATATAATTCATACAATTTGCTATATGTTTGAAACACATACAATGTATTACATTCATACTACTTTGTTTACTCACCTTTGTTTTACATAACAATTCACATGTTATTCTCTATGGTTTATCAACTTCATACATACCAAGGCCTATACATATCTTATGTTGAAGAGTGATTAAAATCCAAAACAGGTTGACCGATCGCCATGAAAAGTGACATATCTAATTTTTTTCATGGCGAAGGTTTTTATGCAATCCATTTTACCACGCAACGTATTACGTTCACATGGTTTTCTCTACTCCCTTTTCTTTTACCTAACATACTACTCCTTCTTCTGCAAACATTCCATACATTTTTCCATACACTTGAAATATAAGTGCAAAGTATAACATTCACACAGTTTTTCTACTAATTTTTCTTTAGTAAAACACAATCACATTTCTTTCACTACTCCCGCTTCGACGAACAATTTGTACAATTTTCTACATGTTTGAAACATAAATGCGTAGTACATTCACATGGCTTTATCAACCAGCTTTTCTTTCTGTAGTATTTGCTGTTCTTCAACATTGCTTTTGCTTAGTGTGGCTCCAGTGTTTTAGTAAAAAATAAAGAAATAATTAAAAAAGTAAAGTAATCACAATTGGTGTCAGGAGTGCAACAAAAAGCACGATATGGAACAGTTGATGAAACAAATGTTAGCCAAGATGGACATAATGGGAAATGAAATTAATTCCGGAATGCGGCAGAGGAAACAAATATGAAAACCGAATTGGAAAAATGTAAGCTACAGAAAAGAAAATATGGGAACAAAAATGGAAGGCAAATTGAAAATGTAAACTCTGAAACGGAAAAGATGAAGATGGGAATTCCAATATGAAGACAGGTCTATCGAAGAATACTAACGAGCGACTGGCCGGGATTAAGGAAGCCATGGAAGAACTCGACGGAAGTATGAAGGACCTTGGCCAACGTGTTAACGTCCTGGAGTCAATCACAGCAGCAAAGAACTGAACTCCATAATGGAACAAATGCTCGACGAAAACCTCAAACTGGGTGGATATCTATGGGGGAGGCCTGCTTTCAGCAGTACACGTTTTACAACTGAAATGATGGTGTTTATGAAATATTTTTATGTATTTCTTTATCTCTTGTATCTCAGACATTACTCTTAACAATTGCGACAAGCAGTTTTATTTAGTTAACGTTTTGCCTTTCAGGTTTATCTAAATAAGTATCTTCTCCCACAAAAAACAAGATTTCACAAAATCAGAGGCGAAAAACGCCGAGCGAAGCTCAGTCGCCCAGGTACTGTACATAATTAAAAAGTATTGCAAAGTGTACTGAAGGCCCTAAGGCACTGACGAAAGTTTTTCTCAAGCTTTAGTAACCATCCACCACATTGAACTTTACAACCATTAACCAAACGGAACTGGAACTATTTTTACCTTGCCTATTTTGGTTGTGATCTTGAACATTCTTTACTTATTTGGCACAATTTCTCTATCAGGCCATCAATTATGAAGTGCAAACAACAAAATGAATGGCATAGTCCACTGTCTGGATACTTCGCTGTACCTGAAAAGTAAATCATGTTTCATCATATAACATACGATATATTTCTATAGGTAAAGATTGCGTATCTGCTAAAATGTGTTTCAACAGACATACAACAAAACTTAGTTGAAAACTATCTTGACATTTAAAAACACATTCTGCTCCAACTTACTTGTAATAATATTTAAAACAGCACTAGTTTCAGAGAGGGTCCTCTAGTCCACTATTGTCCTCTATGCTCCACTGTTTTAAATGCTTCATCATCCTTAGTTTTATAGAAATATTTACATTAGCGAATCCTAGGGAAGTGCAAAGTTATCCTAAGTTAATAACAATGTTACCTCACTGAAGTCCTTGGGGCCACCCACTATTGCTTTTAAATGACCGCTTCTCTTTTTCAAGCACATACATATAGAACTATCACATCCTGGGTGTGAATTATTGCCAATTGCATATATTACTACACAATGTGCAATGGAGTGCAGCTATATAATGCTACATGTGCACAGTAAATTATGGTTAGTGTTTAGCCTGATACACTATTTAGACTGCATCTTGGCTTTGTTTCAAGAACATAAAACTATATACAGTTAAATAAGGAAATAATGAAGCTATTAACAGTGAAGCAACAAGAATCTAAAGTAAGAACAAATTAGAAACTAAAAGCTTCACTTATCTTAATAATACTGCAAGATTTTATGCAGCTAACACGTTTCAAGTTGACTCCAACTCATTCTCAAAGCTCTACAAAATTTTGAGAAGGAGTTGGAGTCAACCTGAAACGTGTTAGCTGCATAAAATGTTGCAATATTATTAAGATAAGTAAAGCTTTTAGTTTCTGAGTACCTGGACGACTGAGCTTCGCCTCTGTTTTTGAAAAATCCCTTTTCTCTTTTTTTCTATTTGGGAGAAGATACTTACTAAGGTAAACCTGAAAGGCAAAATGTTAACTAAGAGTCATTTCCGATATACAAGAGATATAGAAATACATACAAATATTTCATAAACACCATCATTTCAGCTGAAAAACATCTACTGCTGAAGGCAGGCCTGCCCCATAGATATCCACCTAGTTTCAGGTTTTCGTTGAGGATTTTTTCCATTATGGAGTTCAGTTCTTTGGTGCTGCGATTGATTCCAGCGTTAGCACGTTGGCCAAGGTCCTTCATATTTCTGTCGAGTTCTTCCATGGCTTCCTTAACCCCGTCCAGTCGCTCGTTAGTATTCTCCGATAGATCTGTCTTCATATCGGACATTCCCATCTTCATTTTTTCCGTTTTGGAGTTTACATTTTCAATTTGGCTTCCATTTTTGTTTCCATTTTGTTAATTTTTGTTCCCATATTTTCTATTCCATAGTTTACATTATTCCATTTCGGCTTTCATATTTGTTTCCTCTGCCGCATTCTGGAATTCATTTCACTCCCCACTATGTCCATCTTGGATAATATTTGTTTCATCAACTGTTCCATATCGTGCTTTTTGTCGCACTACTGACACCAATTGTGATTACTTTAGTTTTTTAACTATTTCTTTATTTTTTTATTAAAACACCTGAGCGATACTAAGCAAAAGCACTGTTGAAGAATAAAGACTACAGGAAGAAAAGGTGGTTGATAAAGCCATGTGAATGTACTGTGCATTTCTGTTTCAATCACATAGAAAACTGTATGAATTGTTCGTAATTGTTCGTGGAAGCGGGAGTAGTGAATGAAATGTGATTGTGTTTTACTAAAGAAAAATGAGTAGAAAAGCCCTGTGAATGTTATACCTTGCACTTATATTTCAAATGTATGGAAAAATGTATGAACTATTTGTAGAAGAGGGAGTAGTATGTTAAGTAAAAGCAAAGAGAGTAGAGAAAACCATGTGAACGTAATACGTTGCATGGTAAAATGGATTGCATAAAAACTTTCACCATGAAAACACTTAGACATGTCAATTTTCATGACTTTCGTGGCTTTGGAGTTTACTCATTCTTCAACATGCGATATGTATGTATAGGCGTTGGTATGTATGAAGTTGATAAACAATAGAGAATAACGTGTGAATTGTTAGGTAAAACAAAAGTGAATAGAGAAAATAGTACGAATGCAATATGTTGTATTTCTGTTTCAAACATATAGCAAATTGCATGAATTGTATGTTGAAGGGCGAGTAGCGAAAGAAGGTCGATTGTGTCTCGTAAAGGAAGAATTAGTAGAGGAAATCGTGTGAATGTAATATGTTGCATTTATATTTCAATCATAGAAAATTATATGAATTGTATGTTGAAGGGCAAACAGAGGATAGATGAATGTGCTGCGTGGAAAAAGCGAGTAGAAAACCATTTGAAAGTAATATATTGTGTAGTAAAATTCTTACCATAAAAACTTTCTCTATGAAAAAATACATATACGTGCCGAATTACGCGGTGATCGATTAATTGGTTTTAGAGATTAGCAGTTACATATTTACAAACATCCAATTTGTATATACAGGAATTGTTTGTAGAAGAGTGAGTAGAGAAAGAAATGCGAATATATTACCTAAAAGTAAGTAGAGAAATCACTGTGAATGTAAAATGCAGCATTTCTATTTCAAACACATACAGAAAATTGTATGACTTATTTCTAGAAGAGTGAGTAGAGAAACAGTTATGAATGTGCTACCCAAAAATAAGTAGAGAAAACAGTGTGAATGTAATATGTAGTATTTCTATTTCAAACATGTAAGAAATTGTATGACTTCCTTGTAGAAGAGTGAGTAGAGAAACAAATATGAATATTCTACAAGAGTCTTCCGGGCTGATTTGCCGTGGTCTGCTGGAGTAACTTGGTCCAGACGTTTCGTCCACTACTGCGGTGGACATCATCAGTGGCGTGGTCGAAGTCTTCTTGGTGAAGGTACAGTTGTGTCTTCACCAAGAAGACTTCGACCACGCCACTGATGATGTCCACCGCAGTAGTGGACGAAACGTCTGGACCAACTTACTCCACCAGACCACGGCAAATCAGCCCGGAAGACTCTTGTAGAATTTCAAACACCGGCTGTGAAAGCCTATGCCTAAATATGAATATGTTACCTAAAAGGTAGAGGAGAAAACAGTGTGAATATAATAGCATTTCTATTTCAAACATACTGAACATGGTATGATTTATATTAAAACTGGTGATAAAAATTATTTTTGGAGTAAAATCACGTTTTTTATGGAAAATTGTCTATAGAGGAGTGAGTAGAGAAAGAGATGTGAATTGTTTGTAGTGTTTAACGCCCGCTTTTACTACTACGGCACCACAGGCGGTGACACTGATGATACATGGAATGAAGATGGAGCACCGGTGGAATGAGATGGCGGGGGAAACCGGAGTACCCGGAGAAAACCCGCCCTGACGCCGCTTCGTCCACCACGAATACCACATGCGGGTCCCTGGGATCGAACCCGGGCCGCCTAGGTGGTAGGCGAGCGCGCTAACCGCTCGGCCACGGCGCCGCCAGAGATGTGAATGTGTTACCTAAAAGTGATTAGAGAAAACACTGTAAATGTAATTTGCAACATTTCTATTTCAAACATACAGAAAATGGTATGACTTATTTCTAGAAGAGTGAGTAGAGAAAACAGTGTGAATGTAACACGTAGCATTTCTATTTCAAACATCTACCAAATAATATGACTTATTTGTTCAAGAGTGAGTGGAAAGAGATGTGAATGTGTTACCTAAAAGTGAGTAGAGAAAACAGTATGAATATAATATGTAGCATTTCTATTTCAAACATACGGGAGATTGTATGACTTCTTTGTAGAAGAGTGAGTAGAGAAAGAGATGTGAATGTATTACCTAAAAGTGAGAGGAGAAAACATTGTGAATGTAACAGCATTTCTATTTCAAACATACAGAACATGGTATGACTTATTTTAAAACTGGGGATAAAAATTATTTTTGGTGTAAAATCATGTTTTTTATGGAAAATTGTTTATAGAAGAGTGAGTAGTGAAAGAGATGTGAAGTGTTACCTAAAAGTACTTAAGTTGAGAAACCACTGTGAATCTAATATGCAGCATCTCTATTTCAAACATACAGAAAATTGTATGACTGATTTGTAGAAGTGAGTAGAGAAAGAGATGTTAATCTGTTACCTAAAAGTGTGACGAGAAAACAGTGTGAATGTAATAGCATTTCTATTTCAAATATACAGATCATGGCATGACTTATTTTAAAACTGGGGATAAAAATGTTTTTTTGTGTGTGTAAAAATCACGTTTTTTATGGAAAATTATTTATAGAAGAGTGTGTAGAGAAAGAGATGTGAATGTGTTACCTAAAAATGAGTAGAGAACACACTGTGAATATAATATGCATGTATAAAAAAATTTAACCATATCTTTAGAGCCGTTTCTAAAATACCGGGAATATATATACAAGAATTGCACTGTAGAAGCATGAACGAAAAATGTTATTTTTTATGTAAAATCACATTTTTTCGGGAATTACACCTATATAGATGAACTTTAAAAGGCAAAATCCCATCTGAATACAAAATTTGATTGAAATCGTTAGAGCCATTTCCAAGTTGCGCGGAATATATTTGTATACAAGAATTGCTCGTTTAAATATATAAGATTTGTGCTTACTTTAAACTATATACAGTTGCGCACATAAGTATTGGAACAGATACATGTTTGAACAGAATGATACTTATATTGACCATAGATTAAGAGGTACTGGCTGTTCTTATTTTGAATTGTATTCCCCCTTTCCTACCCTACAATTACCTAGAAGAAAGAACATTCAATTGTTCCTCATATGTTGGCTTCCAGCTAGGACATAAGTATTGGAACGCTCCTCTTAATTAGTAAAGATAGTCATGGGTTGATGTCTCTCATAGGTTTTCTTGTTCCCTGCTAATTCCCCTTTCCATCTAAAGACAGTGAGTGTTATCTTTATTCCGTGCAGTAGTTAACTGCAGTCAAAATTGGACAAAAGGAGCAGAGATGATTACGACGGTTTGTAAGTATGTTGCACTGCTATTTCATAAAGGTAAAGCTAAGTATACAGAGACTGCAATAATAGAAACCAAACAATTTCTAACATTGTTCAGTGCTATTGGAAGCTCCATATGGTGCTCATAATTCAGAACTTGATGGCCATAAAAAATGAGCCAAAGGGATGACAAGTAAAGAAAAAATGTAATGGTTTCTGCACAGGAATTCGTTGCTCAGGTAAAGGAATACCCAGGTACACATGTTCACCTTAGGACTGCTTGGAGGATCCTGAATAGGGTTGGGTACAATTCCAGAACTCCCAGATGAAAGTCATTTGTGAATAAGGTCAACCAGAAAAAGTGTCTACAGTTTACAAATGAATGTGTAACCAAAAGTATTGATTTCTGGGATAAAGTACTGTGGTCAGATGAGAGCAAATTTAACATACATCAGGATCTAGGGTAATTATGGGTGTGAAAAAATGCTAATCTGAATGGGAGCCAAGGAACATAATACGAACTGTGAAACATGGGGGTGGAGGGGTAATGGTGTGGGACTGTATGGCTTCTACTAGTGTTGGAAACCTTGTATTCATAGATGGCAATATGGATAAGCTTCAGTACAAAGTATATTGCAGAATAAACTCAAGAGCATGTTGAGAAGTTGAGCTTGAGAAACTAATTCCTCCAACAGCACAATAATCCTAAGCACTCATCAGAACTAGTTTGATTATGAATAGTGTAAATACACCACATACCTTACAGATACCAACACAATCCAGAAACTGCAATTTCAATCCAAAATAATACAAAAGAACTTCAAGACAGTTTCATGAAATACCACAAAAAATCCAAAATATATTTGAAGGATGCTTCTCTTGCAAGAATTGGAAAATATCACCTCAGAATTTACAAAAATGTATGTTCACTTGATACGTAAAATATTATCTTCAGTTATTGCAAAAAAAAGGACATTCATACTTTTGTCATGTTCAAGCAAGTTATTTTCATCTGTAACCATTCCAGGATTACAGCTATACTTAATTTTATTTCATTACTATTCTTTAGCATAATAAAAAAGGATATATCACAATTTTGAATTCCTTCAGCTTGATATTTACAAACATACACCAACTGGCAAAATCACCCTGTTCCAATACTTGTATCCATAAATGTATATCATGAATGTTGATAACTATTGCTGGATTTCTGACAATGAAGTCAATAATCCTCTTGCTCTCCAATATTTTTCACTGATGGATGGGGCACTGGAAGTGGCCGGGCATATTTGAAGGTGGTCTTGGTCCATTTCCACTTGCAGATCACATAGAGAACAGAGTGGTGAAGAATGTATCCCAATTCTGTTCAAATCTTTTGCCACACTACTTTTGTGCTGTAATCAACCTGAAGGTTGCAACTGCCGTTTTTCGAGGATACTCAGGAATTATTGTTTGAATGTTTGGTAGTTCCCATCTTTTATTTTTTGATTTTTCATAGCAATATTTTGCAATAATTTTTTTTAAATTCAGAGTTGACTAATCTTTTAGCTGCATAAAATGACAGATTAACTATAGATTTTTGTACACTGTTGGTACCCTTTTTTGCAAGAAAATCAGTTTTGTCATCACTCAGTCCACAGTGAGCTGGTATCCATTGGAAGACTAGGTGTTTTTGAAGTGTTGCTAGATGGGTAAGGGTTTTCCAACATTCTATAATTGAAAAATAAGATTTGTAAAATAAGATTTGGTCCCTTCACTCTTGCTAGTCATTCATCCTGAAGATGGGAGAGATGTACACTCCCGAAACGTTGATGTCTTTTCATCACTACACCTGGCTCGAAGCCCGAGAGCATCTTGAATATATTCTATAATTGTTTGGTTTTTTGGTGACAACTTAGAAGTAATTGCTATAATTGCTGCCCTGGAATCTGAGAGAGTAACTGCTTGATGAAAATGTGAAATTCTATACAAAAGATTTTCTAGGGCCATTCGAATGGCTTCAATTTCTCCATCAAAGCTTGTAGTTCCATAACTTAAAGATTTGTAATAGGAAAAGAGGTGATACATGACTCCAGCCCCTGCTCCATCTCGGTTTGATATCAATGATCCATCAGTATAAATATGGAGCCATTCATGTTCTGGAAATCTAGTATGGATTGTCTCTAATGCCAATAATTTTAGAACACTAGTTGGAGTATCACTTTTCTTAACTTCTTCTGTCAGGTGTAAATAATATGTGATGTTTAATGTTTGTGTCCGATTGACTTTAGATATGAAGTTTTCCTTTGAATTAGGAATGTGTACATTTTTCTTGATATCTTGAATTTTGGAAAGAAGGCTCTCCTGAGTCTTTAGTGTATGTGTAAAATTTCTCTTGTGCCATGTATTGAATGGGAGTCTGATCAACTTTTTGTGTTGAATAAGAGCCGCTTTTTGTATTTCATATTCAATGGGGTATTGGTTGGTTAGTATTTCCATAGCTGCTATTGGTATGGTTTTGATAGCACATGTAATTAGTCTCAGACTTTGGTTTTGAAAGATTTGAATTTTTTTTTTGTAT
Source organism: Tenodera sinensis (assembly GCA_030765045.1). NCBI lineage: Eukaryota > Metazoa > Arthropoda > Insecta > Mantodea > Mantidae > Tenodera > Tenodera sinensis. The sequence goes on from CM060964.1 coordinate 304,912,761, forward strand.
TTGATGTTACAAGAACTTTGCTGCAGTAAGTAAATAATGACTTTGCATATACACTGTATCTCGTGTTAAGAGTTGATCTGGAACATCCCCACTTCATTCCTGTTAAGACGTTTTAACAGTGAAGGCACCTTTCTGCTCCTTGTATTACATTTGCTATTTGTTTGATCCATATTAGTTTGATATAAATATAACTCCCAAATACTTTGCTTCCTTTGTTTCTGGTAATTGTTGACCCACAAAATTTAGTTTTATTTTTAGTGGTTTTTTCTTAGGGAAAAGATTTGGTAGTTTGATTTTGTTATATTAACAGTCATTAAATTTTCTTTGGTCCGCTTTTGCAGGTTGGTTAAGGATTGTTGCATGGTTTTTTTATAGTTCTGTACTTTTGCTCTTTGGTTTTGAAGTCCACATTACTAAGTCATTGGAAAATAGTGCACACTTCACACCTGATTCATGTATTTGTTATGGCAGATCGTTAATAAATATATTCCAAAGTGTAGTGCTGAGCACTGCGCCTTGTGGTAAGCCACAGTGTACTTGTTTGTATTTAGATATTCCTTCCATATCTGGTAGCAATAAAGCAATGAATTAGGAAATAACATAGCCATGAAAACATTGGACCTTGTATCCCTATTTCTTTTACTTTCTTTAGTAGTTTTGTTTTGCATTCTTTCCATTACTTTTGCTATTATGCTTGTAAGAGCTATTGGTCTATAATTTTTTATTTCTGATGCTGTTTTATCTTTCTTCAAGAGTGGAACAATTATTGCTTTTCACCAGTCAGCAGGTACAGTGGTTTTCCAGGATAGGTTGTAGACTTTTAATAGTAGTTGTTTTGCTGTTTTTCCAAGGTTTTTTACGAACTCAGCTCTTGCATATTAAAATTTTGAAAAAAGATATTGTGTTTAGTGTTAGGATCACATTCTCTTTCTTGTTTCAAATCTTTCTTAAACTGTTTATGTTCCCTTTTATTGTTTCTTCTTACGTTATGTGAATTAGTATAATATTTATTGAATGTTTCGGCTATGACTGCATCATTTGTTAATATTTTATTGTTGTATATGATAGGTGTGCTATTGTTTTCTTTCCTGCCCTCGACATTTTTTATGAACTTATGGGCTTTGTTACCATCTGTCCTATAATCCTGTATTGTACTTAATACATTATGTTGTATTTAAATTGGATGACAAGGTTTCTATATGGAATTCCATCTTCTGATTTATTGTTTTGGTTAAGATTACAGGTTAACCTGTGTAATAGCTGTTTAGCTCCTATTCTGTTTAATCCCGTGCTTCATCAGGACCAACTGAGAAGAGGTTTCTTTTAGATTTTATGATCTTAATTATTTCTTAATATGACACTGGTTTAAGGAAGATACTGTTTTCATTTCTATTCTATTTGGATGGGGGATAATATTACTGCTGATCAGAGGCAATATTACTGTATCCATAACAGTATTGCAGTGATTATTGAGGATATTAGCGATGTCAGCTGGATTCTTTACAGCTGCATTATTTACTGTTAGGGATGTATTATTTCCAGTGCCAGGCCTAGAGCTGTGAGATTTGCTTTATATTCTTTGAAGAGTTAAGAATCCATGCATCAAAGTAGGTTGCTTTGCAGGCCACTATTATACAGGAAGAGCTAGGCTGCTGTTATATGGGATACTGAAGATTGTGAGTTTTGGAAAATACTTCTTGTCACTTATTGTGCACATGTAGCTTTATTTCACACTCAGTTATTGCACAACTTTTATCAATATACATCATGAATAATAATTGGTACTCAAAATATGTATGAGTAGGCGTAGGCTTTCACGGCCGGTGTTTGAAATTCTAAAAGAGTCTTCCAGGCTGATTTGCCGTGGTCTGCTGGAGTAACTTGGTCCAGATGTTTCGTCCACTACTGCGGTGGACATCATCGGTGGCGTGGTCGAAGTCTTCTTGGTGACGGTACAGTTGTGTCTGAGGCGTTGACTGTCTGGGATGCGGAATTTATACATGGAGGGGTCTTCTCTGATTGGCTCGGGGCTCGCTGAGGCAGTGCGGTTGGTGGAGGGGGGCTAGCTGCATCTCGGGCGCTACAAAATATGTAGTTATATATTTGTCAGTAGTTGACTCAGGGGTCTCCGTCTAGGGGATATGTGAATAGCGACCACAAGGTACCCAAGCTGAGCAGAACATTACTTCCACTTACTGGTGTTTTGCTCCTCACTGTAACTTTTCTATCTGACCTTACCTTGGTCATCTCTTGTTCTCTTCCGACCCCGATGCTATTAGGGTTCCCGAGGGCTAGGGAGTCTTTATTTTTCCAACCTCTCTACTTCTCTATAAAATCTTAACCCCAATATGCTGACCTGTCATGGCATGTAATACGTCCTGTGATTGGTGATCAGAGGATGTGGTCGGTGAATTTATTTTGATAACTCTCCCGGTCAGGTCAGTGAGACCCATAAACCAACGACAGGTTGGTCCTCCAGACATTCTGGGGGTTGTGAGAGAGCGATGTGACCACCAAAGCATAAAAATATGGTGCTCTCTAAAAAGCGGTTACTATTACTGCTATTGCTCTCTTCAATATCATCAGTGAAAAATATTGGAGAGCAAGAGGATTAATGACTTCATTGTCAGAAATCCAGCATTAGCCAACAACAATAATCCATTTTTTCTAAGAAATTATTAAAGTGATTTTTTTTTAGCTGTATTAATTTCTTTTTTTAGTGAGGCACATATTTGTGTATCTGATATGTTGTTTGTTTGTTCAACTGTATTTCTAGCTATATCCCTTTGCTTTTTCAGTTCTTCTAACTGGGAGTTCCAAAAGGGTTTGAAATTTTTTATTCTTCCACGAGGAATATGTTGTTTTTTTTTTTGCAGTTTCTAGGATGACTCTACAGAAATGTTTGTTCCTAAGATCTGGTTGGTCATGCAGCTGTGAGTTTGTTTGTTATTTAAATTTATGTTCCAGTTCAGTTTTATATTTGTTCCAACCTGCTTTTTTTGAAGTTCCAATACAGATTCATGTGATGTTGACTGACATTTGCATTATCTAGTTTTATATCAGCAATTACTGCTTTGTGACCAGAACTTGGGTTTTCTATAACTTGCTTTTTAATTTTTGAAACAATACTGTTTTAGCTAACAAGAGATCTGGGTTACTGCCTGCCCCAGAGTAATGTATGAAGGTTGTGGGATCTTCTTTATTATAAATCAGTTCAAAGGTTGTGGTATTCAAAAATTCTTCCATTATCTTCCCTGTAGAATCCACTTTTTTATAACCCCATCTTTTGCAATGGGCACTGAAATCCCCAATTATGATTGTTTTATTTAATTGGTCAATAAGTGAATGTGAGTTATTGTCAAATTGTGCAATAAATGGGTGCAATTAATTTCTACATGTGCGGGAAAAGCTATGTTAAGTGTTTTAGCAAATACGCAATCTTAGCCCAATATCAACAGTGATGCCCTTAAAATTTTTCCTCAACTTTGTTTCTCAAAATGAGTAAAGTACTTTAAGATTCTAATTTAGTCTCCATTGGGAACTTAAAGGGCAAAGCTGCAAGGAATAATCTTAGGCATATCCCACTGTCAGGCTGGCTGAAAATTAAATACAGATTACTACAATTACCTTTATAATACAATACATTAAGCTAACAATAACCACTATGCCAGGATTACAATCAACTCAACTTAAAAGCATCTTACACCTAATTGCTATGAATTTCACTCAAATTGACAGAAAATATGGCTTATCCTGTAGCATAGTGGCCCCACGTAGTTCACTGAACAGTCGTCTGCTACGGAGGGAGAGGGCATGGTCAACATAACAAGGATGAACACACTGAAAATATCAACTGTGTCACAAGAAAAATAAATAATAATAATTTCAAAAAATGTAGCCCTGGGTGCAAAAAAAAAAAAAAACTGTCACTTCACATGATTACGACATAATAATGATGTTGATAAGAAATAACGTTAATTTCAAAATATGTAGTCCTGGGTGCAAAAAGTCCTTGGCCCTTCATATTTCCTGTGGTTGACAATATTCACATTCTTCTGGGGATTTCATTGCTCCAGCGTTGGCAACATTCCGTCATCAATGCGTAGCAGATATAGAACGTGCAATACACGAGCCGAGGCCGCTATGCTACAGGATCACACAAATACATTCATGCAGAAATAATGCAAATATATGATTACCTTTTTGTTGTTCCAGTTCAAAATCGAAGTAAAACTTATTTTAGCAAAACGCAAGACCTTCGCTCACAGATTATACCCTTTGCTTCTGGTTATTGCCCACTTATTTGGTATTTTGCACTCTGGCATTAAGATATAGAACTGTCTTCCAAAATGTTTAAAGCAAATACAGCAAGAAAATAGCTTCAAACCTTCTCTAAAGGCACATTTAATTAGCCACTGCTTTTACTCAGTTCAAGACTTTGTAGCTAATAAGTGTAAATAACCTACCAAACATATTTGGCTCAAGTTTAGAACAGCTCACTTTCCACTTGCCAGCCAGATTCTGCCGAGTGGGACTTTGCCGAATTTCTGACCAAGTGCTTGCCTAAGCTTTTCTAAACAATATCCACATATTTTTTTTACAATATCCACATAGTATCTTTGTTGCTTGTTGCCACTGTAAATATTTTGTTCCATTTGACCAGTCCATTATTGGCTGTGCTTCTCTGTGTCAAACAATTCGATTAATAAACTAGGAACTTACCTACTATATTTCCGAGGAAATTCTAAAAACTGCGGAAGTGCATTCGGCTGTCCCAGTAAAATGAGCATGTGCACGTGCTCTCTTTACCTGTGCTCTCTACCCTCTACTCTCTAAAATTGGTTTGTAATTAGTAGAATGTGTTGGTGAACGTTTCTAATGTGTTTTCAGTTAAGGTATCTTTTCTATCACATATCACTGTATTTTTCTACACTTTATTAATTATTGCTTAAGTGTTTACGCACTGGAACTGTCAGTCAATGCTTTAAATGGTATATGTCGAAACGGGTTTGAAGCGCTCACTTTCTATTGCCGTCTGAACTGCGCGCGCTCTGAGACCTCCGTGTGACGTATCTTGCCGGCAACCAATGGCAGCAATTGTGCCGGAGTGGCCTACCTTCTTTCTCTAGTTACCTTGCCTCTACCCTATAACCACAGAATAGTGTTGCCAACTATAATTCAATAAAACAAGCTAAACCGGCGTGCCAAAAGCTAGAAAAGGCTAGATTATATTTTAATACCCTATATAAACATTAGAAAACTACATTATTAAAAAAATACGCATGGATCACCTAGCAAAAATAAACGTGGTCTTCATCCCCCTCTGCCTCATTTCTACTGCTGCAGCTGGCATTTCCCTTAGGCTCTTGCATGTATGCAGGATTTGTACCAACAACTTCAATATTTCGTCTGGAACTTCGCATGAAAAATCCGATGTATTGAGGTCACATTACTTTCTCTACTCTTGTACTAACCATTCCTAAAAACTGTTATTCCTATATCTTCTTCGTGTTAGTTGAGATAAACATTTGTACAAATTATCTTATTGATTATTTCCTTGTAGGTGGAAGGAGAATATTAGAATACAGTAGGCTTTGAGCGATTGTCAAATCTTTTAAAGCTTCCGTTCTCTTTGCAGATTTTTTTTTTTTTTTTTTCCCCTTGGCCAAGAGCTCTATCGGAAGCTATACGGCCACACTAACTATAGAGGTAGTAATGTGTAGTACCAACAGTACGAAATTGAAGATATCATTAACCGAATGATATTGCGGACACATTCATAAATGCAGATTTACTACTAGATGCTAAAAGTAAGCAAAACGTGATTTAGTATATGATATAAAAATTCAGAGGAGAAAATCGGAGTAAAAAAAAAAAAGAGTAAGAAAAATATCAAAATCGAAAACCACAACGTCGTATATGACGAAAAATCGCCTGTAAAACGCGCTCATTTTTTAATATAACAAATTGAATAACGATGTTCCATTTGACAGAAATACAAATAACAAGGCATATCTCCGAAATAGTACACTCTATAAAAATTATTCAGACATAAATTGTGTATTTTAGCAACATCTACATTTTTTTCATAGTAAGATTTGGTCTATCTCTAAAGGTTTACCAGTTATGCAAAAGTCGTCCAGAGTAAATAGGAGTACAGAGGTTATAGCCAGAAAATTCAAAATATACATTTCATTTGTGACCACTTGAAGACCTGTGAAGCATTAAGATCAGAAGAAACTACAGTTCAAAAGTATTGGAAAGCACGAATGCTAATGGCTGCATTGCCAGATGCAAGGCACTAGAAAACAACAACAACAACATTTAATTTGTCATAAAGATATTTCAAACCTATGGCATTTTAATCAAAGTCTTCTTTTTATTTTGATGTTTAGCGACGCTGTCAATTGCTAGGATCACATCAGCGTCGTCGGTGTGCCGGAATTTTGTCCCTCAGGAGTTCTTTTACCTGCCAGTAAATCTACTTACATGGAGCTGTCGTTTTTAAGCATACTTAAAAACCATCGGTCTGGGCCGCATCTGAACCCACGACCTTGGGATCGGTAGGCCAGCGTCTAACCAACTGAGCCACCCAGACCGACGTCAAAATCATTAGAGCCATTTTCAAGAAAATCGAAATTTTCCATGTAAAGTGTAGTTTAGGGTGGAACAATTTTCTTCAAAATCTTCGTGTCGCATCCTTGAAAGACATTAAACTTAAATACCAACTTTGATTTCTAACCAACTTTTCGTTTTTGAGTTATGTTGTCCACAGGCTCGAAATACACACACAGACCTTTTTCTAAAACGTGCCAAAGAATCTAACAACTTGATGGAATCCACACTCCCAGATTCAAAAGATTCGGGAATTCACCAAAAGGATTGTTTCATTACGTGCAATAGCTGCAGTAGTGAGATTAAATTATATTATTTTAAAGGTACCGGTAGATGAGTAAAAAATGAAAAAGGCTAGAAAAAGCTAATGAAGCTTAGAAAAAAGGCCAGGAAAGCTACTTGTAGCTTTTTGGAAAATTTATAGCTAGATAGGTTCTCAAAAAGGCCAGATCTAGCCATAAAAAGGCTAAATTGGCAACACTACCACAGAACACCTAGTCCTATAACCTTTCTCTAGTTACCTTGGATGTATTCGATTCTTGAAAGTTCTCGAACCATTATACTGTATTCGAATACTTCACTCGGTTCTCGTTTGTTGATTACTACTCTGCTGTTATCGAATACTTCACTCGGTTCTCGTTTGTTAATTACTACTTTGCTGTTATCGAATACTTCACTCGGTTCTCGTTTGTTAGTTACTACTCTGCTGTTATCGAATACTCACGGCGTGTTCTCGGTTCTCGTTTGCGTATGTTATGAATGCTGAATTTGAATGTTTCACTCGGTTTGTTCCCGGTTTATGGAATAACGGAACGCACATTACGGGATCAGTTAACTAGAACGTATGGACGTCAATGTTATAAATTTGACACTAAATTCATAAATTATGATATTATTTATAACGCTGACATATTATTGATTTCCAAGTCAGCATATCATAAAATGGTGTATCTGCATGTAAACTACTGTTTAACAATGAAAATAACGTATTATTGTGTCATATCTTACTTCACAATATTTATATTATAATTATAATATATTATTATCATCATCATCATTATCATTATTAGGGTTTTGTGAATTGTTCCACAGATTGTTTGAAATCTCATTAAATTTTTGTTCGTATCTTTATCTTTCTCATATTACTGAATATTAAGAAATGAATTACAAGTGGAAGCTATTACCTCAAGAATGGATAGGTACAGAAGACAGTTTGAACATGTTGGAAGAATGGCTGATACAAGACTGCCAAAAGTAGTTTTCCAATATAGTCCTAAAGGAAAAAGGGACGTAGGGAGGCCGAGGAAAAGATGGAAGGAGACACTGTGAAGACGGAAAAGGCGAGAGCCTAATCCATGAAGTGAAGAATTATTATTATTATTATTATTATTATTATTATTATTATTATTATTATTATTATTATTATTATTATTATTATTATTATTATTATTATTATTATTATTATTATTATTATTATTATTATTATTATTATTATTATTATTATTATTATTATTATTATTATTATTATTATTATTATTATTATTATTATTATTATTATTATTATTATTATTATTATTATTATTATTATTATTATTATTATTATTATTATTATTATTATTATTATTATTATTATTATTATTATTATTATTATTATTATTATTATTATTATTATTATTATTATTATTATTATTATTATTATTATTATTATTATTATTATTATTATTATTATTATTATTATTATTATTATTATTATTATTATTATTATTATTATTATTATTATTATTATTATTATTATTATTATTATTATTATTATTATTATTATTATTATTATTATTATTATTATTATTATTATTATTATTATTATTATTATTATTATTATTATTATTATTATTATTATTATTATTATTATTATTATTATTATTATTATTATTATTATTATTATTATTATTATTATTATTATTATTATTATTATTATTATTATTATTATTATTATTATTATTATTATTATTATTATTATTATTATTATTATTATTATTATTATTATTATTATTATTATTATTATTATTATTATTATTATTATTATTATTATTATTATTATTATTATTATTATTATTATTATTATTATTATTATTATTATTATTATTATTATTATTATTGTTGTTGTTATTGTTGTTATTGTTGTTATTGTTATTGTTATTGTTATTGTTATTGTTATTGTTATTGTTATTGTTATTGTTATTGTTATTGTTATTGTTATTGTTATTGTTATTGTTATTGTTATTGTTATTGTTATTGTTATTGTTATTGTTATTGTTATTGTTATTGTTATTGTTATTGTTATTGTTATTGTTATTGTTATTGTTATTGTTATTGTTATTGTTATTGTTGTTATTGTTGTTATTATTATTGTTATTATTATTGTTATTATTGTTATTATTGTTGTTATTGTTGTTATTGTTGTTATTATTATTATTATTATTATTATTATTATTATTATTATTATTATTATTATTATTATTATTATTATTATTATTATTATTATTATTATTATTATTATTATTATTATTATTATTATTATTATTATTATTATTATTATTATTATTATTATTATTATTATTATTATTATTATTATTATTAAGAAGAAAATATATGAGCCCACAATTCCATTCTTCAGTGCCTCATATAATATCAGCAACATCGTGGTCACAGGCCTATTCTTCGGAGCAAGGGGCACAATACCAAAATCATTTGTGCAATGGAGACAACAATATAAGCTCCCTAAACAGCTACAGGACGACATTGTCCTAACGACTATAAAATACTCTGTGGCAATATGCCGAAATCATTTGTATGGAAACCACAACATTTAAATTTGAAAGTACTAAGATATAAAATAATCATTTAACTGTGTCATATACTAACGAAAACTTTTTTTTTATTGTTGTTTCTTTTATTAACCTTTTTATGTATTCATTTCAAACACATGAAAGCTATTCTGTGTCACATGGCAAACCTTTATATAAGGTCAGATTCAATAATAATAATAATAATAATAATAATAATAATAATAATAATAATAATAATAATAATAATAATAATAATAATATTATTATTATTATTATTATTATTATTATTATTATTATTATTATTATTATTATTATTATTATTATTATTATTATTATTATTATTATTATTATTATTATTATTATTATTATTATTATTATTATTTATTCGCTTCTTACTTTCTTTCTCTCTCTTTCTTTCTTTTTTTGCCAACATCTGGGTAGTTTGCAAAAATGTGAGAATAAATTAGTTGTCTCAAAAAATGTGAATTGAATTATTTTGGTGATTGAAAGTGCATTGCCCATAAATCACGATACAAATTGTTAATTTACAATTTAACATTGGGATTAACCGTTGTATTTTCGTGGATCATTTTAATGCTTTATTCGAGAACAACCATGGCGAGAACTGAATAGTATTGCTCTAATGCAGGACCTTCTAAATACCTAATCTAATCTAGAGGGTCCTGTCTAGTGACAATATCATAGTATCCGAGAACTTGAATTCGAATGCAAGAGATTTCGATTAGCGAATACTACTACTAGTGAGTGATAGTATCCGAGAACTTGCATTCGAGTGAAAGATTCAATTCTTAAAAGTATTCGAATGCAGAGTATTCGATTCTTGAAAGGATTCGATTCTGACCATCATTACACGAAACCTAAATATTGTGCTGTGGATATTTAATGAGAAGTGTACTGAATAATACCAACTTAACAACTCTAGAATGTTTCTTTATGAAACAGTTTCCTACAATTTTAATTTATACAACTTGTAGCTTGTAGATTTGTAACTATGAAATAGGCTCCAGGAGCCTAAAATAAATCAATCGTTTCAAGGAAACCCAAAACAATTACTGAATTATTTAATGTTTAGGCGGTGAGTAAACTGCGCAGCGTGCTAATTGATCCCAAATACCTGTTAGCGTGGTAGTTGTTTCTTGGATGTGTTCTGTTTTGAATTCGGGCAAAATGTAATATTTGATTTTATTACCGCACTCCATCAATGCGCAGTGACATCAAGTTGGTGCTTCAAATGTAGCGCCATATTAATTGTAGAGCTTAGTCTTCGGAATTTTGATTGTAAAGTTTGTTATCCTGTAAGCACCTAGCAACATATCTTCTGCTAGTAAAATTCATTTAGTAGCGAAGATTCATGTTTTTGACTGATAAGGATATAGCGTAGAAGTGAATGTATAGCTATGATTAATTAAGCTGAGAAGTCCGTAGGAAATGCATAATTGCCATTGCTTCTATTGCCAGTTTGGTTATCTCTAACGGTTTGTATGAAGCTTTATTGCTTGTAAAGGGCAGTTATTCTAATTGTTTTAAGATAAACAAGGCACAAAGTCTGGTTTGGTAACGTTAAGCACCATTTGTAAATTACTAAGGAAGATCACATTGTAATCCTTGGGGGTATTGGTAATTGTTTGGATTCAGTACCCAATTATTCACTAAAGAAAGATCTGCACCACATCGTCAAGAAGGTGTCTCACACAAATATTAATTTTGTCGAACCATTTTCCAGGTACGATAAGCCCTTGCTGAAGTCCAGGATTGCTGAGCTGAGGACCGAGCTTTGGAGATATAGTGTAGAGAATACTAATTTTAATGTTTTACCTTCTTTCAGCTTGAGGCGAGGGCCCTTCACCAGGCATGGGCTGCATCTCAACTATCAAGGCAAGAAGGCTCCTGCGAGTCTTATTGCAGAGGATGTGAGATGTAGCACGATGTCCAATGTTCCTAGATCTGTCCCTGTCATTGTGAATGCTAGGCCCCATTTTTTAGGATAAAATCATAGATGAGTTTACCTCAATTACAGCCAGTCCCAATATTAAATAAAACCAGCTGAGATTTCTCTTCTGTTATGTTCCAAGTAAATTCTAATATTCAGTTATTTCATCAAAACATCAGAGGCATAAAAAATGAGGTAGATGAATTGAAGATTTCCACTCAGAGCCCTGACAGGTTCAGCGTGTCACTAATTTAACTGAGCACCACATGACAGAGGCAGGACTAAAATGTGTAAATATAGATCACTTTAAACTCTGTTCACATTTCTGCAGGAGTAGCATGCATGGTGTTGGTGGTATAAGTACCTTTGTAAGAAAATATTTGAGGTGCAGTAGCAGGGATGTCATGTTGTACTGTAATGAGCAAGCTGCAGAGTGCTGTGCCACCCAACTGGATATTAATAAGGAGGTTTTTATTATATTAACTCTATACAGATCTCAATTATTTCCTAAATAACTTAGAAAAATTAATTACAGCACTCTATAGTAATAACATTAAGCTTGTAGTTTGTGGTGATTTTAATGTAAATATGAATAATGATGATACAACCAAGGATAAATTAGCATCCTTGTTTAATCTTGAATGCGTAGTGGATTTCCCAACAAGAATTTATAACAACTCGGCAACAATCATTGGCAGCATATTCTTAGATAAAGCAAAGATACCACAACATGAACTCATACCCATCATAAATGGGCTATCAGATCATGATGCACAATTGCTCATAATTTATAAGCCTATTGGTAAAATTAAAGTAAACAAGCAAAAAAATTCCTTCACTAAAATCCGAGTAATAAACGATGGACACAATAATTTCATTCAAGATCTTAAAACTAAAAACTGGGAATCTGTATACTATAGTAATCATGCAACTGTAAAATGTAATACTTTCTTACGCATTTTAATGGAGACATACAAAGCTAACTTCCTGATCAGAAAAAGATTTATGCCTTGGAGACTAAGTACCAAAGAATGGATAACCAGTGAAATAAGGAAGTCATACAATACTAAAAGGGAACTTTACAGAGCTGAAGGGTCTAATGATATCTCCTCAATATTTATGGGCAATGTAGAAAAAAAAAATCCATATGAAATTGCAAACACATTCAATATGTTGTTGATGGCTAATACTGTACTTCTGACAACACAGTCATTAGTCCCCTTGCTCTTGAATATTTTTCACTGATGGATGGGGTGCTAGAAGTAGCCAGGCATATTTTTAGGTAGCCTTGGTCCATTTCCTCTTGCAGATCACATATGGTGAAGAATATATCCAAATTCTATTCAAATGTTTCACAGACAATCATGCCCCATAATCAACCTGAAGGTTCCAACTGCCATTTTTCGAGGATAGTCGGGAATTACTGTTTGAATGTTTGGTAGTTCCAATCGTTTATTTTTTGATTTTTCATAGTAATATTCTGCAATAACTTTTTTGAATTCAGAAATGCATTCATTATATACATCCTGAACGCTGTTGAAGCAAACTTATCTAAGATTGATTACACTAAAAGTGATCAAAACATAGCAGCACTCAATTTACTAAAAAACACAAGCATTAATATTCAAGATACATTTAGAATAAAGCCTACAACACCCTCAGAAATTGAAAAAGTAGTTACCTCTGAAGAGTAATGCTCCAGATGGTGGGACGGAATAAGTACTAAGCTGTTAAAATGCTGCTCAAGTGAGTTAAGTAAGCCGGTAAGTCATCTGTAATTGTTCGTTCTTGTCTGGAATATTTCCAGAGAAATTAAGGTTAGCAATAGTTAAGCCATTGTTTAAAAAGGGTGATAGACAACTGCCCTCTAATTACAGACCAATGTCACTGCTTACCCCACTATCAAAGATTTTTGAAAGAGCAATGTATAACCATATTGTGTAGCATCTTGATCAAAATAGCATTCTGACATCAGTTTGGCTTTAGGAAGGGATTGTCTACCAACAATGCCACACAGACTTACCAATGAAATATTAAATGCAATGAATAATAATGAATTCATCATACTTATTTCCTGTGATCTGGCCAAGGCCTGTGATAGTGTTAATCATGAGCTGATGCTAGAAAAATTACACTTTTGTGGCCTGGGTAACCTCTTGGTTAGGTTTAGATCCTATTTAAGAAATAGAATACAAGAAACTATTGTCAGCAATAAAGAATCAGATCCAGGTACAATGAAACTTGGGAGTTCCGCAGGGGTCAATATGGGGTCCATGGCTCTTTCTTGTTTTCATAAATGATTTGCCATTTAATCTCAATGAACATTCCAAAACAATACTTTTGCAGATGACAGCAGTGTACTTATATCTCAGAAGTCATCAGCAGAAATCTTAAACATAACTGCAAATGTATTTATGGAGTTGAACATTTGGTTCGAAGCCAAAAAATTCATTCTAAATTACATTAAAACACCATAATTTGGAACTAAGAATAAAATGATTCCAGAATTACATATTATCACAACTTCACCATAAATAAACTAGGGTGTACAAAGGTTCTAGGGTTAGAAATAGATGAACCAATGAGCTGGAACAAGCATATACTCAACTTATTTCCTAAACTCAGCTCAGCTTGTTTTGCCTAGAGATCCATGCAGTGGCGGCTCGTGGCTCATAAATTTGGGAGGGCGGCACAATATGATATTTTCAAAATTAGCACATCGACATGTCAGTTAATTCTGAAATTCACCCGAAGATATGTGAAAAGAAAATGAATAATATAAATCGAAAAATTGCTATGCATGACCTTCTATCTGATCATCGAAGATTTTGAATTTGTTCAGCATTGGTCTTGGCGGTCCGAGCTTCTCAAGTTCCAATCGAGGCGCAAAACTTATTACACCTGCACTAAGTACGCCAGTTACACTGTTGATAGTTCACTAATTTATTTCACAGTCCCTGTGAAGATTCACATCATGACACCACTTGAAATCACTGCTAAAACTGGGTTTGTTTAACCATTACAACTACTTTCAGACAGTGTTGTCAACCTGTGGGAGTTGTCCCATATTGTGGGACATTTTGACAAATATTTTTCAGGAAGGGACAAAGGGACTTTTCTGGGGGGAAAAAACTGAGATGCATAATGGAAATTTAATAATTGCTGCCTATAACATAGTGTAGTAATGGTTATGGTACACACATCAGCAAAGATAAACATTTCATGGAAGTTATATACACAACACACACAAACTGTCATTTATGCAATCAGCACTCTCGCTAAGGGCACAGTAGGTTTGCTTACACAACAGTAATAGCCATGCACTAATTACCTTAGGTGAGATTCGAATATGTGTTTGGGGAATAAGGTTTCCATAAAAGGAAAGCTGTATCTACTGATAGGAGGAGCAAGCACTTCAATAACATGAGTCCTGATTTTCCATTATTTGTACCTAACCTAGTATTGCAAGGGCGGTAGTAAGTATTGTAGTTGTACACCCTAAACTCCACTACTAATTTATCGCCCTGCATGTGGGGTGTTTCTCTTCTTTTTTAAGCTAGCAATCACATATTTTTCTTAACGTGGGACACTTTATACAGAAAAGGGACGTTCTGAGTACTCGCTTGAGAATTTTGAGCTTCAGAGGTTGGCACCATTGCTTTCAGAGCAAATTATATTATGATGTAATATGCAAAATTACCAACATGAATTTAGTATTAATATACATTTTTGGTATCGTTTTATCGCAAATATGAAAAACTGTACCTTAAATGGTACGGATAGAGCTAATTTAGTTCAGAACTAAATTTCATTTACAATCAATTTAAATTACAAAATTCAATTTAAGAGGAAGGAGTACATATGTATATGAATGGCAGCACTGTTAGTAGTCAGATAGTTCGAGAAAAATTATCGCAGGCACTTTCCCCCTCAATCTGGGTGCCGCCCGAATTGTCATTCCTCTCCACACCCCTTCGCCTATAGTCAAGCCATCACCGCTCTGCTGGCAGAATCTACAAGATGCAAACATATTTGGAGGGATGAGCTACAGTCCGAAACTGTATCCATAATGAAAACCTTGATTCTCTTCCACGTATTAGCAGTGTAAAAACATTTTCCACAAAACAAAATGGGTAGATAGAAACAGGAAGTGTACTAATGTATTTTGGCACAACGTCTGATGTCAAGGATATTTGAAGTAATTCTTTTGATGTAATGCTACCTTTTCTTGTATGTTTATCAGAAAGGTCCCTGCTACTCCTCCATACAAATATATAATGGTCTTCCTTTAGCTTTAAAATTACTATGTAACCCAAATGACTGTTTAAGATTTAAAAGGGAATTGAGAAAGTTCTTGCTTGCGCATCATATTTACAGTATAAAGGAATACTATACCATACCTTCTTTACCCCACTAGTTTTAACCCTATTATGATGATTGTATTTAGGCATAAAAAAATAAATAAAATAAAATAATTGCATGAAATCGCATAGTTGTATGACATGTTCTATATCCTTAAGTCTGGCTCATTCTAGGGTGAAAAGAACAACATGCAATACAATACAACATCCATTAAGGGAAGTGAAAACATAGCGATGTACTCTTTTGACAAGCCCCCAAACGATTAAAATATAAATTCAAAATCAAAACTAGCAGATGAAAAATGAGCAAAAATTGGAGCAAAGAGTTTCTTAAGTATACTAAAATGTAATAAATTGACACATATTTAGTAAGAAGACATCAGATTTGTATGCATTAAAAATATGCAAAATTTGCATGCATTTATGCTGTCAAAACCTGAAAATATGTTTTGCAGTATAAAAGTTTCATTTACTACAAATGCACAGGTGTATTTTCAGGACATGTATCAGTTAACATAAATTTATATGCTGAGCATGATTCTTCCACACCTATGCAAATTTCCTACATTTGAAAACACTTGGTGGTTTTTTTTTTTTAGAAGGCACTTAAGTTTTCACCTTAAATATATGTTGACAGAACACAAAATTTTAATTTAAGAAATTCTTTCTAAACCTGCTCAACTTGCAGCTTAATTTTTCTTCATAGTTTAAAGCTGTACTCATCAAGTTTACTCTGAACCTCATTCAAAAATGGTAATTTATTTAGTTACCCTGGTAAGAGCTAAAGCCATAAAAGTCATCTCTTCCAATTTACTAGGCAATACAATACAATGTAGCATTATTAATATGCAAACATACATGAGATATTAAAACAAAGAAAAGGAAGATACAATATAACATAATCAAACATGAAGATACAAAGGTCCAACAAAAATAATAGATTAAAGAAAGGGAAAAAAATCAACCAAAATGGTTTTAAGTCTAATGTTCATATAGGTGAACATTATACGGTTTAATATTTAAATTTGAAATATTAGTTGCCAGCAATTAAAATAGTAGTAATAATTAATGTTGTCAGGTATTTATCATAACATAACAGCAGATTAGGTTGGACTACAAATGTATGCTCTAATTTTTCTCTTGAAATATAACATTCTGGCAGTCCCTCATGTGTTCTAGCAGGAAATTCAAAAGACAAGTTAATGTTGTGGGGAATGATGATGAATAAAAGGTTGCAGAGTAAGTTGTGTTTAAGAGCCTCTCAACAACTAGGTTATTAGGGCCAGAGAAGGTTGTAGATACAGCAAGAAATGAAAGTTTCGTGAGTGAGTTTCTTGATTATGACTGTTAGAGATAGTTTGGAAAGCAAGAATGGGGGAGTTGGCAGCGAAGTGATAAAGAATGCTTGTTCTTAACCTCTTCAGGGATATGGACGTGAAATCACGTCCATTTAAAATGACGGACGAGCGATATGGACGTGTATACACGTCCTGTGCGTTTGTGCATATAACCCTTATTTATCCTTTATCTAACTCAACTTATTTTAATTTTCCCCCGTTATGAAACATTTAATTAAATTCTATATGCTTTACTGGCTTACCTTTATATGTTCCTTCTGCAGTGATATGCCTCAAAACAGGGATAAACACACAAGGGCACATCTCCACATTCGCCACAGATCATCCCAGTTTCCTTACGGATTCCTTTCTTGCGGCACACGAAACACCTTCGAGATGGGCGGGACTGGACTTCTTTGCTGTTGACGGTATCCTTTTAGGATAATATTTTCCTTGAAGTCTGAGGGGTGCAGGGGTTTTGGATTTTCTACCCCCAGTATGAAGAGGCCTCTCAACCTGGTATTGTTCAATTAGGCTGCGAGCTATTGATAGTCGAAAGTCCAGGTAGGTCATTGTCTTGTGTGAGTTTAGAGCTCTCCAAATTACCAAACAATTGTATATGGTTATATCCAGCTGGTGCAAAAATACCTTTTTATACCATTTCACTGTTTTTCGTAAAGAGGGATATGCTTGCAATACCTGATCTACTAGATCAACACCGCCCATGTGCATATTGTATTCCTGGACAACGTCAGGCTTGAAAATGCACATTTTGGTATGGGCATCTGTTTTTCCAGTGTCAATCATCAAAATCTTAGAGCTGCAATTGGATAATGCCGTAACTACCCTCCTGTCCTGCCAGACAAGGAAGGTCAAAGGTGGGAGCTGACGCACTTCCATTTCCCCTCTCCTTAGAGCCTTCGTATTCACATCTTTTGGCAAACCAATACGATTTGAACGTACTGTTCCAATTGCATTAGTCTTTATTTTGTGTAAGGCCATGAATAATTTAGGAGAGCTGTACCAGTTATCTTAGTACACAGTCCTACCCTGATCAAGCACAGGTTCCATTAGGTGCATTACTATGGAGCCAGATAAGCCCAAATCTTTGTCTCCAGTATTGTCAGTCCCTTGACCAGTGTAAATGCAGCTATTGTAAAGATATCCTGTTTTACTTTCACAAACATCAAAACTCTTTATGCCAAATCTAGCCCTTTTTGTTTTGATGTATTGCTTCCAACCTAAGCGGCCCTTCCAAAGCATTAGGCTTTCATCAACAGTGACCTTTTCACCAGGCACATAATTTTCTTTAAATTTTGAAATAATATAATCGAAAACAGGCCTAATTTTGTGGAGTTTGTCATTTACATTCTCTGTGCAGGTGAAATGAAGGAACCGCAAAATTGACGTAAACCTGTTATTTGACATGCATTTTCCAAAAAAAGGAGTAGCTAGCATGTCATCTGTGGACCAATACATGTATAATGCAGGTTTACGAATAACACCCATAAGTATAATTAGACCAATTAGCCTGTAAATCTCATTGAGTGTTACTTCTGTCCACCTTTGAATTCTGCTCTTAGGCCCTAATTTACCTTTAGAGAGCAGGTCTTCCTTCACTTTACACGCATATACATTTGTTTCTGAAACAATGAGAGACACTAAGTCGGTAGTAAAAAATTTTGTAAAAATGTCAATTGGTTGGCTGTCAGAAGTCAGCTGAGCCTGGGATTGAACACCAGACCCTGTGCTCCTGAAGATGTGCCTATTTGTATTGCAATTGTTTTCAGCACTCCACAATGCTGACTCTTCACGAACACCTGAAGGAAGTTGGTCACATTCTTCCTCACTGCTACTCGTACCTATATCCTCCACACCCCCCTCAAATTAGGAAAATTCGCCATCAATATCCAAATCGCTGTCACACAGCAAGAAGTCCTCCACATTATCGTGTGTAATTTCAGAAGCCCTTACACCTCCACCACTCGCTAACCTTTGTGCAACACTGCTTGTTGATGCCATGTTTTAGCTCTGAGATGTAACACTCAAAAGCTTCTCACTTCAGCTACAAACAGGAAAGTATACGTATGCATTTCAAGAAAGAAACAAACGGAGCCTGTAAGCTATATCCAAGTTACGAAACACGTGTAAGGAAAAATTGCAAACCTGCTTTATTCTGATGACTCATAAACCACGCATACAGTAGTGTTCTATTTCACATTGTACTGTGATTTGCTGACGCATAGCTCACACATACAATGGGTCCACTACTGTTTCTTTCCGAGAAATTATATTAGGCTCCTTCGACAAAGCAAAGTTAACTTTTTACCACAGTGAAACAAATAGTGCCATTTCAACGATTTGTAAATGCAACTCAACATTGCTGATGATGTACATGTATACTGCATATAATGAGTTTTATACCAGTTTTTGTTTCATTAAAATAACTTTTTACGCAAAATACAGCTGTGTATTTAGGAAGCACTTTTAGCGCATTTAACCATTTAAATGTCCTGCCCTGGATATTGGGTATCCGTTCTCGGCCTGCGGAGCTTTTAAATGGCTGTCGCTCAAGAGGTTAATTTCATTCCCTAAGCTTAATGTATAGTAATTTGAGTAATGGTGTGACATGATCAATTCAACAGAGGTAGTATACAAAGCATACACGTGTATTCTGAGCCCGTTGAAGCCTTACAGTGAACATTTCAGTTAAGTTAGTAAAAGAGAGTTACAGTAGTCGAAAAAGAGGTATTGCAAGTGTTTGTATTAATACTATAACAGCAGAGCAAAAAAGTGCAGAATGGGCTGTGCAGTGTTTTGCCTGTTTGCCTTCCCGGCATTCATTGTAGTCTGCCGCTATCATAGGAAGACGTAGATGAAACCATACATTTTTAAAACTACTTTTAAAGGCTTTACTTGCCAACTTTATGAAAGGAGTTGCCGAAACTGGCCACCATCATTGTCCATACATTTTTGGCACCTGTTTAGGAAACTATCCATCATTCGCTGTAGTTCATGTTCAGAAATGCTGGCAATTTCTGAACATTCTACAGTCCCTGTATACCTGGAACATACGTGGATGCCTACTGCTGTTCATTCAGGAGTTTATGAAAGACCGCTATTTCTGAGTAAGGGTTGGCTTGGTTTTTTCGAATTCTTTTGTTCAGGAGGAGGGAGTACCTCAGGGTTCGGTACTAAGTGTTTGCTATAGGAATTAACTCCATCTGGAAATGTGTTCTGCCTGGAGTTTTGTCATGCCTATTCGTGGACGACTTTGCCATCTATTGTACTTCTCAGCACACAGCGTTCTTACAATGGCGCCTACAGCAATGTTTTGACAACCTTCAAGAATGGAGCTCCAAAAATGGCTTCCGTTTCTCAACTGAGAAGTCAATCTACATTAATTTCTGGCACCGTAGGAGACGATTACCACCTTTTCTCTGTTTTGGTCCAGATTTACTTCCCTTTGCAGATGAGACGCATTTCCTGGAATTGATCTTGGATAGGAAGCTTAGTTGGTCATCTCATATAGCACAACTGAGAGCATGATGTGACTGTCCCCTGAATACCTTGCAAGTACTAAATGGCAAATTGTGGGGAGTGGATCGAACAATTTTGTTGCAAATGTATCACACACTGGTCCGATCCAAACTTGACTATGGGTGTATTGTTTATTCGTCAGCACGACCATCTGTACTGAGGAGATTAGACACAATTCATAATAGGGGCATCCGCAAGGCAATAGGAGCTTTTCCATCATGAGCCTTTATGCCGAGGCTGCAGAACCACCTCTGCAATATCAGCGTGAGATTCTCTTGCCAAATTATGGTTGTGCGCTTAGATGTATGCCTAAGCATCCAACGTTCGCTTCTTTTTTCACCACCATGCTAAGAGAAAGGTATAGGAAAAGCTCGATAATAGCTCTTCCATTTATACTGCAGAGCTGTATGTAATATACCAAGCTGTTTTATATGTGCGCCGTCATAAATTAGGTGACTGCCTGATACTGAGTGATTTCATTAGTGCACTTCAGAGCCTTCGTGAGCTGTACAACCCCCATCCTATTGTACAGCGTATTCAGGATGCCCTCCATGTTTTACACACTTCTGACGTTAGCGTGGTGTGTGCATGGATTCCTGGTCATGTAGGTTTGTCGGGTAATGAAATGGCAGATTTGGCAGCAAAGGTGGCAACCACAGAACCCAGTATTTCCATCTCATGTGTTACTTCGCAAGACTTTAGGCTTGAAGTGCGGAGGGCAGTGCTGTCACGAAGAGTGGTCAGCTCTCTGCGGTAATAAGCTTAGAGAAGTGAAAGAGCTTCCGATAAACTGGGTAACTTCTTCTCTCACATCTTGTTGCGAGGAGGTTAACTTGGCTCAGTTGCGAATTGGCCACTGCAATTTTTTGCATGGTTACCTATTTAAACGGGACCCTGAGCCTCTATGTCCGCTGTGTGACAACCTTTTGTCTGTCCGTCATGTGCTGCTAGAGTGTTCATCTCTAGCGCACCTTCGAGACTCTCTGCAGCTGCCTGTCAGACTTACAGAGGTCTTATCAGACAACAAAACAGTGGTTGATAGAGTTTTTAAGTTTTTAGCGCAGGGCAACGTGAAATTGAGGATTTGAATAAGGAAAAATTGAAGCTATTAACAGTGAAGCAAGCAAGATTCTAAAGTAAGAACAAATTAGAAACTAAAAACTATATGGCTTTGAGAATGAGCTGGAGACAGCTTGAAACCCAGGGTCAGCAGCAAATCATACTAAGATAAGTGAAGCTTTTAGTTTCTAATTTGTTCTTACTTTAGAATGAGAATTTGAAATTTATATATCCTATTTTTATACTCTTTTGACATATTTATAATTTTATTTTAATTTTGACTTTTGCCACTGTTTTGTTTATTTATATATTTTCCCTTTTAGTTGTAATTTTATTTTTTATTGAGGTTTATATCTGGCTATTGCCATGAACTCTTTTTTAAGGGTGCTGATGACCACGAAGTTGAGTGCCCTTAAACCTACAATGGTCCATTTTAAGTTTTGATCCATATAAGCTGTATTACGAAATTAGATTACAAGATTATTCAATGCAAGGTGTAATCCAAATTCCAGAGTTCCCAACAATCACTTAGTTCCCATAATGATCACTTGTGACCTTCCTGGGTTTAGCTTTTCTTTATATTTTAAATGATCAGGTCAATAATGAGTTTGTCTTTATGGTTGTTATCGAGTTGTCTAAATGCATTTGTAAGTCGTCAGCAAAAATATGGTGTTTATGTATGTAAATAGCAAAGCTAAGTACTGATCCCTGTGGTATGCCTGCTTTTATTTCTTTCCAATGAGATTAATGTGATCTACTTACGTCTACAACAGTTTGCTGGCACTCGGATAAGATTTCAACCATGTAGGCACTTGTCACTAATGTGTTTAAATATTCATTTTAAAATGATACCTTTGAAAATGCATTTGTTGTATCCTCTATGCATAGAAAAATTTTGGAATATTCAAAATCATAGGAAATATGCAATTATATGCACCATAAAACTATATACAAACCGAAGAATTTGCAACACGGTGCAAAATGTAATTCCATATTGCAAGTAAAAACAAATTAAATATGCATTTGCATACAAATATGATATGGACACTGGCCGCCGAAGCTTACGTAAGTTATTAAAATACGTTTATTAACTTACCATAAATTCAAACTGTACACATTGGAAATAATTGCTAAAGGAAATTGTCTGCAGCATGTTAAATTTTACTAGCCACATGTTCCCTATTTAAAAAAAAACTGCAGACTGAAAATGGAACGGCATAGAAGAAATATTGCATTTCACTTAAAATTTGAGATTGAGATTTCAATATGAATGCACTTTCTGCTGTCCCATAGGCTAAAAATAGCCTAAGAAATTTGGCTATATATGTAAACAACTCAACTCAAAAATGAAAAACAGAAATATGAAAGTAGTGTCTTTTATAAATGCAAGGTGAAGATCCTCATAGATTTTCCTCAATTTTAAAAAAAAAATGTTTTTCATGAAAAAAAATTAATACTAGCATTAAAATGTAATGTTTGAGATTTTAGCCTTAGGAATAAAATTATTATATTGAATTTTTTTGTAAATAGCCAATGAAATTTGTGTAACTGGAAAATCATAGAGACAGACACAAAAATTTACTTGGCGCAGGAAAAAGTAGAGTTTATTAAAACATACAATTTATGTGAATAAAAAATTGGGCATTTTCACAGTACTCATGATATTTTAAATTTTGGCAGGTTGACTTTTGATGTGCCACCTATGTAACATATTAAAGCAACTATTGTTTTTTTTTCTCCATATAATAAGATAAACACAATTTAATATTTGTGATAAGCACCTATAAATAAGCCCTTATTGCTTATATTTTGAAACTATGTATTTTTTGGTGGATATTTATGAGTAGGGATAAGTGCATCCACATCTAATATTGAGCTTTTTGTATTAATTTTGTATACATGATACCTTGGAATCGGTAATGGGTAGGGAACGTCATGCAGCTTATCTGTCAAGCCTTCTTATTACTTTCTCTACTATGTATAGTAAAGTAGAGGAAGTATTGTATTCCATCCAAAATTTTGATGTTGAGATTTCACTGGGAGTATATGTTTTGAGGCCCCCTGAATCCAAAAAAAAAAGCATTTTTAGAAAAAGGTCCATGTGTGTGTCTGTCTGTCAGTCTGTGGACGGCATAACTCAAAAATGAAAAGTTGGTTAAAAACCAAAGTTGGTAATTATTATTTATTTATGCCAACAAACTTACTGTTGGTGTTTTTAAACACACAAGCCGTGTGTGGGCATTCAATTTTTAAGTTCCAGTTCTACCTCAAACCAAAGTTGGCATTTAAGTTTAATGTCTTTTAAGGATGTGACACGAAGATTTTGAAGAAAACTATCCTTTACATGGAAAATTTTGATTTTCTTGGAAATGGCTCTTAATGATTTTGATTAAAATGACATATGTTTGAGATATTTTTATGACAAATGAAATGTATATCTTGAATTTTCTGGCTATAGCCCATGAGGTCCTATTTAGTCTGGATGACTTTTGCACAACTGGTAATCCGTAGGAGATAGACCAAATCTTACTATACAAAAAATGTAGATCTTGCCAAAACACACAATTTATGGCTGAATAAATTTTTTTATAGTGAATCATTTTGGAGATATTGCTTGTAATTTGGAGAACTTACACTTCTATCAAATGGAACATCGTTATTCATGTTTTATGTTATCCATGCAAAGAGAACGGAACTTGAAAGCTTTAAAAGACTTGACTATCGCTCAAAGCCCACTGTATTCCCATATTCCCCTTTAACCTACAAGGAAATAAGTAATAAGATAATTTCTGCAAATGTTTATCCGTATTAACATGAAGATATAGGAATAAGAGTTTGTAAGAATGGTTAGTACGAGAGTAGAGAAAGTCATGTGAGTGCAACACATAAGATTTTTTTTCTTTTCACTTGTGGTTTTAGTATTTGCTAATAAGATGACATTTTTTCATAGCAGTCTTTATATATCTGGGCTGTTTCGTGTTGATTTACATTTTATTTTTTTCCCATTCATGGTTCATCAAAGTTGCAAGTATATTGTACTTTGATCTACCATAGGTGGCAGGACTATCAATAGAAGTGTAACCTCTGTACAATAGAACCCATTATCCCAAGTGCTGACTTTATGCAAGCAGACATGGGTTCTGATCATCAAGGATATCACTGGAAAATGTGGTTTCTGTGGAAGGAGGGAGTAAACACTGGATATTCACAGGCGATTGGTAGCAGTGTATGGAGAGTATGCACAATCATGAAAAACCATGCACAACTGGGTGGATGACTGGAAAGTGGCCACACATGAAGGGAGAAGGGAACAAGTTTTAGAAGGAAAGTGATTGTGGTAACACCAGTCAACATTTCCAGTGTGGAAAAGCATATTCAGGAAAATAGATGCATCACATATATAGGACTGGAGGTGATCACAGAACTTGCCAGAATCGCTGTGCACCACATAATGCACGAACACTTAAAGTGTGGAAAGGTGTGTGCCAGATGGGTTCCCAAATCCCTGAAAATGGCACAAGGATGTGTGCAGTGATATCCTTCAGCCCCACAGCCAGAATCCAGAAGGTTTCATGTCTAAGCTTGTGACTGGCAGCTAGATTTGACTCCACTACCATGAACCAAAGATCAAACCCCAATTAGTGCAGTGGAGGCATGAAGCTGTCAAAGAAGTTCCGTACAGCACCTTCAGTAGGAAAACATATGGCTACAGTCTTCTGGGACAAGGATGGAGTCCTGCTGATTGACTGGCTGGAACCAGGGACCAGCATTAACAGCATGGCGTATGTGGAGACTGTTTGGAGACTGCACTGTGCAATTCAAAAGACATGGCCAGGAGGCTGGGAGGAAGGAGTGCTCTTGCAATACAGCAATGCTTGTCACATAGCTGGAAAATCACGGCTGCCATCGCTGATATGGGGTTCCAGGTACTGTCTCACCCACGTTATTCTCTCGACTTGGCCCCTTCTGACTACCATCTCTTCGGGGCTATGAAGTAGCAAGGCTAGCATGAGAAATAGGCTATGCTATGAGATTATCACGTGACCGACTTGGTCCTGAGCTGTGGTCTCAGGTGAATATTGCAGCATGTGGTGCGTGTTGTTTACAAGTGGCTGATTTTGATCATAAATGACTTAATTTGTGCGTTCAGTAACACTACTTTAATTATCTCGCTTCCGTATATCGTAACATAATTTGTTCGATGCTTAATTTAATGATACAGTTATTGTGAGTGTATTTTCTGCGTGTGAATTTAATAGTTCATGACGGCCACTTGCATTGTTTCTGGTATGGATTACATGGTAATTATACAAACTATTAGTGAAATATTTAGAGTGGTTGGTGCTATAAGATATTTTTGAGTGTTTTTATAAGTTATTCGTTTTTAAAGTTTAAAACTAGCGTTACTTAGTGCAACCTCAAAGCCTCCAAAGACCTAGTTCAAGATTTTCTCACTTGTGGAAAGCAGTTGTGTATTGCCCAGAAAATTAGCAGCATAAAATTATTGAGGTCGGACATAAATAATGTTGAATGCTCATGTTTAAATAAAAAGACACTCATGGATAAACTCGAAAGTGTTGCTCTCTGTGTAAACAAGATTTTAATAAACAATTTTGTTAAAATGTGGAATGAAAAATCAAGTGACTCTACATCCAGTTCAAGAAAAATAAAGAAACTTAAGTGCTAAGTTATTATGTGTAGTGTACAGGTATCTCTAATCAATAGTCCATATGGAATTGAGTATCATACTCGTACATCAGTCTCGTTGGTGAGTACATGTTAACATTTTTACATTACCAACATGTTCCTAACTGTGAGAGCAAAACATTTTGGCAGGAAACCATTTTTATAGTATTAATTTAAAGAATAATAAATTATTATTATTATTATTATTATTATTATTATTATTATTATTATTATTATTATTATTATTATTATTATTATTATTATTATTATTATTATTATTATTATTATTATTATTATTATTATTATTATTCATGTGTCATAAATTGTAAATGCAGCTATATTGTTAGTATTTTTTAGATAATTCCTTTGTATGCAATGTTTTGTCTTCAGTACGTAATATAAAACAGCATTAAGGCAAGGCTACACAAAAATACTAGGAACAATATATTCCGGGCTTATGGGCCGTGGTCTACTGGGCTTTTTTTTCTTCCCAGATGTTTCTTCTGCAGCTACGGTAGACATCATCTGTGGCGGCAAGGTCGAAGTATCCTAGAGGAGATTTCAACAGCAAAAACTTCCAACTTCTTTAATAATCAACCTATCACTATGGTGCTGTGTTTTTAAAAAGATTATTACTTTGCATTGAGCTATGAGACTCTTTTCTTTCTCTCCGGGCGTGGTAATGGGTGAAATGAATGAACACTCGATGTAACTTCACTATATATCACTTTATTAACACTTTTTTCGTCCCTTATTACACTTGCTATAATTGAATTGACTTTTGTTGCACCTATTTGTATTTTCTTGACAGTTTTTTCACTTTATAAAGTCTTTCAGACCCACGTCCACGCGTGTTACAGAAATATGTCTTTGTCTTTCAAACACAGAGACACTACCAACAAAAAATTGGCATCTCTTTACATGACGCTCTTTTTATATTCATGCGCGTATGCGCTTATTTTATACTTTCCTGTCTAAATAGTTCCTATAATGTTAGGGAAGTGATCTTTATCTATCCTCCCTACACTTTTAACATTAAATATATATGGTTCTTATAATTATACATATTAAATTTAAACATGAAACTTAACATTTATGACGTTTTTAAACAATTCTATTTTTCATAACAATGAAAAAATAGCAACCTGTTTTCATTATTCAACTAATCCTTATCAACATGAAAAATAAATTACATTTGCAATAAATATTTACATAAATGATTTCCTTTTGAGGTCTAACCATATATTCTGTCTCAACTATGAAAATTTAACCACTCAGTGAGATTATTATTCTAAACTCAGGCACAGATTTTCATGCTAGTATATCAAATACTTAATTAGTTATTAAATATTTTGTGTGAAAATATTGTAAAAATTACTTGCCATATAAAATATCCTATGTGACAAAAGGTTTAAATTTTTAAATGTGAATTTCTGCTTTTGACTAGTACAGTGTATTATAAGAAGGCCCATATTGGCTTTTTTTGAGAGTATTCTTTTAGTATTTGTTCTAATTCTTTTTCTTATTGTAACTTTGGTTGTGGTTGTGAAGTAAATACGACAGATGTAGTCGAAATAAACACTTTTATTTCCGTAAACAGTAACTTTGTACACTCGTTGCAACAACAAGAAAGTCTTTTCCGATTCTCCAACAGCACGGCTTCGAACTCGTAACACAAAGAACTAACTCTTCTCCGTCGGCACAACTCTCCACATCGTCTGTCCGTCTCCGTCGGGACGACTACTCAACCTTCACATACGTCTGACTGTCTGGACTGTCCCTTCTCACACTTTACCGCTATTTATATCTCCCCGGCACTATTCTGGAAGCTTCAGGAACGTTCACTTATTGCGCTGGAGTACAAAGTAGAAGATTCCAGTAGCCTCTATCCTTTTCTCTCTTTCGGCAAGCGCCCCAACAATGCGGCCATTCTCTGTCTCTTTCCTTTGCCTCCTTTGCGGTAGTGCCGACAATAATGCGATGGGTGACAATTGCGGCTGTCGGCAATTAGATGCGGCGGGCGCGGTGACACTGCTCCCTCCTCAGAGCTGGTCGTCCCGACCAGCACTATCACTGCGGCATCTCCCTTGCGCCCCGGCGGACTATCCCATCGAACCTCTTCTCCAGGAGGCACGATCCTAGGTATCGCTGTTGGATAGTGTCCCTTGGTCTGGGTAGGACGATGTATGCCATCCTGCTTCGAAATTCTGCAACAGTACCGCCGGTCTTGACGGCCCCTCGTCCAGTTGCCCTTCTTCCTGGTGTGTTGACGGGCCATCCTGCGCACTTGGAAACGGCTCACTGGGTACCATGTCCGCCGACCTCTCTGGCGCACCTTCGCAGCCACCTTGCTTCCGATGGGTCCGGCAACAAGCCCCGCCACATCCGCGCGAGTCGCGTCCACCGCTGCACTCGTGTTCACTCGTGCTCGGCACGGCCTCTCCTGTATCCTGCCGTCCAAGATGATGTCCACCATTCTTTTGTTCACGGCACTATGCGTCAGGTGATTGGATGGCTCCGACGGTCCCCCCATGTCACACGCCAAGTCGGTTCTTGCGTGTTGCTCGTTTGCTTGTGCGCTTCCCTGCTGATCGTCCTCCACGTCATATCCTGGTTGGTTACGTACCCGACACACTCCTCCAGGGGATCCTCGACGACGCCCCTGAACTGTCCCTTTGTCTTCCCCGAGACGTACACTTTCGTTATCTGAAACGGGCGCAACTGTCGCCTCGGCCACTAGGTGCTCCCTCCCCGGGTCTGTGCTATTCCGCCTGCCCCTGGCATCCAGTACTTTGACGCTCTCGTCAACTCTTACTACCAGGGCGCCAAGACGTTCCCCGTCGTCCTCCACGACGTCCACATGCTGGCAGAGGTCTTCCACCTTTTCGCCGAGTTCTTCCACGCCTTCCGTCACGCCAATCAGTTCGCCGAGTTGTTCCACGTCTTCCGTCATGCCAATCAGTTCGCCGAGTTGTTCCACGTCTTCCGTCAAGCCAATCAGTTCGCCGAGTTGTTCCACGTCTTCCGTCATGCCAATCAGTTCGCCGAGTTGTTCCACGTCTTCCGTCATGCCAATCAGTTCGCCGAGTTGTTCCACGCCTTCCGTCACGCCAATCAGTTCGCGCAGTTGTTCCACGTCTTCCGTCACGCCAATCAGTTCGCCGAGTTGTTCCACGTCTTCCCTCACGCCAATCAGTTCGCCGAGTTGTTCCACGTCTTCCCTCATATCATCTGAAACGGGCGCAACTGTCGCCTCGGCCACTAGGTGCTCCCTCTCCGGCTCCGCGCTATTCCGTCTGCCCCTGGCATCCAGTACTTTGATGCTCTCGTCAACTCTTACTACCAGGGCCCCAAGACGTTCCCCGTCGTCCTCCACGACGTCCGCATGCTGGCAGAGGTCTTCCACCTTTTCGCCGAGTTCTTCCACGTCTTCCGTCACGCCAATCAGTTCGCCGTCAATTTTCGCCGATAGCTCCGTCTTCATCTCTTTCATCTCGGCAGCTAGGTTGTCGTTTTTCGTCTTCATTTTGGCAACGAGGTGGTCGTATGACGTTTCAATTTTGGCAGCGAGGTTGTCGTTTGCCGTCTTCATTTTGGCGAATAATTCTTTCATCATTGCCATCATCCTGGTTTCCGAATCTCCCTCCATCTTGGTTCTAACGTTGCAACTTCTAACGACGATGTAACGATACTAGAAGCAATTCGACGGATCCCACTTCTGACACCAGTGTAACTTTGGTTGTGGTTGTGAAGTAAAT
The DNA here is from genome assembly GCA_030765045.1 of Tenodera sinensis. Classification (NCBI taxonomy): domain Eukaryota; kingdom Metazoa; phylum Arthropoda; class Insecta; order Mantodea; family Mantidae; genus Tenodera; species Tenodera sinensis. Next base: position 304,942,914 of record CM060964.1, read on the forward strand.
ACGACAGATGTAGTCGAAATAAACACTTTTATTTCCGTAAACAGTAACTTTGTACACTCGTTGCAACAACAAGAAAGTCTTTTCCGATTCTCCAACAGCACGGCTTCGAACTCGTAACACAAAGAACTAACTCTTCTCCGTCGGCACAACTCTCCACATCGTCTGTCCGTCTCCGTCGGGACGACTACTCAACCTTCACATACGTCTGACTGTCTGGACTGTCCCTTCTCACACTTTACCGCTATTTATATCTCCCCGGCACTATTCTGGAAGCTTCAGGAACGTTCACTTATTGCGCTGGAGTACAAAGTAGAAGATTCCAGTAGCCTCTATCCTTTTCTCTCTTTCGGCAAGCGCCCCAACAATGCGGCCATTCTCTGTCTCTTTCCTTTGCCTCCTTTGCGGTAGTGCCGACAATAATGCGATGGGTGACAATTGCGGCTGTCGGCAATTAGATGCGGCGGGCGCGGTGACACTATGCTATCTAAAACATTCTGAAAATAGCAACTTTTTCATATTTTAACATATAATTTTCCAAACATGAACATTTAAAGGAAAAGGGGAATGTGAAATTCCTTATTTGCATATTATGGACCTAACCTATAAATTTCATTAAGCTAAATGTAAAACTTTGACATATGAGACATTTTGTGCACTGAAAAATATTAGGAAAACAATTTTCTCAGAAAATGAGTTTTAAAGAATGGTTGTTTAAATTTTATTCTTCTAACCTTTGCAGGGAGCTAAACTTTTCCTCCTGTATACATGTGACACTCTTTCTGCTATTTCTTCTGCTGTGCAGCCAGCTTACCATATTTCAGCATCCTGCGGGATGATTTTTATCACACTGACCAAAAGTGGCACTCTGCTGAAGTATATTACTATCTCTCTGCTCACTGGTCTTTATCCCTAATTCATTTACACTAAATACTGAAATGATTGCCTCCAGTTTTTGCATTTCCTTACAGCCCGTGTTCAAATCTACAACAGCACATGTCACTTCGAGCTCAGTTTTCTTTTTTGAAACAAAAGTTTCATTCGCACACCCATTCCACATCAGGGAGTGTAAGCATTCATTTGCATTCTATGTTTTCCCTGCTGTACATCTTTCCAATATCTCATCAGAAGCTAAATGAATGTGCAATAGCACCACTTTCTTGATAACTTCTTTTGAAAGGGCTGTCTTCATGTTTGTGTTGTCTTGCTTCGATGGCTGTTCTCCTTTGGCAATGGCACAATTAATATACATGTCCCAGTGTCAAAGTTTTCCACTTAGCTTAGTGAAATTTGCAGGTTAGGTCCATGGTATGTAAATAAGAAACTTTACATTCTCCTTTTCTTATAAATGTTCATGTTTTGAAAACTGTATGTTAAAATATAAAAAAGTTACTATTTCAGAATGTTTTAGGTAACATACGACAAAAAATATTGAACAAATGCCAAAAGAAATCTCTCAAAAAATTAGAATATGGGTTTTCTTATATTACAGTGCACTAGTCAAAAACAGAAATTCACCATTAAAATTTAAAATCTTTTGTCACATACAACATTTTATATAGCTAGTAATTTTTACAATATTCTCGCACAAAATAATTGATAAATAATGAAGTATTTGATATAGCAGCATGAAAATTAGTCTGTTAGTTTACACTTATGTTCTCATTATGTGGTTACATTTTCATAGTGATAGGTTGATTATTAAAGAAGCTGGAATCTTCAGTGTAGCCTTACAGGGCTTTTAAGCATTAATGACCACCTGCAGGTGTCTCTTTAAATGGTGGTATAGCGACCTAAGGTGGTACAAATAACAAAAATAGCATGTCTTCTACTTCTACACACCCTAAGCTACCAAAGCAATGCCAAAAAAAAAAAAAAAAATTCCAAGATTTTAAACATTTGACCAAATTAATTAAGGAAATTGAAGCTATTAACAGTGAAGCAACAAGATTCTAAAGAATACTTTAGAATTTTACCAAATTTTTGGTGTAGCCTTGTCTTAAAAACATTGCTTAGGCTATCACTATTTACAAAATGCATTTACAAAATGCTTATGTAAATAATGTGAATATTCAGATTTAAAATGAGATAATAATAATGATGATGATGATATTAATAATAATAAACAAAAGTCAACGAATTTATAAATTGATTTTTTTAAATGCTGACTCGCTCTGAAAATAGTATCTCCATATACTTCATACAGCTAATAAGTCACTGCATAGTATATATTACAACAGAGGGATTTGGAAATTTGCTTGCATTAATATTGTGTATCATACTGCAAGCATATGTGCAATAGACTTCTAAAGAGTGGTTTGAGTAGTTATCAAATTAATGGGACAAGTGTGTGCAGCTTAATGGAGACTTTGAGAAAATGAATGTACCTTCTGAGGCATAGACGTTCTTAGTGTAAAAAAAATGTTAAGTGTAAATCAACATGAAACATCCCTTGTAGTATCATTTATGTGAATAAAAATTTATTTTATATAATGTGTCAGTAAGAAAGAGTGGAGTAATGCAAGTCTGCTATTTACATCAAATGGCAGAGCAGATAGTATCAAAAAGTATCTAGCTATCTGCTTCTTGTGGCATGACAGAGCTCCAGAAGATATTAAGCTTCTCTTCGTCTTTTCCAACATCCAGAAAGAGCTTGATCCTCTGATGCAAATATTGAAAACCGATCACTGTAGTCTTTAGATGTTTTGTATTTCCTTGCCTGATATACAGAAATTATGTTCTTTTATGAACCTAAAGACAAGTATGAAAGTTAGATTCATAACTAAAACCTACATTCTATATAAATCTTGTCGTTTGACAACACCATCATTTTGAAGGTTTCTCATTTGCTGTAAATGGTATTTTATATTTGCATTACTAATATAATAAATCCTTTTATTGGAGGGTTTTATCCTAAACTCATATTTGTAAGGTATTGCTGTGAAACAATGCAATTTATTTGGCAGAGTTCTCAATTGAATGTGTGGGGAAAAAGAATCTATAATTTTCTAAAAATGAGTCATTAAAAGTTATCAGATTTTCTCCTACATTAGTGTATCTAGAATTATGAAAGAAACAGGTTAACTTTCTTTAAACATATCAAACCACAAAGTAAACTACAGTCAGTCTGAATATAGTTCTTAAATTTGTTACTGTAGAGTCGATGATGCAATGGCATGTGGAAATAAATAAGCCCTGATAATAAAGAAAACACCAGACGAAGTAAGTTCTGTTTTACTTCACTACAATGTTACAAAGAACAAAGCTTAAATATGTGATATTTTCTGTAGTCTTTAAGTGATAGGTTTACAGTAGAAAATGTTCACATCAGCAGACATTCAATTGGGCAATGCATTACATGTTTTTAGGAATTATAGATAATGCATTTTACTTAGGAAAAAAATGAATTTTATGCTGCCATCTTATGAAATGTTATACACCATATATACTGCTCTTTGTTTAGATTAAATTAGTAAAAGATAAACTGATGAAAATAGTCAAAAAGTAGTTTTCTAAACAGGCAAAGCAGGTCACACCAAGACCATGAACATTTAAAAATGGTTCTTATGAAGTATTTGCAGGTGCTGCAGGCAGTTAAAACTTCCTAGCTGTACAAAGTAGAAAATGGAGGGTCTAATGTATGTGAAAATCTTAAAAGTTGGTTTCTTCTGGAAAAAGTCATATTTTCAGTTTCCCCTTTGTTAAAGGTATTACAGCAAAATGAAAGACAAGCTGTATTAAAGAGTATAATATTACTATGATGCTCATTGTATTATTCAGTAAGTTTTGTACTGACTAATTATTTCTTCATACAGGCTCAATATGAGAGTACGCAAGTTGTCAGCATTGCTGGGTGCAGTGCTTGTGCTGGTTGGTTGTTTCGTTTTGTATATGATGATGGATTTGGCTGTCTTCCCACCAGATATGCATGAGGTAATATCACATTGTTTTTTATAAACCATTTATTATGTGAGATGACATTCAGATTCAGTATTAGCACAACATATGAGGGTGGTTTAACAAGTACCCATGTCTCAAAATAGGCGTGGTTGCTAACGCAACTTGTGTTACCATTATGTACTGTCATTTGTTACATGTCTCAACAAATTTGGTACTATTCATAGGTTAGTTTGGATTTCGTGGACATTTCAGTTGTTAGTGTTTTTACAAAAATGGAAAAAGTGCAGTATTGTTCGGTGATTTGCTTTTTACTTTTGGATGGGAAAACTTTCAAGAAGATAAAAGCAATATTTGATGCTGTTTATGGGAAGCTTTTGCCATTTATGACAACTGTTAGATACTGGTTCAACAACTTCAAATGTGGTCAAACATTCTTTTTTGATGAGGAGTACCCAGAACGCTGAGAAGAAATAGTTGCCAAGTAAGTTGTTGAAAGTTCACAATATGATTCTCAATAATTGTTGAACAAAAGTTTGCAACATGGCAGTGGCCATAGATGTGTCAATGGGAATGGCAGTTCACATTTTGCATGATAAGTTTGACATGAAAAAGTTGTCAACCTGATGGTTGCCATGTTTGCTCATATTGGACAACAGGTGGGTGCTGCTTTCAATCTCCAAGCTGTGTTTGGAGCTGTTTAACCAGAATTTGAAGCTTTTTTGCATTGAATTGTCACTGTCAATGAAACCTGAATCCGTTATACTCTGGAAATCAAACAACAATAAAAAGAAAGTGAGTTGCTTGTAGAAAATCTGCCCCAATGAAGGCAAAGACAGTCCCATTGGCTGGAAAAGTGTTGGCAACAATTTTGTGAGATGCTAAGGGTGTCATACTCATTGACTGCTTGGAAAATGGAAAAATGATCACTGGGCAATACTGCAGTGGGTTAATTGGCCTGATTAGACAGAATCAAAAGTTAAAGGAGACATGGCCCCATTTGGCACTGAAGAAAGTGGTGTTTCACCACAACCATGCATCAGCACATTCATCTGCCAAACTGCAAGAATTCCATTATGAATTACTGCCACACTTCCCATATTTGCCTGACCTGACTCCCTGTGATTTCTTCTTGTTCCCAAACAACTAATAGCTCACAGGAACAAAATTTAGATCAAATAAGGTCATTTTTGAGACAGGCATATTTTGCAGAGCTTAACAATTCCTATTTGGAGGAGCAGTTAAAAAAATGAAAGGAACATTGTGAGAAGTGTATATCCCTAAAAGGGTACTATGTTAACAAGTAATAATTTATATTTGAAAAAATTGGCATTTTCGTTCTACTTGAACTGCCCTCATATGTACATTTATTATCTAAATCAGTGCATCTAAGTTGTACCCCTTGGCTCTCGTTTTAGGAATAATTTTACTGCTGTATTTATATGCCAATTACAAAATATTAGTATAATCATACTGAAATTTAACAAAGTTTGCATAGGGTAGAAAGACCGCATGTAAGAACTTGACTGTTTTAGCTAGAAGAATGTGAAATCAGAAAGATTTTGTTTCCTGTAAAGCAGTTCCCAGAAATGTCCTACATTTTAACCTAGTATACAGGTTGTAAAGGGGTAGTATGAGACTGAAAAATTCAATGCCATAGCCAGGATTTGAACCATAGATCTTCTGGTCTCCATCAGGCTGCTCTAACCCCTGAGTTACCACGGCAGAGTGCTGACATGACATCAAATTCTCCAACTCACCCACGTTTTCCTGGTGAACCACACAAGGAGATCTCAAATACATATGAGATACCATACCCTAATGGCTACTTACTATGCTGTAAGTACTTAAGTCCCAGGCTTCGTAGTTTAACTATAAGGTCAAGTCCTGTCTATGGCATTGAATTTTTAGGTCTTGCTCTACCCCTTTATAACCTTGTCCTACATGTGGCCAGTGTGGAAGAGCAATTAATTTCCATAGTATAAATGTCTTGGGGGAGAAAAATCCAAAATTTGCTAAAGTGAAGCATTTTGTTGAAATTTGTTTGTACATTGTTTTTGTCAGCAAGATCCTCTGCTACATACCTAATATCACGAGGTATACAAATGCCCAAAGCTTACGTTGTAACAAAGGGCGACAACATTGCCAGACCACTGTTTGTGTTGTTTGTTTGAGAGGTGTTGAAAGAAATGCAGCAATTACCAGAAGGTCCTGGAGTAACAGCAAGTTACCTCTGAATACCCTGTGTCAGAACTTTCTAGAATCTTGGACATTTCTTGAAATCTTACATCTTTTAACAAGAGGCAGCTGGGATGTTAATGATCAGCTAGTCAGTAGGATTGAAATCCAAGCAATGTGACGTAGGTAATTAAACTAAACAAAAGTAAAGCAGCAAACTAATTTCTACAATGGATGAGCATCAGTTGATCAGTGTGTGTCAGAAGTGGTGTGATTTTTACTGCTAGCACCATATAATTATGCAGAAAAGGGACAAATGAGCTACACTGGTGCTATAAAAGGTAGCATAAGCAAATAAGGCTAACATTAACATGACTGGATACAGCATTTAGTTACACCAGACGAAAGTTCAAAATTTGCTTGTCACAGCAGTTTAGTAATGATTTTAAAAAATCTGATGTGTTGCACTCACATGACTTTCTCTACTCTTGTACTAACCATTCTTACAAACTCTTATTCCTATATCTTCTTCGTGTTAGTTAAAATAAACATTTGTACAAATTATCTCATTGCTTATTTCCTTGTAGGTGCAAGGGGAATATTGGAATACAGTAGGCTTTGTGCGATAGTCAAATCTTTTAAAGCTTTGAGATTCCGTTCTCTTTGTACACGTAACATATAAAAAAATGAACAACGATGACCCATTTCACGAAAGTTCCAAGTTTTCCGAAACTCACACACATAACAAGGTATATCTCCGAAATGGTTCACCCTACAAGAAAATTTATTGAGACATAAATTGTGTATTTTAGCAAGATCTACATTTCTTGTATAGTATAATTGGTCTATCTCTAACGGTTTACCAGTTATGCAAAAGTCGTCCAGAGTAAATATGACTACAGGGGCTATAGCCAGAGAATTCAAGATATACATTTCATTTGTCATAAAAATATCTCAAACATATGACATTTTAATCAAAATCGTTAGAGCCAAATTCAAGAAAATAGAAAATTTTTGAAAAATTTTCCATGTAAAGGGTAGTTTAGGGTGGGGCTATTTTCTTCAAAATCTTCGTGTCACATCCTTGAACGACATTAAACTTAAATACCAACTCTTTGGCTTTTAACTGACTTTTCGTTTTTGAGCTATGCTGTCCACAGACTGACAGACACACAGACACACACACGGACCTTTTTCTAAAAATGCTTTTTTTGGATTCAGGGGGCCTCAAAACATGTATTTCCGGTGAAATCTCGACTTCGAATTTTTGGGTGGAATACAATACTTCCCCTACTTACCAGTAGAGAAAGTAAAAATGGTACAAAGAGAAGTAACTGTTGCAATAATTGCTGTCGTAGGTCTGTTCTCTGTTTCAGAAAGCTTTTAACTAATGTTAGCATTCTGTTTCATAAATCCATTACGTAATAATATTACAGTATATTTAAAATGTTGTTGGCTAATGCTGGATTTCTGACAATGAAGTCATTAGTTCTCTTGCTCCCAATATTTTTCACGATGGATGGGGCACTAGAAGTGGCTGGACATATTTGAAGATGGTCTTGGCCCATTTCCTCTAGCAGATCACATAGAAGACAGAGTGATGAAGAATATATCCCAATTCTGTTTAAATGTTTTGCCAGACAATCATGTCCTGTAATCAACCTGAAGATTGCAACTGCCGTTTTTCGAGGATACTCAGGAATTACTGTTTGAATGTTTGGTAGTCCCCACCTTTTATTTTTTGATTTGTCATAGTAATATTTTCCGATAACTTTTTTGAATTCAGAGTTGACTAATCTTTTAGCTGCATAAAATGGTAGATTAACTATAGATTTCTGTACACGAAACATTCAATAAATATTGTGCTAATTCACATAAAGTAACAAGAAATAATAAAAAGGAACGTAAAGAATTTAAGAAAGATTTGAAACAAGAAAGAGAATGTGATCCTAACACTCAGTGCAATATCTTTTTTCAAAGTTTTAATACGCAAGAACTGAACATTGCAATAAATAATCTAAAAAACAAAAGGTCTCCTGGACCAGATCACATACATCCAGAGTTCATAAAAAACCTTAGAAAAACAGCAAAACAACAACTACTGAAACTTTACAATCTATCCTTGAAAACCACTGTACCTGCTGAATGGCGAAAAGCAATAATTGTCCCACTCTTGAAGAAAGACAAATCAGCATCAGAAATAAAAAATTATAGACCAATAGCTCTTACTAGCATAATCGCAAAAGTGATGGAAGGAATGGTGTCAAACAGGTTAAATTGGTTTCTAGAATCACAAAATTTAATATCCCCATGTCAAGCTGGATTCAGAGAGTTCCGCTCTACAAATGAACAAGTCTTACTTCTCAGTCAAGAAATCAAGGACTCCTTCAATAGAAAAGAAGATAATTTATCAGTTTTTATCGATTTCCAAAGTGCATATGATTCTATATGCAGAACAAAACTACTAAAGAAAGTAAACAAAAATAGGGATACAAGGTCCAATGTTTTCATGGCTATGTCATTTCCTAACACAAGGCTTTATTGCAACCAGATATGGAAGAAATATATCTAAATACAAACAAGTACACCGTGGCTTACCACAAGGCACAGTGCTCAGCACAACACTTTTTAATATATTTATTAACGATCTGCCACAACAAATACAAGAATCAGGCTTGAAGTGTGCACTATTTGCTGATGACTTAGTAATGTGGACTTTAAAACCAAAAAGCAAAAGTACAGAACTGGAAAAAACCATGCAACAATCCTTAACCAACTTACAGAGGTGGACCAAAGAAAATTTAATGACTGTTAATACAACAAAATCAAACTACCAAATCTTTTCACTAAGAAAAAAACCACTAAAAATAAAACTAAATTTTGAGGGTCAACAATTACCAGAAACAAAGGAAGCAAAGTATTTAGGAGTTACATTTGATACCAAACTTAAATGGACCAAACAAATAAAAAATGTAATACAAAGAGCAGAGAGGCGCCTTTCACTGTTAAAACGTCTAACAGGAATGAAGTGGGGATGTTCCAGAGCAATTCTTAACACAACATACAATGTATATATAAAGCCATTATTGACTTACTGCAGCGAAGTTCTTGTAACAGCAAACACAAAAAAAAATTCAAATCTTTCAAAACCAAAGTCTGAGATTAATTACAGGTGCTATCAAAACCACACCAATAGCAGCTATGGAAATACTAACCAACCAATACCCCATTGAATATGAAATACAAAAAGCGGCTCTTATTCAACACAAAAAGTTGATCAGACTCCCATTCAATACATGGCACAAGAGAAATTTTACACATACACTAAAGACTCAGGAGAGCCTTCTTTCCAAAATTCAAGATATCAAGAAAAATGTACACATTCCTAATTCAAAGGAAAACTTCATATCTAAAGTCAATCCAACACATACATTAGACATCTCATATTATTTACACCTGACAGAAGAAGTTAAAAAAAAAGTGATACTCCAACTAGTGTTCTAAAATTATTGGCATTAGAGACAATCCATACTAGATTTCCAGAACATGAATGGCTCCATATTTATACTGATGGATCATTGATATCAAACCAAGATGGAGCGGGTGCTGGAGTCACATGTCACCTCTTTTCCTATTACAAATCTTTAAGTTATGGAGCAATTGGAATGGCCCTACAAAATCATTTGTACAGAATTTCACATTTTCAGCAAGCAGTTATTCCCTCAGATTCCAGAGCAGCAATTATAGCAATTACTTCCAAGTTGTCACCAAAAAACCAAACAATTATAGAATGTTGGAAAATGCTTAGCCATCTAACAGCACTTCAAAAACACCTAGTCTTCCAATGGATACCAGCTCACTGTGGACTGAGTGGTAATGAGAAAGCTGATTTTCTTGCAAAAAAGGGTACCAGCAGTGTACAAAAATCTATAGTTAATGTACCATTTTATACAGCTAAAAGATTAGTCAACTCTGAATTCAAAAAAATTATTGCAAAATATTACTATGAAAATCAAAGAATAAAAGATGGGAACTACCAAACATTGAAATAGTAATTCCTGAGTATCCTCGAAAAACAGCAGTTGCAACCTTCAGGTTGATTACAGGACATGATTGTCTGGCAAAACATTTAAACAGAATTGGGATATATTCATCACTCTGTCCTCTATGTGATCTGCAAGAGGAAATGGATTGAGACCACCTTCAAATATGCCCGGCCACTTCTAGTGCTCCATCCATCAGTGAAAAATATTGGAGAGAAAGAGGATTATTGACTTCATTGTCAGAAATCCAGCATTAGCTAACAACAGATTTCTGTACACTGCTGGTACCATTTTTTGCAAGAAAATCAGCTTTGTCATTTACCACTCAGTCCACAGTGAGCTGGTATCCATTGGAAGACTAGGTGTCTTTGAAGTGCTGCTAGATGGGTAAAGATTTTCCAACATTCTTTAGTTGTTTGGTTTTTTGGTGACAATTTGGAAGTAGTTGCTATAATTGCCGCCCTGGAATCTGAGAGAATAAGTGCTTGATGAAAATGTGAAATTCTATGCAAAAGATTTTGTAGGGCCATTTAAATTGCTACAATTTCTCCATCGAAGTCTGTAGTTCCATAACTTAAAGATTTGTAATAGGAAAAGAGGTGACACATGACTCCAGCCCCTGCTCCATCTCGGTTTGATGTCAGTGATCCATCAGTATAAATATGGAGCCATTCATGTTCTGGAAATCTAGTATTGATTGTTCCTAATGCCAATAATTTTAGAACACTAGTACGAGTATTTAAAATAGTAGACTGTTCACTAATAATATCATGAAATATTTTGAGGAAAGAATAAGGGTGACAAAACTGACTAATTCTATCAGGCTCAGTTTTATGAGAAAGTCCACACTAATAATATTATAGGGGAAGCAGCTTGATATGTTGGTGTATGTTTGCACAATAGTTTACACAAAATCAGTAGCATCTATAATTCTGACCCTAATGGTAATGAAACTTTTGCAAATCTGACCCAAAGAGATAGTAAATGTGCATTGTCCAAGAAATTTTAGGACAAGAATAAGTTATAATTGGAAAGAAGAAATAAACAAGTAGAAGAGGCTTTTTTTAAGTGGTGAAACATTTGATTATGTGCTTGAAAGAATAAATGTATTAGAAGGTACTCTAGATCATTACATGTCAGTGGGATGTATGGCATTATCACCAGAGAAGCAATTCCAAATTGCTCTGCTTAGGTAATGGAGTGCATTATCATTGTATTTTTGCTTTAAATACATGGATTATCTTTGAGGGACAGTGTACAGGAATGTGTATCAAGTTGTTGATATAATAAATGGCACTCTGCTTTGAGAAGTTGTATGATGGCCAGCTTACTGTGGTGCAGAATATCTAGGTTTCATAAGTTATGCCTCTAATATGTCTCCAGTTTATGGGATGATGGATGAAGCTTCACATGTTTGAACCACATTTGTTGATTGTCATTAGAAGCATTCACAGAGTATAATGCCTGTATGTCAACCATATTTAGAATTTTACGTTAGCACAAACACTAGAGTTCTAGGGCTGAGTAAGTATAACAATATCCTAAAAAATCTGATGTGTTGCACTCACATGACTTTCTCTACTCTTGTACTAACCATTCTTATAAACTCTTATTCCTATATCTTCTTTCTTGTTAGTTGAGACAAACATTTGTACAAATTATCTTATTGCTTATTTCCTTGTAGGTGCAAAGGGAATGTTAGAATATAGTAGGCTTTGTGTGATAGTCAGATGTTTGAGATTCTGTTGTCTTTGCACACTTGACATATAAAAAAAAATGAACAGCGATGATCCATTTCACGAAAGTCTAAGTTTTCTGAAACTCGCACACATAACAAGGAATATCTCCGAAATGGTTCACCCTACAAGAAAATTTATTTGGACATAAATTGTGTATTTTAGCAAGATCTACATTTTTTGTATTCAGTTATTATACAATACATATTCCTAAGATATACTGTAACTTTTCTATCTGACCTTACCTTGGTCATCTCTTGTTCTCTTCCGACCCCAATGCTATTAGGGTTCCTGAGGGCTAGGGAGTCTTTATTTTTCCAACCTCTCCATTTCTCTAATTTTTCTATAAAACCTTAACCCCTAACATGCTGACCTGTCATGGCATGTAATACGTCTTCTGATTGGTAATCAGAGGATATGGTCAGTGAATTTATTTTGATAACTCTCCCGGTCAGGTCGGTGAGACCCGTAAACCAACGACAGGTGTGGTCCCCCAGACATTCTGGGGGTTGTGAGAGAGCGATGTGACCGCCAAACATAAAAATATGGTGCTCTCTAAAAAACGGTTACTATTACTACTATTGCTCTCTTTTTTATGAAATATGACTCGAGGGGTAAAATGTTCCGGAGTTAAAATAGTTCCCCATTCGGATCTCCGGGCGGGGACTACTTCTTGAGAACCAAAACTTTACATTAATAGAAGATTTAACATCAGACTTCTACAATGGAATGCGGGTGGTCTCACACAAAAGAGGAAATGGATCGAGACCACCTTCAAATATGCCCGGCGACTTCTAGTGCCCCATCCATCAGTGAAAAATATTGGAGAGCAAGAGGATTAATGACTTCATTGTCAGAAATCCAGCATTAGCTAACAACAACAACATTTTTTGTATATTATGATTTTGTCTATCTCTTACAGTTTACCAATTATGCAAAATTCCTCCAGAGTAAATACGACTACAGGGGCTATAGCCAGAAAATTCAAGATATACATTTCATTTGTCATAAAAATATCTCAAACATATGACATTTTAATCAAAATCGATAGAGCCATTTTCAAGAAAATCAAAATTTTCCATGTAAAGGGTAGTTTAGGATGGGGCTATTTTCTTCAAAATCTTCCTGTCGCATCCTTAAAAGACTTTAAACTTAGATACCAACTTTGGTTTTTAACTGACTTATCGTTTTTGAGTTATGCTGTCCACAGACAGACACACACATACACAGACCTTTTTCTAAAAATTTTTTTTTTTTGATCCAGGGGGTCTCAAAACATATATTTCCGGTGAAATCTCGACATCAAATTTTTGGGTGGAATACAATACTTCTCCTACTTACCAGTAGAGAAAGTAAAAATGGCTGAATACCTTTTCCTGACAATGTTCTACATGGGGCTTCTGTCTTCCTTAGAAATCTTGATTTATACCTCTGGTAATTCAAAACTTCGATGATCTTTTATGGCAGAGGTTTCTTAGAGCATGCAAAAGGACAAAGATGCAGTCAGATGCTTTAATGAAAATATGCAATCCCCTGCAATAGTATGCATGTAAATCCTTCATCTACTGTTAAGATTATAACTGCACCTGTCGTCCATTGTAACCTGTTCAGAGGTGACTTGGACAACTGTTCAGTAGAATAGAATAGAACATTCATTTGTACCGAGTATCTACAACTTTTTGTTTAGTTAATTTGCATTTTATTGCTTAAGTTCTGTTTGACTAATGCAGTGTTCATGAACTGTAACATGCACATTGCACAACAAGTATGTACGTTAACAAGTATAGTAAAGTGTACTGAAGGCTCTAAGCCACTAATATAAGTCTTTCTCAAGTTTTAGTGACCATCCACCATTACGAACTTTATGACCATTAACCATACGGAACTGGAATCATAGCTATTTTGGTTGTGATCTACAACATTCTTTACTGCTTTGGCCCAATTTCTCTATCTAACCCATCAATTAAGAAGTGCAAACAAACAACTTCACCTTTTCAAGCATATACATATGTATATATCTATCATATCCTGAGTGTTAATTGTGCATTATGTGTATTACTAAAAGATGTACAATAAAGGAGTGCATCAATATAATTCTACTTCTGTGCAGTAAGCGATGTTGAATGTTGAGATCAATACGCAATTTAGACCATGTCACAGCTTTATTTCAATAATATAAATCTCTAACTACGTGTCTTGTATGTGAATTATTATAAATTATATGTATTACAAGTTGTGCAATAAATGGATGTAATTAACTGCCACATATGCGCAAAAAGCTATGTTAAATGTTTTGGCAAATATGCAATCTTCAGCCAATATCACTTACTGTTAGTAAGAAGCTCTTAAAACTTATCCTTAAATTTGTTTGTAAAATTAAATAATGTACCTTCAGATTCTAATTTTAGTCTCCACTGGGGATTTAAGCTGCAATACTGCAAGGAATAAATCGCAGGCATATCCCACTGTCTGCATTGCTAAAAAATTAAATACAAATCAATACAATTATCAATAAAATACAATATGTTAACACTTCCACTAGCAATAACCTGTTAAAAGTATCTTATACATAATTGCTATGTATTTCACCAACATTGATAGAAAATACCAATATCACACACACATATTATCTTAAGTAGAAATAAATAGAAATAATGCAAATGTATAATTAGCCTCTCTGTTGATCATTTCGCGATGAAAAACTTGTTTTAGCAAACCCAAGATGGCTCGCTTCCTGTTAATTCGTTAATTAATTAAAAACTTGAATCAGCCAATCAGATTCCTTATGTGAGTATAGCAGTGCTCAAATCGAGGAGGCAGGAAGCTATGTTCATGTTTCCAGTTCCCCAATTTGACTTTCACCCCCCTGGTGTAGGTATTCAACTAAATCTCTACTTTGCTTATTTTGAAAGGAATATTCTATAGGGTAGTTAAATGCTACATTAACGTAATTAAGGAAATAATGAAGCTATTAACAGTGAAGCAACAAGAATCTAAAGTAAGAACAAAATTAGAAACTAAAAGCTTCACTTATCTTAGTAATATTGCAAGTTCTTTGGTGCTGCACTGACAATGTTTCGAGTTGACATCAGTTCATTCTCAAAGCTATACAAACCAATATAGAATAGCTTTGAGAATGAGTTGGAGTCAACTCGAAACATTGCCAGTGCAGGCACCAAAGAACTTGCAATATTACTAAGATAAGTGAAGCTTTCAGTTTCTAATTTAGTTCTTACTTTAGCTACATTAACATTTCTAGTTGTGCTAAGAGGATTGCCCAGAAAGTAAAAAATTGTGCTAAGCGAGCTTTTCAGTGTTCCTATTCATTTTCCTTTTGTGAAGTTAATGTACATATATTAGCTGTTTATATTCACATGTCTAGTGAATATTTTGAATATTATTAGCTGGTATCAGTATACTTCTGATTAATTGCTAAATTAATGGTAGAATCTAGTACTTACATTCCGTAACATTGTTAGAATAAATCACTGCTAGTTGTACCCAGTGTCACTAGGTTCTTTGCATATATAAATGCAATAATATGTTTTAATTATTCCCTAGAATAAATGGGTGCAAATAGAAGGACGTCTGAAGCAATTAGAAGTTGATCTGCATCGTCACCATGAGACAGTTGGCAAACTTAAACACACAATTAAGCAACTAATCAGCAGCAGTAGCAGCAGCAGCCTGAGTGTCTCACAGCTAAAGCCTGTGACAACAACCTCTATTGTTGTTGAGACACCTCGTAATTGCACTCTTCAGTTTAAATCTGCACCAAGGACGGATATCCAGGTATGGTTGCTACTTTGCATTTTATATAGGATGGCATAGGGGAACAGGAAATTTTAATTGCATAGTTGTCGTGAAGGCATTGTCATTTAGTAATCAATGCAGCATTGGGGCAATGGAGAATGTGCTGTTGCTGTGACAGAATATTACAAGCAGAGTAACAGTGTGAATGCTGCACAAAGGTTATTTTGACAGCATTATCAGCTCGGACATCATGGATGTGTCCCATCTAATCATGCAATTTCAATGTGGGTTTGTAATTTTGAACAAACTAATTCAACTTTGGAAAAAGAAGCCTCCAAGTGGCATTTGAATGGTACATATACCTGAGAACATTACAGCTGTTTGAGTTTCCATTGAGAGGAGTCCTCGCTGCTCTGTTTGACAAGACATCTGCACTAGGAATTGGTCGATGAAGCATACAAAGATTACTGCATGAATTAAAGTTCCACCCCTAAAGGTTGTGGAGAAATTTAATCTATAAGACCCTGTAGGGAGTTTAGTGAATGAGCGTTGGCTAAAATCAACAGACGCCAATTTCCTTAACAATATATAGATGTCAGACAAACTCCACTTCCACCAAACAAAACTTTCGTTACTGGGCTCAGGAAAACCCTTCTGAGTTCCAGGAACGGTGATATTCCATGGCCTGCGAGATCAACTGGTCAGGGTGTTTTGCAACTTCTTCCTGTAGAGACGTCTTAAAAGTAAAGTGTACCGCTCACATCATGCATTGTGTAATGTGACGAATAAAGTACTACTACTATGACCACCACCACCACCTTCGGCGCCGTCGGATCCCCTGGGTCACTACAGCGAAGTATCTCGGTGTCACGGACTGGCGGCTAACGTATAGACATCACGTCAGGGGCAAAGTACTACAAGGTCACGCAGCCCTCCGGCAGTTGTATCCCATCCTCAGCTCCAAAACCATGCCCATTTGCCTGAAACTCCAGCTGTATCGTGCGATCATCCCACCTCTGGTCCTGTACGGATGTGAGATCTGGGGAGTGGTGGCAAAGACCACCTTCATCAGACTCCAGACGTTGCAGAATCGGGCATTAAGGATGATCTGCGGCACTGGTTGGAGATTTCCTGCCCACATCCTTCACGAACATTCCGGCATCCCGTACATTGTCGACATGATTAAAACCCGCGCTCGAACAATGTACAACAAATTCCAGAACCACCCTAACCCACTGGTGAACACTCTGGGACACTATGACCAGAGAGAGCCGCGCCGACTACCATCTAAAAAATTGCTGAAGGACATCTTAAGTCCAACGGTCTAATTTTGGAAGATGGGAAAGGCAAAATTAATGTCTGTACTTGAAACAGAGTAGAACGCCTAACTCAGATCACCTCTAGGTGAGTGACTGATGGCCAGAACCTGGAGGGGATTAGCGCGTCATCTGATTGACTAACCAGCCAATCAGCATGTACGGGCACTGCCCGCTCATGGACCAATCCCTATCAACCATCCACCTTGCCCTTATAAATACCCCTGATTCCACTAAACATTCCTAGAGTATTAAATCCCTGTAGACCAAAACATCATACTATCGCACAGGTTAAGCCGTATAACGGCTAGGTACTGTGGTAAAGACACTCAGGTGGGGGAAAAGCTTCCCCACTCGACTCGAACTGCCTCTGGAACCACCACCACCGCCACCACCACATCTGTCTGTCTGTCTGTCTGTCTATCTATACTAATCTAATCTATCTATCTATGACTGAAACAGATGAAATCACCACAATTCCACAAGACATGCTAGAGTGAGCATTCTGGAGTTTCTGTAACAGGTTATTAGAATGTGAATGCCAAAATGGAGCACATCTTTCCAGTCATATTTACAAAATAAAGGGACAGTTTGTGACATCTTCTAATGAAAAAATAAATAGCATACTGTAATACATGTTGTTTTGCTGTTTTTATTCAAGTGTTGTTTCAATTTTGAGCGATGTGGCTCTTATTTCCCTCAGGGCGTGGTAACGGATGGAATGAAAAATCACACAATGTTTCTTCACCACAATGTATTTTATTAACACTTTTTCTCTATTTTACACTTAAATAAATCCTCTTAGCACCATTTTAGATTATTTAAGTCTTTCCACTTTTTTAAAAAGTGGAACAAAAGCTTGATGAAAGTCTGGTAAATGTTCTACAATGTTCACACGCTACCAAAATACATCTTATCACCTTGAGCATATAGACGCTAGTCCCGATTCTTTTAGTTGCGAGTCTATCATTCCGACTGCCACATGTACATCCGCACATGCATTCATCAAATAGTTCCCACATTGTTAGGGAAGCGATCCTTAGCCATTTTCCCTTCACTTTCAATATTGAACACATATAATTCTTTTATTTATACATATATATTAAAATTAAATATGGAAATATTTATGACGTCTTTAAGCAAACTTAATTGTTTGTAACAATGAACATTAGTAACACGTTTTCGTCATTTAACCATCACATACCAACATCAAAAACAAATTACACTCTTAACAAATATTCACATAAACGATTTTCTTTTGGGGTCTTTTAATATTCTGTCTCACATGCCCCTTGTTTTGTTTTTCAAGTTGTCACCTATATTTACAATCTTGAAACACAATACAACACTTCTCGCTATTCCTCTGATGCAATCATTTTGTACAATACTTTTTTTTTTTTTTTACAGTCTTCTTTGCTGTATGTTTTTGTCTTTTGTTTTGGTATGACACAACATGTCTTTATAAATTTCACATATTCAGTTACTATACAATACATATTCAGTTATTATACAACACATGTTCAGTTATTATACAACATATATTCAGTTATTATACAACATATATTCAGTTATTATACAACATATATTCAGTTATTATACAACACATGTTCAGTTATTATAGAACATAACACCAAGAATATTCCTAAGTTTTTACATTTGACATTGACACAAATATAATTTAAGTGTATCATGGTTTATTGTGTGGCTTTTGACTTATGTTCCTTGTTATGAGGAGAGAAAAACAGGATACAAATCTTGAGCTAATGATTATGATCATATTTATGGCAATATTTTATTCAGTTCTTTGCCTTCTTTGTCTTGTAAGCTTATTATGTATATGCAGGTTGTTGAGTCAATTCTTAAGCTCTGATGTTACTAATAGTACCATTATGTAATTGGGTCCTTATTCACTATTGTTTAGTTTGACATTTCTTCAAGCTTAGCATTGGCTCTATCCATCTTAATTCATGGGCATTGCTTTTCTGACTATGGTTTTTCTTACTTCACTAATTGTCACCTCTTCATCTCTTATCTCTATAAGAGAAAACTTCTATATTTATAATTATTCTGCAACTATATTATTTTTCTTCTCAATTCACCCTCGACACCTTTGTGCCAAAAATATTTTATCTTTGTCATCACAATTGATTCCTTTTTATTTTTTTTTTGTCCCTGACATCCTTATGTCAAAAACGCATTGTTTTCCGTCGCTATAATTCACTTCTTTAATGACAATCAGTGTCTTCATCTGTCTTTGTTGACAATGCTCTTGGTGGTCAATATAGCCAATGACTACGTTGATTTTCTTTCTTGTTGTATTTTCCAATCTGAACATAATCTTCTATAAGAAACCCATTAAAAATTATTATTTTCCATCATCTCTACTGTTCCTGCCTTACATGTTTGTTGGCAAAGACTATCTGGTCCTTTCTTTGTATGGTTTTAATTTATTTTTATGATATCTTCCTACCAACTTGCCATTTGTATTCTGTAGCTCATATGTATGATCACCCAGCTGTTTTGTAATGACCAGTGGTCCAGTGTACAGTAGTTCCATTTCCTCTTTGTGCAGCCATCATGGTGTCAATGTCAATTGTCAGTTGCTTAGGGCTTGTGTTGGTCATCCACTCGATTGGGACGAACTTAGTTGTGGTAATTTCCCTGAGTGTTGGTGATGGTCGTTGTTTCTGTATTCTGTGCAACATCTGCCCTATTTGGCACATTTTCATCCAGTTCCTGTTGTCTTATGTTGCTGGTGTTCCATTGGTTTCTGCCCCTTTGGTGTGAACCCCTATTGTATGACGACCTTTGGCTGTTTAAGTATTCCCTACAGAATCGTATGTGATTCACTTGATGGGTACGGTCTCCTGGTCTCCCCCGATCATATCTATGCGTTCGGTATCTCGATTCACCCCTTGGTATTGTGTCGTGGTACCGCTGTCTCGTGTTCTCCATCCTTTCGCCATGGTTGTGTGGTGGTGGGAAATGGTGTGCCCCTCTCCCCCTGTCATGGGTGCTCCTAGTATTTCTATCTTCTCTCTCATTCTGGTTGTTTGTAGTCATGCTCCTGTTTAAGATGGGTGATTTTGGATGACCGTTTCTATGTCTATGTTCATTAGGCCGACCATTTTGTGTTTCGAAGGCTGTTAGTAATTCTATCATGTCTGCAAAATCTACTGGTCTCGCAACAATTAACCCTGTTCTCACTGTGTCTGAGAAATGTCTTGTTATGCTGGTAATTGTAACGGGGTTGTGACGTTGGGCGCCATTTGTAACGGGTTTGGGTTCCGGATTTAGGTAGACATGAGAGGGATATTTCTCAGGCGCGAGGTTAGATGACAACACAACACAGACGTTTACTAATTTTATTCTTCACCACTTCATTGCCTCGAAGTGCCGACCTGAGCGAGTTTCTGGTGTTTCGTTCTAAGGTTGCTATTTGCTTTACTTTTCGCTAATCACTGTCGCCTTTCACACCTCGACGTTTTTTTGGCGCGAAGCTATACTTATTCAGCGATACCAGGTTCCCCCCTCGTAGCTACATCGCAACACAGACAAACAGTAAGCAATGTTCTCTTCCAAGTTTACCTATTTATATCTCACCCCGCACTTTCTCTCTAGTCCCGTTATGGAGGAGGGGTGTATTTTCCCCAGCTGAGTCCTTGGACTTCAGGCAAACGTGTCCCTCGGCGCGGGATGACAAAAGGACAAAAGAGGGTTTTGTCATCTGGCCTTCAGAAATGTGCTCAGGTCAACATACTTTCGAGAGGCAGCTTCTTTGCACAATACAAAATTATACTTATATCTAAAAGTCTTATACATATGTACATTCTTAATCTAAAATTACAAATATATACATAGAAGTTCCCGTCTCATAATTAACTCTGCTTCCGACAGGTTAGGGTCTAATAGCTTCTCTTTGTTGGCTACTTTCATAAAATAATCGACTAGCGATAACCCTTTGGTCGGATCATATCTACCTGTCACTAGCTCTACCCTAGTCTGGTTTTGCTTGGCTGGGCCCCAATACCTTGATAGGAATAGATTTCTGAATGAGCCATATGATTCATGACCAGCTAGTGTTAACCTAAGCCATTCTAATGCCTTTTTACATTTGTAATCTTACAGTCTACACTTGCATTACATTCTGTTATTTCATCTCTACTTCTACCAATTTCTTCTTCTAATACAATCTTATTTTCTCTCATTTCCGATTCAATTTTTTCCATCCTATCTCCTATGATTTCTATCCTAGCTTCTAAAGCTTCCTTTGTCTCATTTATGTTTTTATGTACTAATTTTAAATTAGTTTCCATTACTTTCATATTTTCATTACACTCCTGTCTTCCTAATTCTATTTTCTGTTCTAAGTTCTGTCTTCCTAATTCTATTTTCTGTTGTAAGTCCTGTCTCACTTCCTCCACTTTCTGACCTATCTCTTCCTTATTCTGTTCTAGTTTCTGACCTATTTCCTTTTTATTATTTTCTAAGTCCTGTCTCACTCCTTCTATTTTCTGACTCAATTCTACGTTATCTTGTTCCATTTTCTGACCTAAACTTTGTTCTATGTCCTGTTTTAATTCTGCCCTATTCTGTTCCATTTTCTGACCTATTTCTTTTTTATTTTGTTCTAGTTTTTGTTCTATACTCTGACCTAAACTTTGTTCTAGTCTTTCAAACATGATCATTAATAACCTTTGGTCTTTTCCTATTGCTACCTGTTCCTCGCTTTCTGGTTCTATCTGATAACTAGGCCTATCTGCCCCTTCCCCTACTCCTGTTACTAGAGCTCTCTCTTTTCGCGACATTCTAGTTTCTTTATTCAGTTCACTTTGGCTTAAAAGTCCTACTATTTTGCCTCTTCGCAGTAACATAAAAATAAAATGAATATGAAAAATAAAAATTTTTGTCCTACTTTTTTTTGTTGATTTATCCAGTTACGTGCGTCTCCTGGGCGGTTGGCTTCGCTAGACGATCTCTGGTGTTTTCCCGCGTTGATTATCCGTTCATCGGCATTTCCGAAGCCGTAGATTTCAAACGATGTTCTAATGGCGTCTTCTTTTTGGCACGAAGATTTGGTATCACTTGGTATTTCGCGTAAGTTCATTTCCCGTTGATTTCCATTCTATCCAAAATTCGTGCTCTAAGTTGGGCAAGCCATTTGGTGCTGTTTTTATAAATTACGTATGTGGTGGTGATGAGCTTTTGACTCTTTTTTTATCTCGGGTCGTAGTACTAGATGGAATGAACATACACTCGGGTTTAACTTTAGTGAAACATTTTATTTGCACCTTCTTGTTCACAGTATTTAAATCGTATCACAGTAGAAAGTCTTTTATTTCAGTGGATCGACTTCCCTAGCATCGCCGAATTTAATGTCTGAAAATTTAGCGATATTTCGCTAAAAGTGTTTTCTATCACTTTACACTTCATCTATTTTACGTCCTTTTATTTAATCACACACTTCGTATTAACTAACTTATCAAAGTTAGCTAATGTCTCACTTATTTTACACAACTTAACGGTCTTTAAACACTTAGTAAATTTACTTTCACTATTTTATGATGGGCACACATAAAAATGCGTCCGTCTACACCAAACACATAGACGCTTGGTGCGGTTTTTGCAATTATTAATGACGCTGTGTCTTTAAGGTAATGAGATCTTTGTGATCTCAGGGCTTGGTAACGGATGGAATGAAAAATCACACGATGTTTCTTCACCACAATGTATTATTTTATCAACACTTCATCGATACTTTACATTAAATAATTCCTCTCAACACCATTCTAAATGCCTAAAAACCTTTCCACTTTTTCACTTAGTGGAGCTTATGCTTGATAAAAGTTTGGTGAAAGTTCCATGTTCACACTAACTAAATATATCTTTTCACTTCGGTTATACACACGCGAGTGAACAGTTTTTGGCATCATTTGACGTGACACCGCCTTTTTCATATACATCCGCATATGCGTCCATCAAATAGTTCTTTCTCGTTAGGGAAGCGATCCCTAATCATCCTCCCCTACTTTTATTATGGAACACACATAATTCTAATATTTATACATATATATTAAAATCAAATATGGAAAGATTTATGACGTCTTTGGGCAAACTTAGTTGTTCGTAACAATGAACCTTATCAACACGTTTTCGTCATTTAACTATCTCATACCAACATCAAAAAGCGAATTACACTTTTAACAAACATTCACATGAACTATTTTCCTTTGGGGTCTTCTAATATTCTGTCTCACGCTAATAATAATTTCTTTTGGTTGCGAGTCTATCATTCCGACTGCCACGTGTACATCCGCGCATGCGTTCATCAAATTGTTCCCACATTGTTAGGGAAGCGATCCTTAGCCATTTTCCCTTCGCTTTCAATATTGAACACATATAATTCTTTTATTTATACATATATATTAAAATTAAATATGGAAATATTTATGACGTCTTTAAACAAACTTAATTGTTTGTAACAATGAACATTAGTAACACGTTTTCGTCATTTAACCATCTCATACCAACATCAAAAACAAATTACACTCTTAACAAATATTCACATAAACGATTTTCTTTTGGGGTCTTTTAATATTCTGTCTCACCTTCATCAATAAAAATATTCTTTCCTGTGTTTATTTATGTAAATTATATTCATAATTTCTTGTTTCCCTGTGCCACCTGTACTTCGTGAGGATCTTGTCGTGGATGCTTATATGTGTTGCAATAATACGAGATGTCTTGTTCTTAACATAATTGAATTAAAAATTTACATTTATAAATAATATAACCGAAGTATTTACGGTGGAGTAGCATTTTTTTAACAATATACACAAATAATTTATATTTGAAAATAGGTTAGAAAAGAAACTGAACTAAATGCATTTGTGAAATATGATGTACTAGTGATACTACTGTGTCATTGCAGTTAGGGAAAATAAATAGCAATAAATGAGTACATTTGAACTTAATTGTGCCAAGATTTGTGTAATTATATTAGTAGGTTTAATGTTTTGCATGTAGAAGATAATGTATATTCTATACTACTCTGTCATTAATTCCATTTCTTCCTTTGTTGTATTAAAACTAACAAAGCTTTAGAACGTTATCATTTAAAAAAAATACTTTTTGGGAATGAATTTAATTTAAAAACTTAAGAATACTATCTCTGCACAGAATGTATTTGCCTGGATTAGTATTTCTTTAAATATATTTCATCAATAAGAGAAGGAAAAGGCAACACAAATAATTTTGTAAGTTCTACATTGATTTGGTTCTACTTCGAAACACATGTTTATGATGTAGGTTGCTGAGGAAAGCTAAGGCCCCATTTGCAATAGAAGCAGTGAATGGCAGAATAACAAAGCATCAGGGCAATGAGTACTACTTGTTATGATAAAAACAGCTATTAGCCTTCCCAGATCAGCCTCCGTTAAGTTTTGAATATGGTAATACCCCTAGTGCTTTTGGCAAATGCTGCTTTTATCAGAAACATTTATTTGTGAGCCACTTTTACCCCTCAATTTTCATCTTTTGAAACTGTATTTCAGAAATATGGTCTTATATTTTCTTACTTCGGAAGTTACAGGAAAGTACTAATTATTAGATTGAGATAAATTTTTAACACACAATTTTTGAACGTGTGAAAACCCTTTTCATATCAGATGGCTCTGACTGTCATGACCTCCATTCTTCTCAGGTGTCAATGCATGCATTTTCTCATCAAACTTTCTTCAGTAGGTGGATTTAATGAACTACAACAGATGATTGAGGTAAGCTTGATCATAAAATACATATATTATTGGCTGGAAAATAATCTACCCTTGCATATAGACCTCACCTTTAAAATTCAAGGGGGAAAAAGGAAAAAAAAAAAAAAAAAAAAGGTTTGGCATGAAAATAAGCCACACCTAGATTGAGACAAGAAAAATGATTATAAACATTTATTTTCCAGTACTTACATGTACATAAACATTTTTCCTTGCATGTGGTGCATTATATTGCCACCTAACACATACATCCATTCCATACTTTCTTTCAGCGTCTTGCTTGTGGTTTTGGCATAGAACACACCTGTAAGTTTGAAGTTTGCAAAGCAACTATGCCAAATACCTTGGCTTGATTATGCTTTTCGCTCTAAATAATAATTTATTATGGCAAAAGATTTCCTACCAGTGTGCAGCTTCTCTCTGAAACTGAAATGAATTGGGTAAAAAGCTAATGAAACAGTGCACACAATGTTAATTGCCAAAGTGCCAGTAAGTTTACATTGTTGCATAATAAAACACTACCAGTTTCAGTTCCAGGTGCAAACTGTTGCAAATGAGCATAGATTTTAACAGCAAAGGTATGTAAAAAACCAAAATATCAGCTATTTTTCTTTTACACAATATATTCTCTTGCTTTGTGCAGGATTGTAAATATTACTCTTGCTTTAGCATAAAGAAAGAATATATGTCCCAGTTTTCTTGCATGCAGCACCTCTTAAATTTGTTGTAACACTACTTTATCATGTTTCTCTCAGCCACCATAAATACATACATTGAAAACAGAAAAAGGGTAAAAATTAATCACACTACTGTACTGCCTGCTGCCCTACCATCTCTGTTGCAGCTGAGGACTTACACTTGAGACAGAATATTGACTAATAGAAAGTTGTTCATGTAAATATTTTTGTAAGAGTATGTAAATTTTTAATTTATATAATTTGGGTGTATTAGGGACTTATTTTTTTCAATATTCAAAGTAGACAATGTTTCCTCGTCACTTTGAGTTCAACCAATGAGAATTGTTGCACGGATGAATACATAAGAATGGCGGTGTTGCGTCATAGGGACGCCAAAGGACTAGTTTATTATTAGCGTCTGTGAACTCAGAGTGTAAGGACGTATAATTGTTAGTTGCGTGTGAACATGTGAATTGCACCCAAACTTTCAGCCAGCATGGACGCTATCGAATTTTAAAAGTTGTTAACTAGTTGAAATTGTGATAAAAAGTGTATATAACGAATAAATGTGTTTGTAATAGAAGAACGTTGGATTGTGCATTCCTTTCTACGACTGTCGACCCCGAAGATAAGAGTAGCTTCTGCTATAACAAACTTTCCACCTTTTAATAGGAACATTATTCGTGCTGCAATATTCACGCTGAGATATGTGCCCATCTTTAATAATAAAACCCCGCCACAAATGGCTTGCCCAACGTGGAGCGCGAATTTAGAATGGAATGCAAAATTACGAAGTGTTAACACCAAAAGGACGCTATCTCATCGTGCAGGAAAAAGACGCCATTGAACATCGTTTGATATCAACGATCCGTCAAAACATCGATACACGGAGAATCAACGTGGGAAAAACACCGGAGACCATCTGGCGAAGCCAACTACCCAGGAGACGTAAATAACTGGACGAAGAACCAGCAGAAAAAAAAAAAGTAGGATCCAAAATTTTTATTTTATTTTATTTCCATTGCATATGTTTTTGAGAAGCGGGAAAACAACAGGACTTTCAACATTAAGTGAATTAGATAAAGGAATTAAAATGTCGCGAAAAGAGTTAGAAACAGGAGTGGGGGAAGGGGCAGATAGGCCTAGTTATCAGGAAGGATTAGAAGGTGAACAGGCGGAAATAAGCAAAGATCAAAGGTTAATGATGATGATGTTTGAAAGACTAGAACAAAGTTTAGGTCAGAAAATGAAACAAAATAACATAGAATTGAAACAGGATATAGAACAAAGTTTAGGTCAGAAAATGAAACAAAATAACATAGAATTGAAACAGGATATAGAACAAAGTTTAGGTCAGAAAATGAAACAAAATAACATAGAATTGAAACAGGATATAGAACAAAGTTTAGGTCAGAGTATAGAACAGAAACTGGAACAGAATAAGGAAGAGATAGGTCAGAAAATGGAGGAAGTGAGAAAAGATTTAGAACAGAAAATGGAATTAGGTAGACAGAACTTATAACAGCAAATGGAATTAGGTAGACAGAACTTAGAACAGCAAATGGAATTAGGTAGACAGAACCTAGAACAGAAAATAGAATTAGGAAGACAGGAGTGTAAAGAAAATATGAAAGTAATGGAAACTAATTTAAAATTAGTTCATAAAAATTTAAATGAAACAAAGGAAGCCTTAGAAGCTAGGATAGAAATTGTAGGAGATAGGATGGGAAAGATAGAATCAGAGATGAGGGAGAATAAAATTGTGTTAGAAGGAGAAATTGCTAGATGTAGGGATGAAATAACAGAATGTAATACAAGTGTAGACTGTAAGATAACAAATGTAAAAACAGAAATAACTGAGGAATTAAGGAAAGAGATTGAGGTTGTAAAGAAAGACATTATTAATGAAACAGTAGAACAAATAGTAATTCCTAAAATTAAGACAATGAATGATGTGATGCTTTCACAACAGGATGCTATAAATGATATGAAACAAAGCCACTTAGAAATAAAGAATGATTTAAAATCAATTTGTGAAGAAATGAAAAAAGGGAAAGAAAATTTGGCTAATGTAAATGATGTTGTGAAGGCATTACAAAGACAAGATGATTTAGATGTAAGTAATGTACAAGATGAGAGTTACTTGAGTAATGTACAAAATGTTGACTCACCATACAGAGAAAGAGGTTCACAACCAAACAATGACACAACACATAACACATGTTACACCAACAGCATATTACATGAAATTACACCACCTACATTTGACGAGGAGAAGGGAGACGATCCAAAACTCTTTGTTAAAGAGATGGAAGAATACTTTAAAGTGAAAAGGATACCAAACGAGCTTAGGATGATGATAATTAAGAAAAGCTTAAAGAACAAGGCATTAGAATGGCTCAGGTTAACACTAGCTGGTCATGAGTCTTATAGCTCATTCAGAAATTTATTCCTATCAAGGTATTGGGGCCCAGCTAAACAAAACCAAACTAGGGTAGAGCTAGCGACAGGTAGATACGATCCAACCAAAGGGTTGTCGCTAGTCGATTATTTTATGAAAGTAGCCAACAAAGGAAAGCTATTAGACCCCAACTTGTCGGAGGCAGAACTAATTGCCAGTATAACAAGACATTTCCCAGACACAGTGAGGACAGGATTAATTGTTGCGAGGCCAGTAGATTTTGCAGATATGATAGAACTGCTGACAGCCTTCGAAACACAAAATGGTCGGCCTAATGAGCATAGACATAGGAACGGTCACCCAAACTCACCCATCCTAAACCGGAACACGGCTACGAACAACCAGAGCGAAGGAGAACATACAAATACTAGGAGTACCCATGAAAGGGGGAGAGGGGCACACCATTTCCCACAACCACATAATCATGGCGAGAGGATGGAGAACACAAGACAGCGGTACCACAACGCGATACCGAGGGGTGAATCGAGGTACAGAACGCATAGATATGATCGTGGAAGACCAGGAGACCGTACCCATCAAGTGAATCATATACGATTCTGTAGGGAATACATGAACAGCCATAGGCCGTCGTACAATAGGGGTTCACGTCAAAGGGGCAGAAACCAAGGGAACACCGACAACGTAAGACAACAGGAACAGAATGAAAATATGCCGGATAGGACCGATGCTGCACAGAACACAGAAACAACAATCACCTCCAACGTCCAGGAAAACTAAGTACAAGTCAACTTTGTGTCCCGGAAGTTGACCTGTGTGGCAGTAGGGGCGATATTGACCAATGTAATGTAGGTACCTTGAGAAGACAGGCGAGTGAAAGAAAGGAAATAACCAATCCACCAATGATTAGGCTGAAGGTATGGGGTATCGAATTGCCAGCAATGATTGATACAGGAGCCAGCACATCAGTATGTGACGAACAGCTGTTCCAGGAACTGATAACCAAAAGAAATGCTGAATTCTTGCCTGTGTGTGGAGTATATTGCAGCACAGCAATTGGCAAGAAGAAGGAACATGTTAAATACCAGGTAAGGCTGGTAATTGAAATCGAAAGTTGGAAGTTCGATTTTATTGCCCTAGTAATACCTAGACTAACAGCTACCCTAATCATTGGCAGTGATTTGCTTAACCTTTGGAGGTCGGTAATTAACTATGACCTACATGAATTTACCATTAAGGAAGGAGCCTCAGAATGCACTGCGAAGTTCCTGGAGGAAGAAACGTGCCAGGAGGAACCAGACCAAACAGGGATCCATCCGGATGAACAATTCTTTGTGGAGAACATCAATGTCCACGAGAATAGGTTGGTAGACCTAAGGGTAAATGAGAAGAAAACAGGTTGGACGAGCGATGAAGAAACTAACGTTTGCAGCCATTGGATCTGCACAGAAGACGAGTATGTTGCCTGGAACAACTACCAACCTGAACCACTACCAACAGATGGAGAAGAATCGATGTTACAGCTAATCGATGAGAAGGTCTGGGGGGCACATGGCATCTCTGAAGTGGAAAGAAACCAACTTAGGAAAATATTGGTTAAAAACAGGAAAGTTTTCAATAAAAAGCCAGGTACGTGTAACAAGTACGTACATACTTTTACAGTAACAGACATTACCCCCTATTCACACAAATCCAGGCCCATCCCCAACTCCATCAGGGAGGAAGCTGACAGAGTAATCCAGAAAATGTTAGCGGACGGAATAATAGAGCCGTCGGACTCATGTTATGTGAATCCAGTAGTATGGGTCCATAAGAAAGGGGGAAAATTAAGAATGACCATCGACGCAAGGAAGATAAATGCACATACCTTGCCGGATCACTACAGGCCTGAGGGGGTAGACCAACTAATATCGAAATTGAAGGGAGGTCAACATTTCACTAGTCTTGACTTGACAGCATCATTCTGGCAAATTCCTCTTCATCCAGATGTCAGGAAATATACCTGTTTCTTGCACAAAGGAAAGGTATACCATTTTTCAAAATGTGCCTTTGGACTATCGACCAGTAGCAGTGCACTACTGAGGGCTCTAGACAAAGTTTTTGGAGATACCATCGAGACTTTTGTGACGCAATATGTAGACGACTTTCTAATATACAGTGAGAATCCCGAGTCGCACTTACATCACATAGATTATGTATTATCCAGGTTCCAGGAAAGCAACATGACCCTAAATTTAGAAAAGTGTGAATTTTTCGTCAAAGAGGCTGAATTTCTGGGCCACATCATAACACCTGATGGTATACAACCTAATCCAGAGAGGGTCAAGGCCATAGAGCATATACCACCCCCACGTAACTTAAAACAGTTGAGAAGGTTTCTGGGCATTTTACAGTACCAGTCGAAATTCGTGGTCAACTACGCTAAGGAATTGGTACCCCTTAGAGCACTGTTGAAAAAAGATACTAAGTGGGAATGGAATGCTGAACACCAGGTGGCCTTTGAGAATATCAAAGAACTTTTCAAGCACAGTATTCTCCTGGAACGGCCGGATCCGAATTCACCTTTTCTAGTATACACTGATGCTAGTGCGCACTCATATGGAGCAATATTAGCACAGGAAGATGCAGATGGCAACAAACATGTGATTGCCACAGCTTCTAGATTTTTAAATAAAATAGAAGCCAATGCCTGTATAACCGAACTGGAAATAGGTGCAATCCATTTTGCGTTGCAAAAGTTCAGACAATATGTATATCTTTATAAAATAATTATATATACAGATCACGTAAGCCTGTCCTTCATTCAAAAATGCAAGCTGACCAACTCCAAAATCTCAAGGTACATACATGAGATAATGTCACACGACATAGAGGTCAAACATATCCCGGGGAAGGAGAACATCTTCAGTGACTTATTGTCAAGGTTAAGGTCGGAGAGTCACATACCCGAGACGATATACAGTCCGCACCATGAGATCAAAATCATGCAGATAAATAGCAAAGAAAGCAACGAGATCTTGCAAGACTTCAAGAACATAGCAAAGCTACAACAAGAAGACCCTGAATTGAAGAGGCTATTCGACAAGGCTCCAGACATAATACCAAGATTGGATGCCAAGATAGGCAAATTTAGGAACATCCTATTTAAATTGCATGGTCGCGACGTAAGGAAATGGAAAATGATGGTACCAAATTCCTTACAGGACAAGGTCATTTTGGCATTCCACCACTCGATGCTTCACTCAGGTACTGAGAGGACAATGCTTGCCATCGAGGAGGTATTGTACATTAAACATCTTGGCAAGAAGGTCAGGAAGTTAATTTCCTCATGCGACCTATGCCAAAAGGCCAAGCCAATTAATGTAAAGTACGATGTCATCCCACAATCCATCGTGAGGAACGAGAAAAATGCATTGGTGTGTATTGACGAGCATGGAGAATTACCAAGGGGTAAGGATGGAAACAGATACATCTTTGTCATGTTTGATGTTTTCACGAAATTCACCAAAATATACCCCATTAAAAACATCAAAAGTAGAACATGCTTAGATAAAATCGTCAAGGACTACATCCCAAAATATGGGAGGATAAAATGTATTCTATCGGACAATGCAACCATGCATAAGAGCAAGTTGTTTCAGAACACCTTAGAAACATTAGGAATAAAATTGTACTATTCCTCAGCATATTATCCCCAGGGAAACCCGACTGAGAGAATCATGAGGGATATTAGTATTTATTTTCGTTTGCTCTGCCACAGAGACCACACTTCCTGGACGGAAAAATGCGGATATATAGAGGAGGTGATTAACCATTCGGTGAACCCCACGACCAAGTTCGCCCCTATCGAGCTGATGACCAACACGAAACCAAGAAAATTAGCAATTGACATTGACACTACGATGGCTGCCCAAAGAGAATTATCAGAGAAAGAAAAATGTCAATTGGCATTTAGAAGGTTACAGCAGAAGGCTGAAAAAGGGAGGAACAAGGTGAAAAGATTCGTCAGGAAATGGTCCCCACAAATTGGAGAAAAGGTGCTCTTAAAAAGCCACAAAGCATCCAAGGCATCTGAGAAGAGATCTGGAAAGATGGAGCTATTGTATACTGGACCACTGGTCATAACAAAACAGCTGGGTGACCACACATATGAGCTACAGAATACAAATGGCAAGTTGGTAGGAAGATACCATAAAAACAAATTGAAGCCATACAAAGAAAGGACCAAATAGTCTTGTCAACAAATGTGTAAGGCAGGAGTAGTAGAGATGAAGGAAGATAACAATTTTAATGGGTTACTTATGGAAAATTATGTTCAGAATAGGATTACAACAGGGAAGAAGATCAACATGGTCATTGGCTATATCGACCACAAAGAGCATTGTTAACAAAAAACAGAAGAGGACACTGATTGTCATTAAATAAATGAATCATAGCGACGGAAGATAATATGTTTTTGACATAAGGATGTCAGGGACAAAAATAAAAATGAATCAATTCTGATGAAAAAGATATAATATTTCGACACAAAGATGTCGAGGGTAAATGGAGAAGAAAAATAATACAATTACAGAATAATTGTAAGTATAGAAGTTTTCTCTTATAGAAATAAGAGATAAAGAAATGACAATTAGTGAAATGAGGAAAACCATAACCAGAAAAACAATGCCCACGAATTGAGATGAATGTAGCCAATGCTTAGCTCGAAGAAATGTTGAACCAAACAACAATGAATAATAACCCAATCAAGAAAATTAGTACCATTAGTAACATCAGAGTTTAAGAACCGACTCAATAACCTGCCTATACATAAACTTATAAGACAAAGAAGGCATAGAACTGAATAAAATATTGCCATAAATATGATCAAAATCATTAGCTCAAAATTTGTATCCTGTTTTTCTCTCCTCATAGCAATGAATACAAGTCAAAAACCACATGAAACACTTAAATTATATTTGTGTCAATGTCAAATGTACAATAACTGAGTATGTGTTGTATAAGAACTGAATATGTGTTGTATAATAACAACATATATGATATGATAACTGGATATATTGTGTAATAACTGAATATATTGAGTAATAACTAAATGCTTTATGCCAAAACTGGATGTGTATTGTGTAATAGCTGAATATGTATTGCATAATAACAGAACATATGTGATGTGATAGCGGGATATATTGTACAATAACTGAATATGTATTGTGTAATGATTGGACATGTTGTACAGTATTCAAATGTGTTGTACAATAACTGAATATGTGTTGTACAATGACTGAAGGTGTGTTGTATAATAACAACATATATGATATGATAACTGGATATATTGTGTAATAACTGAATATGTTGAGTAATAACTAAATGCTTTATGCAAAAACTGAATGTGTATTGTGTAATAACTGAATATGTATTGCATTAAAACAGAACACATATGTGTTATGATAGCAGGATATATTGTGCAATAACTGAATATGTATTGTATGATAATTGGACATGTTGTGTAGTAATCAAATGTGTTGTACAATAACTGGATATGTACTGCATAATGACTGAAAGTGTATTGTATAATAACAACATATGTGATATGATAACTGGGTATATTGTACAATAACTGGATATGTATTGTATAATAATTGAATGCATTGTGTAGTAATCGAATATGTGAAGTTTATGAAGACATGCTGTATCATGTCAAAACAAAGGACAAAGACAAACAGTGAAGAAGACTGTAAAGAAAAAAAAAAATTGTACAAAGTGATTGAATCATAGAAGTAGGGAGAAGTATTGTATTGTGTTTCAAGATTGTAAATAAGGTGACAACTTGAAAAACAAAACAAGGGGCATATGAGACAGAATATTGACTAATAGAAAGTTGTTCATGTAAATATTTTTGTAAGAGTATGTAAATTTTTAATTTATATAATTTGGGTGTATTAGGGACTTATTTTTTTCAATATTCAAAGTAGACAATGTTTCCTCGTCACTTTGAGTTCAACCAATGAGAATTGTTGCACGGATGAATACATAAGAATGGCGGTGTTGCGTCATAGGGACGCCAAAGGACTAGTTTATTATTAGCGTCTGTGAACTCAGAGTGTAAGGACGTATAATTGTTAGTTGCGTGTGAACATGTGAATTGCACCCAAACTTTCAGCCAGCATGGACGCTATCGAATTTTAAAAGTTGTTAACTAGTTGAAATTGTGATAAAAAGTGTATATAACGAATAAATGTGTTTGTAATAGAAGAACGTTGGATTGTGCATTCCTTTCTACGACTGTCGACCCCGAAGATAAGAGTAGCTTCTGCTATAACAAACTTTCCACCTTTTAATAGGAACATTATTCGTGCTGCAATATTCACGCTGAGATATGTGCCCATCTTTAATAATAAAACCCCGCCACACACTTTTAGTATAATGCAAATAATTCTAGGAGATTGCCATATTTGGTTTGAAGTAATTATTAATGCAGTCTCGTGCCAGAAGCCAAGAATGTTCTTGAATAACTATAAGTGCACGTTTTCACTTGGCCTCAGTCTTCATCCCTAACTGCAAATTTCTGATATTTTAACCTAAGAATAGGCAGGTCTCTCGCTCTGTGACATCATTCCGCAGAGAAGGTTTTCTCTTTCTTCAGTGCCCCTGCTTCAAGGAGCAGAGTAGGGAAGGGTCGGGCATTACCCCTCCACTGAATGGTAGCAGCCTTTGCACTGTGTAATTGTGCGAGTTGAGAAACCAATAGCACAGCCAGGATTTTGGTACCTTTGTTGGAAAATTTAAAATTAATTAATAATGAATTTGTTTATTTATCCATTCGTCCATTCATCTTTATCTGTGCATCTATCTATTTGTATATATGTCTGTCTACTTATTTATTTATCCATCCAGCTGTATGTCCGGCCATTCACCATCTCTGTCTGTCTATCTATCCATTTGTCTGGCTGTCTATTTATCTACTTATTTATTTATCCTAATGGAGTCCTCTCTTCAGCTAGCGTAAACAGGAAGAACACGTCAATATTATAACAATTAATAATAAGGTTACTCAAGCTCGTTAAACATAATATAGTATAATGTAACATAACATAGTATTGTCCTGGACTCTTGGGAAGTTGTCACTGAATCAACCCCCAGTTAATGTTATTAATTTACTTACCTTTTAAATTAAACCCAGTTAATGTGTTTATTATTAACAAAGTAATATAAATTCTAACTCATCATAAACTAACATTTCATATTGAACTCTGAATCATGTAGAATTAGATTACTTTTAGTAACAAATAAAACAATACCAGCCGTCACAGCATTACATGTGCTTACCACTGCTGTATTTGCACTGCTTGTGCCTTCTCCTCACAGATTGCTCTGTCAGCATTTGCCTGCTCATATGTCATTAGTCCGATACTTGTCAACCAAAAATGGCTTTCATACACATGTGCTGCTCCAACCAATTGAATCACAATGATCTATTTGCCGAATACAACCACAAACTATCAAACCAGATTGATCAAATTGATTTATTCCATTCACCTGTAAAATTTGTTTTGTGGTGATTATTATAATTTCCTTCTAATTTTACAGATGCTGGAGATGTATAAGGAACTCAAATTTGATAACATTGATGGAGGAGTGTGGAAGCAGGGTTGGCATGTGGATTATAACATAAATCAGTGGGATTCAAACAACAAACTAAGAGTTTTTGTTGTGCCTCACTCGCATAATGATCCAGGTTAGGCATGTTTGTAAGTTATTAAACTAACATGCTTTTTCAGTACAGAAATTTATGGTTTAATATTCCATGCAAATGCCTCTGATAGACATACAAAATGATTGAAGTGGAATGAAAATGTATAGGATTTGATGACCATTGCAAGTTGGAATTATTATTTATTATTAAATCTGACCTTATACAAAGGTTTGCCATGTGACACAGAATAGCTTTCATGTGTTTGCAATGAATACATAAAAAGGTTAATA
Source organism: Tenodera sinensis (assembly GCA_030765045.1). NCBI lineage: Eukaryota > Metazoa > Arthropoda > Insecta > Mantodea > Mantidae > Tenodera > Tenodera sinensis. Next base: position 304,978,682 of record CM060964.1, read on the forward strand.
AAAAAAAAAAAAACAACAAAAAACAAAAACAAAGTTTTTGTTAGTATATGGCACAGTTAAATAATTATTTTATATTTTAGCACTTTCAAATTTAAATGTTATGAAGAGTGTGAGAGTGTTTCTTTGGGCTGCTGGGGTTTTCTAGTATCTTGTTTGCATTTCATCTTACCATGTTTGTATGCAAGAGTGGTCTAACTGGGAAAGTACGAATTGGCTGGGGAATTTAATGTCGTACTGGCAAGTTGGCCATGGTAACTTAGTGGTTAGAGCAGCCACTCAATAAGCAGAAGATCCGTGGTCCAAATCCCGGCTATGGCATTGACTTTTTCAGTCCTGATTTCACCTCTTAAACATTGCCCCTGTGTGTTTAAAATCACCAAAATTAAGTTTGTTTGCATAAATAAACAATAATTTAATTCTTTGTCAGAGAAGTTTCTTTGGAATATTTGTATTCTATTGCAATTATTTTCGTTAACTTTATTTTCTTTAATATTGTTCTTAATTGTTTTGTCTAATTTTTTTTACATTTGTTGGTAAAGTATGCAGATTTGCTAATATTTATTGAAAGTATTCACAGTACTATAATTATTTGTTAATTGTATATTGTTGTGGTTAATACATTCATTTGTATTGTTTGTTTGGTAGAAATATTATGAAATATTGTATTGAAAAATTTGTGTTCTAATGCCATCATTCTGTAATTTATGTTTTCAATAAAATTGTCTCTCTTGGCTGTTAAGATTTTTTTTTTAATATGGCTATTTTTCTTCTCCATTCTTTGACATCTATAGGATCATTACTGTGTTCTGCTTTAGTTCTAGTATATTCTCTGTCTTGTATAAGTAAGTTCAAATAAAATTGTCATTCCAGAACGGAGAATATTGTTTTTGTTTTCCTCTAGGAATATATTTTTTGTTGTTTGTAAAATGTTGCCACAGAGAAGAGTTCAATTTATCTGAAGTTAAGTTGTCATCTATTGGTTTGCTAAGTTTAACTTCTAATTCTGAGGTGAATGAATTCCAATTTGCTTTTTTGAAGTTCCATGTGGTTCTGCTGTTACTGGTTTGAGGTTTTTGTATAGAGGCAATAATTGCTCTATGTCCAGATCCAGGATCTTCAATGATTTCCTTCTCTGTAGCTTGAGATATGTCGGATGGTACTAATAAAAGGTCTAGATTTGTGCCTGATCTTGAATAATGTATAAATGTAGGTGGATCATCTTTTTTTATAAATCAGTTCTAGAGTAGTAGTATTTATAAGATGTGTTTTCCCCAGTTGCTTTTGTTCTTACAACCCAAAGGTTGGGAATGTGAATTGAAATCGCCAGTGATAATTGTTTTGATTTGTATGTCAATCAAGTTTAAAGTTTTTCCAAATATCTATTTTTGTCATTTCTAATTTGTCGTTATCCATTTCTTTTACAATTTTAAAATGAGCTTTTAATTTATTTGATGTTCCTGCCACTACTAGTGTCTTCCTTTCTGTAATAGATGTGCTTCATATCCTGTGAATTTGTAATATTGCAGATTATCATTAGTGAGATTAGCTTCTTGAATTACAAATATGTCAATAGAGTTAAGATTGATAATGTTTAAGAGGTAGAACTGGAACTTAAAAATTCAATGCCACAACTGGGATTTGAACCACAGACCTTCAAATCCCAGTTGTGGCATTGAATTTTTAAGTTCCGGTTCTACCTCTTAAACTTTGCCCACACACGGTTTGTGTGTTTAAAAACACCAACAGTAAGTTTGTTGGCATAAATAAATTGATAATGTTATTTATTTCTGTTTTCTTTGCTGAGGACATGCCTCCAGCATTCCATTTTAGCATTTCCAAAGTGTTAAGATCCACAAAAGTAGCCTCTGCCCAGAGATCCAAAAGGGGGAACTTGTCTGAAATATTTTACTCGTGTGGGTCTCTTCATTTTGGAGTGTTTGGGTAACCAATAGCCAATTTATATGGACACCATTTTTTTTAATGTTTTGGTGGCTGTTTCATCCAATCACAACCCCTAGAGTACCAGGAGGATTGTACCTGTTGTTGGTCTACAGGTTCATTGAACCTTGCTGAGAGATCAGAGTGATCATCAGCTTTCCCCTATATGCCACTTGGAGATGTTTTCAAATGCTGTAACAGACCAGCATTAATTATACTTGAAGAGTGTGAACAGGTAGAAAAGATAGTTGATGAATAGAAAAGATCCCTTCGGCCTCGAATAGTAGAAGATAGTTGATGAATAGAAAAGATCCCTTTGGCCTCGAATACTCACCTCAGGGTCTGGAAATGGATCAAGAGTTTAGCCAAGGTAGTCTAGAAAAGTTTAAAGAGGGAATTTGTATAATGGAAAGGAAGAAATGCCAATATGATCATTATCTCACCATGCTGACCAGTGCTTTTGGTGAGTTGCTCTTCCCTTTGGTTCATCAAACATATGCTTGACTACTAACAGCTGCACCACGTGAAGGTGAGGGACTGGACTCTAAGCCATTGATCAAGTTAGTTCTTTCACATCTTTATGAAAGAAATAGAAGGGTCTCCTTGTTATTATCAATGGCCTTTCTGCAGCCATACTTGAATTATAAATACTAGGTTTAACAGATAAACATAAATAATTAAATTCAAATTCAAAATGTTCTAGGGCTTCTAGCCAGGTATAGTGATGCATAGCAATCGATGTTTCGGAAGTGTACATCTCTCCCATCATCAGGACGATGAATGACTAGTAAGATGTTTTTTTTTTTTAGGTGGAGGGGAAAACTCTTGTTGCGAGACCCCATGGTACTATGGGAGTCGCCATTGAAGATGGCCATACCCACTAAAAAACCCCATCCACCGGATTAGGAAGGTGAAAGCCTGCTGCGGTACTGCCTGTAGCACCTGCGCATTCAGTGGTGAAAGATAGAGCTGGTTCGCATAGCGTAACCAGAAGGAGTAGGTTAAGAGCTTGGAGACGAGCTTGACGGAGGCCCAGATTGCCCCCTAGCGGAGTCATGGATGGTTTAGAAGGAGTCATTTGTGATTGTTGTCAGGAATCACAGTGCTATGTTGCTTGGCGTCTATATGCCACGTCTGTTTGTGCGCCTCAGAAGTCTGGGAGCGGACAGTAAGAGTGAAGGGACCAGTATATGCACTGTCCACTAGTACGTACCGAGTAGAAAACACCCAGTCTAATGTGGAGGTGGTTCACCGCTCCGTTGGAATCTGTGTTTTCTGAGTCGGTCGATTTCCAACTTTAAGGCTGGTTTCCAGGAGGGACTAAACTGCAATCCAGCGTCCCGGTTCAGTGTGTTCTTCTCGGAGGAGATGGACAGAGCCTCCTTAACCCTTCGTTCCCATAAACCGCTACATTTTGCCACAATGGTCGTTTCTTTGAAGTTAGCTCTGTGGTCTTCAAAGCTGTGCTCCGCCAGCCCTGACTTGTCAGGCTGCATTAAGCGTATGGACTGTTCGTGCTACTTGACTCTGGTGGAAATGGTCCTGCCGGTTTGCCCTATGTACGGCGCCCCGCATTCACAGGGTATCGTCGATTGCTATGCATCACTGCACCTGGCTAGAAGCCTGAGAACATCTTGAATATATTTGTCGCCAGGAAAGCTTCAAATCATAATTAAATTCAAAGTTTAAAAAATACAGTGCTTCTCCCTCACTGCAGCCACTGCTTGGCAGCTTACACACTGGTCACATTGGCTTGACCACCGAAAGAAGTATAATATACCTGCAATTCTTCCCTTTCTCATAGTTATAGCTTTACTTACAATGAAAATAAGCACATTCCTTATAAGAGACGGAAATGTCTTCCTCTTTCCATACATTTCTGGCATCTTCTCAGGAAATTTGCATTCACAATTGAGAGTTCAATATCTGAAATTGAGTGAATTCTTGTCTGATATTTTTTTAGTTCTTCCGTGTATGAGAATTTGTTGCACACACAGTATTTTTAAAGTTCCCCCATAGATGAAAATTGCATACAGTTAAATAAGAAGATTGTGAGGGACATAATACTTTTCCTAATTATCCTTTTTTCAAAAATTTTCTAAATTAAATTTAATGACCCATCAGTGCTATGCGCATTAGCAGTCTTGTTGGAAAAATCCAGACTGACATTCAATATCTTTCTATCTAAAATTGACCCTGTTCCCCTAAATCAAATCACCTTGTAGCTCCCTTATGAGAATTTATTACCTTATATGTATGGTAAATAAAATTCCCTTGTGGTAATCTGGAATCTGTTTGAGGCATTATGGAAGACTATGCAATCATCTATAATACTTGTAACTTAATTATAATTAATATACACAGGAATGAAACAAACTGAACACTGATAACATTCGTAACCTATGTATTTCCTTGCATAATCATTGCACTTTCTATGCTTTCTTCATTAAGTAAAAATACATAGTGCAACCATTATATAAAGAATGAATTATTTAACACTAGACATGTTAACTATCAGTGACTAGTGCACAGTAATGGGAGTAAGAGCGAGTCTTGAGTGTACTGAAGCATAGCCATGTTACACTGTTCATAGTTGAAAAGAAACAAGAGGGGAAGGGGGAAACAAAGGTGATACTAACCTGCAATGCAAGCACCCTTATATAATAAAAAAAGAAGCAAAATGTGACTTTAGATTTATTGAATTAAGACTCGTGTATTGTTTACAAAAGCATTTACAATACTGTTGAATTGTGTGTAGCTTTTAACTAGTATGGATAATTTTGGACTACTGAACATGTCCGTACATTAGCTAACTCCCTTTCTCTAACTTGATTACCATACTGTTCCATGTATGCAGTCACTTAGTTCTGTATTTCCCATACTGGTGTTTCACAAGCTAAGTGCTCATTAGAATAACTATAGAAACAAACAGCCATACACCATTGAAGAATAAACTGGTTATTAACTGGGTGCATTCTAACCAAATGATTCATATACCTTGCTGCTTCATTTGCTTACCACAGTCACATCTGCTAATTCCTGAGCTTTAGACACTTGAACTAATCAGATTCATTGATGGTCAGTCATCTTGTTAGTTGACAAACTGATAACATTGACAATGAGGAATATAAAACCATTATATGCCAAACAACTTGGAATATTACTAAGTTAAGTGAAGCTTTTAGTTTCTAATTTGTTTTTACTTTAGATTCTTGTTGCTTCACTGTTAATAGCTTCATTATTTCCTTATTTAATGAGAAATATATTATAATACACTGCATAGTCTGTGTTCTCTCCCGTGAACCTAACAGGTTGCAGTGACGGCACATTTTTCAATAAGTCTGTATAGTGAACACCTGGAATATTAAGGTGACGATTAAAAACAAAATAAACTAGGCAATGGCTTCAGCAAAACTATTGTTCATTCTCATCATGCTGTTATGAGGCACAAACAACTGCAATGCATTGCATGCGGGCGATAGCAGTCTCAAGTGTATTTGTTGACTGAATTCTGCCATGTGGTGGCCACAGGAGGAGAGAAAAGCACTGTATAACATTTTTAGCTCTAATAGTAGTATACAATAATAATATTAATGATAATTGTTCTTTCACACAAGCTTTGTGTAGGACAAGGTTGGAAAGTTATAATCGGACTGACAAATTTGTTGCTATTAATACTGAATCCTGACTATGACATTAAATTTTTCAGTCTGAGTCTACCTTCCTAATAATATTAATGTTAGAATATTGGATTGAAGTACATTTATATCCCCAAAACTTCATTAAATTTCATCTATGCTTAAAAGGATTCATCCATTAGAATGCTTTTGTTACTATTTTGAAACTGTAATAGAGGCATCTCTGCGAGATAATCTAATTTTCCAATTTGAAATCCAATGTAGATATAGCTCTTCTAGTATAAACTACTTTTATAGGAAATTACGTATAAATTATCCTTTTGTCCTGTATTATATGTGTGTGCCTCTTGAGTTTATTTGGTCCATTTTATAAAAAAAAATGTTTCATAATTGTAAATACACAGTAGAGGCAGGGTGTGAAGTTTTTGAAAAGTTCCTTATAGATAGTACTCTGATGTGCATTATAATTCTTATTACTTTCTTTTGCTACTTGAAAACTAGTTTAGTACTAGCTGAATTTCCCCAGAATATTAACCCATATATTTGAAGGAATGGAAATATGCATAATCAAGATTTTGAGTTGTTTCAAGACCTAATACCCTCCTAATGATTGATTAATAAAGCCTTAGTTTTCCTACTAATAAGTTTACATGGGTGGACTATTTGAGACTTGACTATCCGTACTCCCAAGAAATTCATGCTTTTGACAATGATGAAATTTATAGCTACTGTTTTATCTGTGCTTAATTTTGGATAGTTTTCTTGGAACCATTTAAAAGTCTACTGATTGCCTCATCTGTACTTGTCTATATAATTGATTAGTTTTATTGTCTAATATGATATTTTGTTTGTAATTATCAGAATTCATATTTTGTTATATCATCTCGATCTTGTAATAATTATTAGTAGTGATAATACTTTATACTATTGTTTATTACATTAAAACGTGGGTGTCCATATACTTTGTTCATGTTCTTGACTATTGTATTACTCTTTTATTTAAAACTGATGAAGTTGATGCTTCAGTATTGAAAGCAATGTTGAAAAAATTGAATGATGTGATCTAAAAGGACAACAGTTCATAATTTCTAAAGACATTGAACGAATTGCATAACAGCATACAAGAAGCAATGGCTTTATGGATTCTGAGCTGTGGTGTGTTAACCAAAAGGTATTTAGACCCACAACAAATGAGGAGCAATTTCAGTATTGTTTTTGAGAAAGTAAGCACATTTTCTACATTTTGCTGATAGTTCACTTAACAAGGTGTGGGCAGCTGCTATAGGGTAGTTAAATTATATTCGAATCTACTTTCGTGGCCTCTCTCTACTGCATGAGACAGCTGGCAGAGGTGGACTAAAATCCACACCTTATAATAGATGCTAGAAATGTTGACCTTCTGCTCTCACACAGGCAGCATATCTCGTGTAAATATCCCTGCTCACTCTCCGAAGCTCAGCAGCAGGAATTCTTGTGATTTCTTGCACAATGTTTTCTGTAAGTTCCTGTAGTGTGCGAGGATTGGAATGATATACTTTGTCTTTTAAAGAACCCCATAAATAAAAATCACAACTTTTTAGGTCAGGAGAACGAGGGGCCCACAAATCAACACTAATTATTCTGTTGTCAAACACCTCTCTTACTGCATTTAACCCAGTCACGTGATATTTAAATGCCTTGGCAATTAACCAAGAAATCAGATTTAAATCGCCTAGTTGTGAGGGCGGTAATGGCTTAACGCTTAAGAAATCATTTAAAATCAGCCATTATCTATTTTTTGTTGAAAATTTGGGTGCACAATATGTTGTTGTTGTTGTTTTCTAGTGCCTTGCATCTGGCAATGAAGCCATTAGCATTCGTGCTTTCCAATACTTTTGAACTGTAGTTTCTTCTGATCTTAATGCTTCACAGGTCTTCAAGTGGTCTTCGTTCATTTCTGCTGGATCGTTACACAGGACACATATTGGTGAGGCTAAGATACCTATTCTGTAGAGATGACTTGCCAAACAGTCATGATTTGTCAATAGTCGGAAGGCTGCAACAGCTGTTTTCCTTGGTCTCTGGGGGATTATATCTGGATTGGAAAGTAGTGTAATCCATTTTTTATCTTTGGCATTTGTTTCTATTTCTTGTAGATATGAATGACAAACATTTTTTATGATCAAGCGTTTTATTGAGGAATATGAGAAATTGAATTTAGAATTTTGTTTTATTGTTGTGCCTTTCTTTGCAAGTGAGTCTGCAGCTTCGTTCCCCATGACTCCACAGTGTGCTGGAATCCATTGTAGCTGAACAGTCTTATTAACTTTTTGGAGTTGTGTTAACATTTTGTAGCATTCTCTAATTTTTGTTGACTTCTTTGTAGTATTTGAACATATTCCCTGAATTGCAGCTTTAGAATCTGAAAGAATGACTGCCTTGTTAAATTTATTTAAGGGAAGATTTAATAATTGTCGGAGAGCAATGTATATAGCCTCTATTTCTCCATCATAATTTGTTGTGTCTCTGCCAACGGAATGATAAAAGGAAAAATGTGAACACGTAACTCCAGCTCCAGTAAGGTTTTCCTTCGAGGATCCATCAGTATATATGTGCAGCCATTCTTCTGTGGGATACCTAGTATTGATTGTTTCCAGAGCTAGAAGTTTTTGTATTTCTTTTGGTGTGTCTGATTTACTTATTTCCTCTATTAATTCCAAATTGAAGGTAGGTTGCAATAATTCCAATGGATTTTCTCTTATAAGTAGATTTTCTCTGGTGTTAGGAATGTTCAATTTGGATTTAATCTGTGTTACCTTTTCTAGGAAAGTACTATGAGTTTTAAGGATTGAATGGGGGAGGTTCTCTTCTTTCCATTTAGAGTTTGGCAGTCGTAACATTTTCTCGTGTTGGAGCAATGCTTGTTCTTCTATTTTTGTTGTTATTGATGGGGTCCGTGTTAAGGCAAGCATGGCATCAATAGGTGTGGATTTAACTGCTCCAGTGATTAGGCGAAGAGCCTGATTTTGTATTTGTTCAAGTTTATTGATGTTAGCATTTGCTGCTGTTATTAAAGCTTCAGAACAGTACAAGAGGTTTGGTTTAATATACATTTTGTATGTTGTGTTAAGGACTCTCCTTGAGCAGCCCCATTTAGCACCAGCTAACCTTTTCAGGATTTGCAATTTCTTTTCAACCTTTTCTGAAATGTTTGTTATATGTTTTTTCCAACTTAGCTTTCTGTCGAAAGTGATGCCTAAGTATTTGGCATCATCAACTGCTTTGAGTGGTTTACCATTATAATTTATGCTAACATTAACTGGTTTGTATTTTAGTGTAAATAATTCATAATTTGTTTTTTCCACATTGATAGTCATGAGGTTTTTGGAGCTCCATTCATGTACTTTGTTTAGGGCTGTTTCTATTCTGTCTTTAATTAATTCAGGTTTTTTTGAAGAGCCTGAAGTCCAAATGACTACATCGTCAGCAAATAAAGCAATTTTGGTTTCTAAAGTTTTTATTATTGATGGAAGGTTATTTATATATATGTTAAAGAGTGTTGTGCTCAGAACAGCACCTTGTGGAAGTCCTCGGTGTGTTTGTTTATATTTGGAAATGTATGTATTATATTTTGTGGCACAAAATCTTTGTGAAATAAACTGAGTTATCCACTTAAGCATGTTACTTTTCACACCTATTGATTGCAACTTCTCAACTAATTTATTTCTCCAGACTGAGTCATATGCTGATTTAAAATCAATGAATACTGCCAAGGTATCCTCCTTTCTATTGAAAGCTTCCTTGATGTCTTGGCTTAGTAGGAGTACATTTTCACTTGTACTATGATTCTGTCTGAAGCCGGTCTGTGAACTATTAATTAAGTTGTAATATTCTAGAAACCAGTTAAGTCTAGATGCCACCATTCTTTCCATCACTTTTGCAATAACACTGGTCAAAGATATTGGTCTGAAACTATTAATATTGTTTGAGGGTTTGTTTTTCTTTAAAATCGGGATGATAATGGCTTTTTTCCAGTCGGAAGGTACAGTCATTCTCCAACACGTGTTATACAGTTTAAGTAGGATTTCTTTTCCTTTCCTGCCAAGGTGTTTAATAAACTCTGGGTGGATCTTGTCAGGTCCAGGAGATTTTTTGTTCTGTAATTGTTCTATTGCTAAATCCAGTTCTGTTTCATTAAAATCCTGAATAAAAATATCATTTCGTATACCTTTTGGCTTACTAGTTTCTCTGATAGTTTTTTGGATAGCCTTATCTTGTTTTTTATACGCTTGGGGTATTCTTTGTGACTGAGCATAAAACTTGTTCAGGGATTCTGCTATTTCCCTATCTGTAGTTAAGCTTTTGTTATTATATTTTAATGGTTCAGTTGTATTTTTTGATAATTTTGTTTTATTAAGGAATTTGTATATTTTATTTCCATCTTTCCTATAGTCCATATGTTCTACAAAATTTGTGAAACTGGCCCTTTTTGCTGTAATTAATTCTTTCTTAAAAATGGCTGCTTTTCTTCTCCAGTTTTGTACATCTTCTGGACACTTGGTTCTTTCGGCTTTGACTCTTGCTATATTTCTTTCGTGTTTTAACTTAGATAAAGATGGAGACCAAAAGTAGCTATATTTCTTTAACTTTCCTTTGGGGATATGTGTTTTGGCTGCTGTCAATAATATTTCACAAATTTTTTTATTCATTTCATCTGTTGACTTGAACTCTGATTCTAACAGTATATTACACTTCCCTTCTATCTCATTTTGGAAACTGGACCAATCTGCTTTTTTAAAATTCCAAGAAGTTTTAACTTTTGGTTTGTTACTTTTATTTATTAGACCTCTTATGGAGTTTATGGTGATTCTGTGGCCTGAACCTGGGTCTTCTATTATTTCTCTTTTTGTATTGTCAATTATGTCAGATGACACCATCAGAAGGTCAGGATTTGTACCCGAACCATTATAATGAAGGTAAGTGGGTGGATCATTTGGATTAAATATTAATTCCATTGTTGACGAGTTTAATAGGTCTTCTATGACTCTTCCTGCTGAATTTATATCTCTGTAGCCCCACCTAGGGGAGTGTGCATTAAAATCACCTATTAAAATACTTTTGGGTTCTATGGGAATAGAATTTAGATCTAGTGTATTGTCTGGAGGATTGTAGATACTGTAAATTCTATAGTGGTAGTTACTTTTCCATACTTCAATTTTAACTATTTCTGATTTATCTTGTTCTTCCATTGTTTTTTGGATTTGGATAGTAGCTTTCATATTTCTTTTAATTCCTGTAAGAATACCACTTGCTATTTGACGAGCCTTTGGAAGTATATGTGTAGTGTACTGATCCATTTCAAAGTATATTTCCTGTTCTTGTGATATATTGGCTTCTTGTACTGTGAAGACATCTATATCTTGGTCTTTTAATATTTTCATTAGCTCTTGTTTTTTAGGCTGGGACATGCCTCCTGCATTCCATTGTAGAATTCTTAAAGTATTGGAAAGATGAAATTTGCCTAAAGATGTCCCCACCCGGAGATCCGATTGGGGGACAGTTTTAACTCCGGAATGTTTATCTTTAGGACTCATATTCATGTATGTGGCTTTCATGTAACTGTTTTCTTAACGGGCACCAGTTTTACAATGTGGCAGTTACATCACCCGACTTAAACCCCCATTTTGCAAGGGGGACCACACCTATCGTTGGTCAACGGGTCCATCGGACCTAGCCGGGAGGACTAAATAGATGATATTTAGATCCACCGACCTTCCCCTCATGTGCCTCTGAGGGACGCTGTTGTGCTGTGATAGGCCAGCACATATGTAAATGACATTTCCTCCATTTTAGATGAAACAGTTATACCGCTGTGATTCGGTCAGGGTGCACAATATTAAAAGCATAAACTCATTAATACTGTTGTCCTAATACTGCTGTTGTGTGTGAAAGAAATAGGGAATCAGTTTCAATCTCTCCCTACCCATTGTTTCACAAAAAATTGGGGTTCCAAGCCATTAGGCTTTGCTCCAGTACAATTGAATGGCAATTTTTGCCCTTGAGATATCAAAATAACTAAAGCAATATGGGCTGTGATTTCATTTTTCATCATCTTTCAGCAATTTCTGTCGGAATTGCTCAACTGCTTCGTAGCGTAAGCATTCGTCATATTTTGTCAAACAAAGGTTCCATGTATTCTGAAAAAAATTGAAAATGCACACAGCATCTGTGACCCATGCTTACTCAGTAAGTATTTACAAATACCACTATTTTCAGTAAAAGAGCAGAGAATGAGCTTGTCAGTTTTAATCCAATGCCAGTTACACTGGCTTTTCTGCGTCGTAATGCAGACACGTTTCGAAGGACCTGGCATGTCATTATTGCTGCTTTCTGCACTAGATTCATTATGACTGTCACCAGAATCTTCTTCAGACTTTGCTTCATATTCAGGAAAATCACATCCTTCTTGCTGTTGGCACAAACTACCCTATATATATATACATATGTATACTGCTGCTCTTACTCATGTCTGTGAATGTGGAAAGATGAATTTAAATGAAGATGTATTAATTGTCAACTAGCATCTAGCAGGACCATAGCCATTTAACATAATTAAGCAGGTGTTAATTTTAAAGCTTTTGCAAGGAATAGAGTATCCACTAATTTCCTTAAATATTTTCCACATCATAAGCAATATTTTGTTTTTTATAGATACTCTACCATATTGTTTATTTCCAACCATTGGAAGCAAAATAAGTGTATGCACAATATTCATATTTTTAAATAAGTTTAATCTCCCTAACTATTCTATTCATCCATGAATGTATCTTATTGATTTAATTTCAGGATTTGTTTCATGATTATTTGACCAAACGTGCTCTGCTGAGCTAATTTATTATTTTTCTTTAATGAATATTACAAATTTCTTATCTGTGGTCTTTGAATTACATGTCTGTATCTTGGAGGCATTAGACACCATGTCCATTTATTTTACAATGCATGAATTTTATACACTGGGGTTTTTGTAATAAGCTTAGTTGCCATATGATGTAGTTTCTGTTGATATACAGCATTATGTACAAAGCCACATAATAACAAAGATATGCCTGATTAAAATATTATGACGTAGGATAGATTTTATCACCCCAACTTCAATACCTCGTATTTTTATCCAAAGTATGTTTTAAAGGGATCTTCCCTTCGTCATTAGCTGCCTCGAATTGTCATAACTTCCTCAGATGCCAGTTGCGTGTATTTGGTGAAGAAGCTTTCTACTGATTAAATGAAGTTCATTAAATCCTTAAATTATGGAAAATGAATTAGCATTAACCCCTCGTATCACTCCATTTACCAAATTATTGGCATGACATGTTTCAAGGACCTGTCCCCATTTGGCAACCTAATGGGTTCTTGCAACCTATCCTATGAGTAATTTGGTAAGTGGAACAATATGAGTGTTTAACAGTTCCAGAAAAGTATATACAGAAACGACTAAAACACCTATAGTTCACATACCTGAATTTATTAGTCACATTTCGTCCGCACTTGAAGGTGTTATCAGAAGTTGTCAACTGTCTGGAATTCAGTTGGACCTGTGGGTGTAGTTTATCTGAAGGGGAGACATCTGCGTAGATTGAATTAAGCTTAATAGTTAATTTTCCTCTGAGGGAATGTCAAAATTTATTTGCTTATTTCCAAACCTCTATTGAGATTTTTTCCCAGATATTTAATTCTAGGCTCCTTGGATGAAGTTTAAGAGGTTTCTTTTGTAATGTTATGGTGATGGTCCCAAAATTGTGCTGCCACTGTGAATTTTTCTATTTCGTTTTGCTTGATGTTCCAAAAGTGTTCCTTTAATCTGGTTTCAGTATTCTGTTTTGCCTTTCCAATTAATATCTTCTCACAGTTGGAAAAGTCGATTTTGTTTTATTTTAACAACTTCCTGTCACAGTTACAAGCTGCCAAAAAGACAAAGAATACTAATACAAAAGTAACAAAATAGTTAACAAAACATAATGAATATAAAAGCTAAAATAGACAAGACTGTCTCGCCAGACCAGACCATCTCGCCATAGAAGACTGTCTCCATAGACAATACTTTTTCCACAGACAAGACTGTCTCGCCAGACAAGACTAGCTCCACAGACAAGACTGTCTCGCAAGACAAGACCGTCTCGGCAGACAAGACAGTCTCGCCGGACAAGACCGTCTCTCCACACAAGACCGTCTCGCCAGACAAGACTGGCTCCACAGACAAGACCGTCTCGACAGACAAGACCGTCTCGCCGGACAAGACCGTCTCTCCACACAAGACCGTCTCGCCGGACAAGACCGTCTCTCCACACAAGACCGTCTCTCCACACAAGACCGTCTCGCCAGACAAGACCGTCTCACCAGACAAGACCGTCTCGCCAGACAAGACTGGCTCCACAGACAAGACCGTCTCGACAGACAAGACCGTCTCGACAGACAAGACCGTCTCGACAGACAAGACCGTCTCGACAGACAAGACCGTCTCGCCACACATGACCGTCTCGCCACACAAGACCGTCTCGCCAGACAAGACCGTCTCGGCAGACATGACCGTCTCGCCACACAAGACCGTCTCGCCACACAAGACCGTCTAGCAAGACAAGACCGTCCTGTCGGATAAGACCGTCTCGTTGGACAGTTTCGTCGGGCAGTGTTGTAGGAGTCTCCCTGGACGCCTTCGACAGTTTCGTCAGTCTCGTGAGACGGTCTTTAAGACGGTCTCGCAAGACGTTCTCGTCAGACAGTCTCGACGGACAGTGTCATCTGTCTCGTGAGACGGTATCGTAAGAAGTCTCGACGACCGTCTCGTGAGACAGTCTCGTCAGACGGGCTCGTGAGACAGTTTCGTCCGACGAGATCATCCGACCAGCCGCCTGACTAGCGTGTCCTACGAGACTGTCTGACGGGACTGTAACGAGACTGACGACTTGGTCTGACGAGACTGCCCAACGATACAGTCGGATGAGACTGTCTCGCGGGACTGTAACCAGACTGTCTGATGAGACCGTCTCGCGGGACTGTAAACAGACTGTCTGACGACGTTAGGGGTTATATAGTAAAAAAGATGCTCGAAAAACTTAGTTGTAAAACCTGTGCCTCTACTCTGTCCACCGATCTACCTTCTGACACATTAGATTCCACTTTCACTACAATAAAAGACTGTGACACCCTAAAAAATCTTCGGTATTTAACCTACCCCTCTGAATGTGTGGTTAATATTCTTCTGCAAGTCGAGGCCATTTTGGAGAAACAAATATGCTCGTCTGAAAGTTTGTGGGGTCATATGTTTTACGAGTGCTTGGATAACATAGACGAAACGATATTAGGACCCAGTGGAATAGGATGCTGCATGGAACACATACTGGATTTAGTTGGAAAGTTAACACTACATTACATGTAGTGTCGCTTCTTTTTTCGTACCAAGGAAATCAGTAGAGAAATGACGTCATCGAAGTCAGCAAAATCAACACGTAAACTCTCCAAGGTTTCCAACATCTAATTCCACAGTGAGTTTCGATGTTTTATATACATAACATACATAATTTGCATTATGCTTTAATTTTTCAGTGTAAATTCATGTAAGCAAGTATTTCCCATTGTTCTTCATTAATTATAATACCCATTATTGTAAAATGGCATCCTATACTATGTGTCAAGGAAAGACAATGTTTCAAAACAGTATTTCAAATATTCCTGCTTACGATTTTAGGTATTTAAAATGCTAATTGATAATATGAAACCCATTTTCACCATGCATTCGTGAACTAAAGTGAAGCGACTGCGACACATCTTGCGAGCAAACCATAGTAACTCCCGAAGAGCTCACACTATCTCTTCTATCCGCTATGCTTGCGCCATACTTTTTCTGGTATGATGTGGCTAATTTTTATCCACTTCAATAACTGCTTTTGTACTCTTGTGTAAGGGGGTCCCGTTTAACTATTGTGAATTCATCTGAATCTTAAAGTTTTGCTTGCTGGTTGTATAATAGTTTTAAAATCAATCATCACTGTGAAGTGATGTAATAATTCTGGAAAATAATTTAGTGTTTAAAGTTGATTTATTTTCCGTAATTTATATATTTGTTTTGCTGTGTGCAAATTCCAACGATTTCAAACCATTAATTCCTCTTTGCATTAGTGTATGAAAGTTGATAGAACTGCCATCTTCATTCTATTTTATTAATTTAGCTTCTTTTCATGTCCTCCTTCCCAAAAAAGTTTGCTTCACTCTAATTTCCCAAGTAAGAAAATGTAAGGGAATTATTCCTATGTTTTCATTAGAAGTTCATAGTTTAGATGAAAATCAATATAATTTTCCAAAATAATAAGCAGTGGAACAATTAAGGGAGAAGTTGTGGGAGGAAAAAAGTGTTTCTTTATAGAGAAACATTAGTCTTTAAAGTGTTATATTTATTGAAAGGCTTTATTGATTTTCACAGGATGGCTCAAGACCTATGAAGATTATTATCAAAGTCAGACACGTAACATATTAAACAACATGGTGAGCAAACTGTCAGAAGATGCTCGCAGAAAGTTCATCTGGGCTGAGATATCATTCTTTTCTCTCTGGTGGGATGAAATTTCATCTGAAACTAAGGAGCAGGTCAAAAAGTGAGCAACTTCATGGTTTTGCACTCAATAACACAGATTATTTAGTGCTTTAAATTTTCTTTATTAAAAGCACTAAGTATATGTATGCTATTAAAGCATAAAATTATTTATTTATATGCTCATTTTCTTTTGTGTGTTCTCAACAATGCTACAACAACAAGATTAATAGCTGATGGGCAGCTTGAAATTGTGACAGGAGGTTGGGTAATGAATGACGAGGCTAACTCACACTACTTTTCCATGCTATTGCAAATGATTGAAGGACACCAATGGCTCCAAAATCAACTTAACATCAAACCAAGGTATGCTCATATACAAACTTATAATGTTTGTTCTATTATTTTTACTTTATTACTGCTTACCCGTGGTAGAGCAAGTATTGCATTTGACCCTAAACTTTGATATGGAAACATCAGAGAAAATGTAACTTTGAGATTCCCTGAATATAAAAAAGGGAAAATAGATTAAAAGGAAGTATGAGTATGTTTGCAAGTGCATGTATTTGCCAGAGAGAAAATAAATTTCCAAAAAAATACTAGGTTTCTTAATTGATTCCAAAATGGACATTACTTAATACTTTGCCAATTCATATTTCACAGTTTAGTTCTTGGTTATTCTCCTGGAAGATCTTAAAGCATTGGCCGTGTTTGTTTATCATATTTTAGCTTGTAATTTTATTTACTGTGTGCGTTTACAATCAATATAGGAACAGCTGGTCAATAGATCCTTTTGGCCAGTCACCAACGATGGCACTTCTGCTTCAGAAGATGGGCCTGGATAATTTGTTGATACAGCGGGTGCATTACTCAGTTAAAAAGAGTCTTGCTCGGGGTAAAAATCTGGAGTTTCGTTGGAGACAACTATGGGGTAAGTTGAAGTATTTATTTGTAGCAGAAATATTCCAATGATATGTTACTGAAGGTCCATCATTTGGAATGTACTACTTGGTGA
Source organism: Tenodera sinensis (assembly GCA_030765045.1). NCBI lineage: Eukaryota > Metazoa > Arthropoda > Insecta > Mantodea > Mantidae > Tenodera > Tenodera sinensis. The sequence continues at coordinate 304,995,834 of CM060964.1, forward strand.
AGCCATGAGGCATATCAGGAAGAATGTGGAACTGCCCAGTGTTTAGGGAGCTTGTCGCACATACATGGCGAGACAATGTATGGCCACTCTGTTCAGATGCAATCATATTTTCAGGACAGCTTCGTCTCATTTATTCGCAGGTGGGAGAGATCATCTATTTGTGTTTCATGACTGACTATATGCAAAGTTACTATTATTTCACTGTTCTAATTCATAAGATAAGTGATCACAGCACTCGACAACCGAGGTCAGTATGCCTTGTTGCTTTGCCAGATAGTACAATGCGATTTTTTTCCTTTGTACTATAAATATGGATTCATGTTGTTAAAGAGGGCTATTAAAGATTAGATTGGATTAGGTAAGTATAAGTTTGAGAGGTAGAACTGGAACTTAAAAATTCAGCTGGGATTTGAACCGCAGACCCTCTGCTTACTGGGCAGGTGCTCTGTGAGACTGCCTTTGTGGTTTACCGGGAGAAATATGAACTGGCTTGAGAATTCAATGTCATTCTGGCAGGTTGTCACAGTAGCTTAATGGTTAGAGCTCCTGCCTAGTAAGCAGATGGTCTGTGGTTCAAATCCCAACTGTGGCATTGAATTTTGAAGTTCCAGTTCTACCTCTCAAACATTGCTCACACATGGCTTGTGTGTTTAAAAACACCAACGATAAGTTTGTTGGCATAAATAAATAATAAAGTTTCGAAAGTAGAACTGGAACTTAAAAATTCAATGCCACAACTGGGATTTGAACCACAGACCTTCCGCTTACCAGGCGGCTGCTCTAACCTTTGAGCTATTGTGACAAACTGCCAGAATGGCATTAAATTCTCAAACCAGTTTGTCACAATAGCTCAATGGTTTGGGCAGCCGCCTGGCAAGCGGAAGGTCTGTGGTTCAAGTCCCATTTGTGGCATTGAATTTTTAAGTTCCAGTTCTACCTCTCAAACTTTGCCCACACACGGCTTGTGTGTTTAAAAACACCAACAGTAAGTTTGTTGGCATAAATAAATAAAGTATCAGTTTATTTAATCCTGTAAGACTTGCATCAAGTGTAGGTCACGTCAAATTTATACATAAAATTAAGGCCATACAGTTGAGAAGATTGAAATACAAGATATGGTATTAGGAAAATATTGTTACAAATTAAATTTCATAATTATGAACAATGCTCTATTTGGTACAAAATATAATTCTTTGAGTATTTTGGCACGAAGAGTGGTCAGCTCTCCGCGGTAATAAGCTTAGAGAAGTGAAAGAACTTCCGATAAACTGGGTAACTTCCTGTCGCATATCTTGCCGCGAGGAGGTTAGTTTGGCTCGATTAAGAATAGGGCACTGCAATTTTTCACATGGTTACCTATTTAAAAGAGACCCTCTATGTCCGCTGTGTGACAACCTTTTGTCAGTTCACCACATGCTGCTAGAGTGTTGCTCTCTAGTGTACCTTCGGGATTCTCTGCAGCTGCCTGCCAGACTTGCAGAGGTCTTAGCAGACGATAAAACAGCGGTTGATAGAGTTTTTAAGTTTTTAGCGGAGTGTAATATCAATTTGAGGATTTAAAATTTTATATATCTCTTTTTATGCTTTTTGACATACTTATTACCTTGTTTCATATCTGGCTATTGCCACTGTTTCTTACTTTTTGGGTATATTTTCCTTGTTGCTAGTATGTTTATTTTTGAGTGAAATTTATATCTGGCTATTGCCATGAATCTTTTAAGGGCACTGATGACCTAGAAGTTGAGCACCCTTAAACCCACAAAATCAATCAATCAATTAGTCTTCCTTTCCATAGCTGGCAGGGTCATTTTCATTTCTGTTTGTTGATTTAACTTGGTAGTTCTTGGACATATGTAACAAAGCAGTATAAAATTGCACAGTCTCATTGTTATGGTGCTTTGTGCATTTTGGGTAACCATAGAGTGGGTAAGTTTGCGTTGTCTGGTTTAACTGTATATTTGTTTGGTATTATGCTTGAGTTTGCCCTAGCTTTTTCAAAAATTGCATTAGAAGTTGAATTGATACATATTGACATAGGTAATCAGTCACATGGAAGGGATGATCTGATTCACCTCATTTAAGTCTTTTCCCTGCAGTGGCTGCCAAATTCCTCAATTGAATAAAGCTGACCTTTAGTTAGCAGTATAGATTCACCAACCTACAAACTGTCAAAATGGCTAACTAATAAGTTTAACTCATTTCCTAAATTTGACAGTCTAAGCAGTATACCACTAAAACAACTCCCACCATTGAGCAAAAACTGACTCAAATCACTTGAAATGTCTTCACCTGGAATTTCAGAATGCATAGAACAAAACTTTTTCCATTTCCAAAAAAGATTGTCAAAGTTCGGGTTTAGCAATGGGCAATATTCTCTTATCCTTCCTAGCAGATATTTATGAGTGCATTAGAAATAAGGATCATCAAATGTTTCCCTTGGATGTTCAATCTCTGGCAGTGGTATGTTGATGACATCTTTGCAATAGTTCCAAAAAAAAACACATCAGTGATGCACTAAAACTCTTAAACATCCAGGAAAAAAGTGTAAAGTTCACCATGGAAGTAGAAAAGGATAAGCAACTCCTATTTGTGGATTGAGAAATAAAAGCAGGAATAGAACAAACTTTGGCATTTACAGAAAACCAACGCAGACAGACAGCTACACAAAAGCTAATGATTACAGTCCAATAGGTCACAAACAGGCAATCTTCAATAGTTTAACACATAGACAGGTGAACATTGCTCTTCCAACAGAAGAATACAAAGCAGAGTATAACAAAATAATTGAAATAGCACAAAGAAATAGCTTCCCTAAATCATTAGTGGATAAAAAAGTGAAACTAGCAAAAACAAAGAGGTTACTAAAAGAAATTACAACACTCACAGCAACAGAAGCAAACCTGACATTCAAACAATTCACATACCTTCCATGGGCTTTGATAAATTAAAAAAAATGTTGTCCTTTTTCTTCTAGGCTTGTAAGCACAGTTCATGGCTATAGAAATCATCTTAGCAGTTTCTTTACTTCAGTGGGAGAGGAACCAGGGACTGGTCTAGCGAAGAAGTCAACATGGCTTCAGGCTTCGTGTGATTTCTCTCAAGGACAAAATTATAAATGCAAATATATGTTTTCAGGCTCCATGACCACTATAAAATTATATATTTGCAGTGAAATCTTGACATCAAATTTTTGGGTGAAATACAGTACTTCCCTTAATTACTAGTGTAGTAGAGAAAATAAAAATATGTTGTTGTTTTCTAGCGCCTTGCATCTGGCAATGAAGCCATTAGCATTCGTGCCTTCTAATACTTTTGAACTGTAGTTTCTTCTGATCTTAATGCTTCACAGGTCTTCAAGTGTTCTTCATTCATTTCTGCTGGATCGTTACACAGGACACATATTGGTGAGGCTGAGATACCTATTCTGTAGAGATGACTTGCTAAGCAGTCGTGATTTGTCAGTAGCCGGAAGGCTGCAACCGCTGTTTTCCTTGGTCTCTGGGGGATTATATCTGGGTTGGAAAGTAGTGTAATCCATTTTTTATCTTTGGCATTTGTTTCTATTTCTTGTAGGTATGAATGAGAAAAAATTTTAATGATCAAGCGTTTTATTGAGGAATATGAGAAATTGAATTTAGACTTTTGTTTTATTGTTGTGCCTTTCTTTGCAAGTGAGTCTGCAGCTTCGTTCCCCATGACTCCACAGTGTGCTGGAATCCATTGGAGATGAACAGTCTTATTAACTTTATGGAGTTGTGTTAATATTTTGTAGCATTCTCTAATTTTTGTTGACTTCTTTGTAGTATTTGAACATATTCCCTGAATTGCAGCTTTAGAATCTGAAAGAATTACTGCCTTGTTAAATTTGTTTAAGGGAAGATTTAATAATTGTCGGAGAGCAATGTATATAGCCTCTATTTCTCCATCATAATTTGTTGTGTCTCTGCCAACAGAATGATAAAAGGAAAAATGTGAACATGTAACTCCAGCTCCAGTAAGGTTTTCCTTCGAGGATCCATCAGTATATATGTGCAGCCATTCTTCTGTGGGATACCTAGTATTGATTGTTTCCAGAGCTAGAAGTTTTTGTATTTCTTTTGGTGTGTCTGATTTACTTATTTCCTCTATTAATTCCAAATTGAAGGTAGGTTGCAATAATTCCAATGGATTTTCTCTTATAAGTAGATTTTCTCTGGTGTTAGGAATGTTCAATTTGGATTTAATCTGTGTTACCTTTTCTAGGAAACTACTATGAATTTTAAGGATTGAAGGGGGGAGGTTCTCTTCTGTCCATTTAGAGTTTGGCAGTCGTAACATTTTCTCGTGTTGGAGCAATGCTTGTTCTTCTATTTTTGTTATTATTGATGGGGTCCGTGTTAAGGCAAGCATGGCATCAATAGGTGTGGATTTAACTGCTCCAGTGATTAGGCGAAGAGCCTGATTTTGTATTTGTTCAAGTTTATTGATGTTAGCATTTGCTGCTGTTATTAAAGCTTCAGAACAGTACAAGAAGTTTGGTTTAATATATATTTTGTATGTTGTGTTAAGGACTCTCCTTGAGCAGCCCCATTTAGCACCAGCTAACCTTTTCAGGATTTGCAATTTCTTTTCAACCTTTTCTGAGATGTTTGTTATATGTTTTTTCCAAGTTAGCTTTCTGTCGAAAGTGATGCCTAAGTATTTGGCATAATCAACTGCTTTGAGTGGTTTACCATTATAATTTATGTTAATATTAACTGGTTTGTATTTTAGTGTAAATAATTCATAATTTGTTTTTTCCACATTGATAGTCATGAGGTTTTTGGAGCTCCATTCATGTACTTTGTTTAGGGCTGTTTCTATTCTGTCTTTAATTAATTCAGGTTTTTTTGAAGAGCCTGAAGTCCAAATGACTACATCGTCAGCAAATAAAGCAATTTTGGTTTCTAAAGTTTTTATTATTGATGGAAGGTCATTTATATATATGTTAAAGAGTGTTGTGCTCAGAACAGCACCTTGTGGAAGTCCTCTGTGTGTTTGTTTATATTTGGAAATGTATGTATTATATTTTGTGGCACAAAATCTTTGTGAAATAAACTGAGTTATCCACTTAAGCATGTTACTTTTCACACCTATTGATTGCAACTTCTCAACTAATTTATTTCTCCAGACTGAGTCATATGCTGATTTAAAATCAATGAATACTGCCAAGGTATCCTCCTTTCTATTGAAAGCTTCCTTGATGTCTTGGCTTAGTAGGAGTACATTTTCACTTGTACTATGATTCTGTCTGAAGCCGGTCTGTGAACTATTAAGTTGTAATATTCTAGGAACCAGTTAAGTCTAGATGCCACCATTCTTTCCATCACTTTTGCAATAACACTGGTCAAAGATATTGGTCTGAAACTATTAATATTGTTTGAGGGTTTGTTTTTCTTTAAAATCGGGAAATAACTGGTGCCCGTTAAGAAAACAGTTACATGAAAGCCACATACATGAATAAAATAAAAATATGTTGCTACATTTCAAATTTAATTGAAATCAATTCAAAAATAAGTTTAAAAAATCTTTAATTTTTAGGCTAACCAATGCGCATACACAGTTGAAATTTTATACAAAATGCATTAATTTTTAATTCCATCATGTAGATGTGACACTCCTCCTCTCCCTCCCCCCCCAAAAAAAAACATTTGTGTCTGTAAACGTATAACTCAAAAATGAAAATTTGATAAAGTGTTGTTTGGTATTCAAGTTCAGTATCTTCCTTGACGTCATTTACAAGCCACAACAGGAAGCATGGAAATAAAGCTAGACTGATGATGGAGACAGTCTCTGAAGCACGTTCCAGTTTCCAGCAAGTTTCGTATTACATTAAAATTCACTTTGAATACATATGATAAGATAAAATCTAATTGAGATGAAGTATGATGCCAGAAAAGTCATAAATGGAAAAGTAAAACTGAAGTATAGGTATGCCTCAAACACGTGATGCCCATATGAAAGTCAGGAACATTCATTCCTAGTCCAGTGGTGTTACAAACACTCATGATCAAATTTCCAAAAGTTATGTAGGGTTTTAAATTTAAGGAATCATTTCCTCATTAAATTAGAGCCAGTAGTATGAACTTGTCTTTATTTTTGTTGTTGATCAATCTAACCAATGTTAGTGTAAAAGCCATGGCCATTGTGTGTAGGTAACACATAGCATTTAGCAAAGATATGGTAAATACATAAAAATGTCTGCTGAATAGAAATTTATTTAGTGAATATATGCATAAATATAGTATATTCTGATTTTTATCTTGGGAAAGTTTGCTCTAGAGTAGTTTCAATATTGTTTTTTCTGCTCCACAGATGATGATGGCTCAACAGAGCTATTCACACATATGATGCCTTTCTACAGTTATGATGTTCCTCACACATGCGGTCCTGATCCTAAGATTTGTTGTCAGTTTGATTTTCGAAGGTTACCAGGTTATGGGCTGTCATGCCCATGGAAAGTTAACCCTCAAGTCATCACCGACCAGAATGTGGCTCATAGGTATGTAGGGTTTACTAAGATACCTACTAGGGCATCTAGATAATAATTATTTGACAAAATCAAAAATGACAAAGTTGTCTGACATTTTTTAAATCAAGGGAGAGCTTGCGAAGGCCCTAAGCACCATAAACAATTAAATCTGTTGTGTCGCCCTTCCCTTTTTTAATTTCCGAAGATCCTTGCTTCCTTCGCTCCCTCCAGTTTGTTGGTGTAATTAAAATTCATCTTGTGTACCCAAGCAGCTAAAGAAAACGAAATATGTCCCTTTGTTTTTATTCATGTATTGTCAGAATGTCTCTCCTGTTTTTATTTTACTATACATTTTCATCTGTGTCAATTGTATGTACTTCTTTTTTCCAGGGCATCGCTTTTACTTGATCAATACAGAAAGAAGGCTCAGCTTTACCGTACTAATATTGTTTTGGCCCCACTGGGGGATGACTTCCGTTATGACCATGCTTCTGAATGGGATGCTCAATTTAACAACTACCAGAAAATCTTTGATTACCTCAACAGTAAACACAATCTTTTTGTACAGGTCAGATTTGAAGTAATATCTAAACTGTATTTCTTACCCCTTAACCCTATCAGCATGAAGCATGCAGAGAGTGTCCCTAATATATTTTTTGTTGCTCATATTGAATGAATTTTAATTGTTATTTAATTCATACTCCTATCTTCCTTTCATAGAAGTTTGAAAACAGTGTTGTAATTAATTTAATTTAAAAGGTGAGTTAATTAATAACACTGAACAACACTTAACAACATATTTTTCCAGGACGCGTTTCGAAGGTTAACTTTCCTCCAGGTTATTGTCCGGTTGATAATGGAGGAAAGTTAACCTTCGAAACGCGTCCCGGAAAAATATGTTGTAAGTGTTGTTCAGTGTTATTAATTAACTCACCTTTTAAATTCATACTCTTATACTTTTATTTGCACAGTAATTGAGAAAATAAAGGACTATGAGAAAGCCAGTCAGCAAAAACAGTTGAAATGCCTTTTCATAAATATTTCTTCCCATTTTTACATTCTCTTTTGCCTATGCACTGGAGATAGAGGAAATATTGCATTCAATAAAAAAATTTGATCACACTGGAAATACAGATTTTGAGGTCCTCTGAAATTGAAAGAGCACAAAAAACAGGAACATTTTTAGGGAGATAATTTTATTAGTTCTTGAAAAGGTGTTAATGTTGTAGGCATGTTTTTAGAATAAGACCATTTATTGAATCATTAAGGGTGTTCTTGCAATCCATCTATGGTCTAGTTTTATGAACTTGGAATACAACCCTGTTAAAACGTTATTCTGTGAGTAAGTGCTAAATTGTGATGTACAGTGCTGGAATTGAGCCTTTCAAGAGTATAGCCACAGAATAAACTATTTTGTGCTTTCCTGCAGCGGTAACTTGTAATTCCAAGTATAAAAAGAAAATGGCTGCTGGAGTACTGAACTCAGTTTGTCCAATATAAATGATCAATCTTTTTAATATGATTTTGAGAACCGAAAATTGAAAACCTTAAACCTTAAGACAGTGTGTCATTTAGGTTCTATAAGGCCCGATTGTATAAATATCATTGACTACCGATCAGATTTAATCACAGTCAAAATGTGAACTGCAATCAGAGTCTAAATCGCATTGTATAAAACGAATCTAAGGTTATAGTGTCTCAGGTCAACTTTGAACTTAGGTAGTAAAATAACGTTTGGCAACGTCGCAAAACAGATGAATACCGCTGCTTCCGGGCAGCAGCACTCATTTGTTTTTCAGCTTTGGACGTGTGAGACAGGGCGCAGCACGATAAGAAAATGGCTGATATTAAGAAAGTGGAGAGATCTGGAAATTTTACTTGTGAGGAGAAAAATATGTTGGTGGATATTGTAATCGAAAGCTACAAGCATATTGTAGAATCCAATAAAACTGATGCAGTTTCTGTGTTGCAGAAAGAAGCTGCATGGAAGGAGATTGCAATAGATTTTAATTACAGAATTACAATCTCACCCAGTCGCACGTGGAAATCTATACATTTCGGCGTTATTGTCCCCAGGAGAGGTTATGGGTATATGGGAGCAATCTATAGCACCCAAGTCCCCAAGAAAGTGACTTGCATTATAAAAGTCACATTTATTGCATCTTGCCTCATTTGCTGTATTGGGCATTTTAATAAATTGCGATTTAAGTCCAGCAATTAAACTGGATACACGGTGAATCGCTCGGCAAGCTATTGCAACATCCACTTCAATTAAATTGCCAATGACCATTTGGAAAGTTCCTGTGGCAAGTTAACAGGATCATGGGCATTGGCGACAAAGGCTTGTTCCTTCTTGTAGGTCGAAGAAGGGAGTGCCGCAATATGTGTTCCAAATTTTCCACCGAGTCTTTGTCCAACCGGTACTGGATTTGAAATTCTGAGGCTCAAATCCCTCAGAGGGTTGCCTCTCTCCTGCAAAGTGCGGGGAGCATGATGACGTTCGATATACTTGTCATCTGATGAGATATCTGAATAATCCGACATGTGAAAAATAAAGTAATACACGCAATTAGAGGTTTTATGCATAATCACATCTGCAAGCGATTAGAGGTTAAGTAGTAGTAGGACAAACTTTTAACAAATTCCAGCTAACCTTCAAGTTTATTAATGAAGGTATGTCTGACTGAAATTAAAAGCAATTCTGAACTGGAGATTAATACAGAGCTAACAAATTCATCTGCTGATTTGCAACATTTGCAAAAGATTCCATACCGGAATGCCTCGACAAGGTTAAGTGAAAACTAACCGAAAGAAGATACACAGCTCACATTATTTTGTAAATGTTACTTACCTTTGGTCCGCTATGAAATGAAAATTTAGACACAATTCAGTTCTTCCACTACACTTTTGTCTCAAATATATGTGAGTTGATCTCCGCTACAAAACCTTGAATTTAGAAATTTCTCCAGTCAAAAGTTGATCACGATCAGAGGACGTGATCGCAAGTCTACGTTTATACAAACAAAATTTTGAGTTCAGCTTGACCACAGTTCATTTTTCCCTCAGATCCAAGTTCAAGTGCTTTATACAATCAGGTCTAAGTGAACATGTCAAAAAGGAGATTCAAGTTGAGAAAGGATACTGTCCTAAGATGATTTGATGATTATTTAGAACATATGACATAAGATAGATAAAAACAAGATAAAACAGTTGTTTAAAACAGAATAACATAGAATGTTCAGTGCAATACATAGTTTTATGAAAACAGTGAAGTTGAATACTACCCAAGATAAATCCAAAATACAGTGAGGCAATTCATTAATACAACAAGTTGTGACATAAAGAGTGTGGAAGTTATCATCAGCAAAACACAAAGAACTGGTTGCTTCAAAAGGTACCGAAATCTTGTTAAAAATCAGTGGCAAATGCTGGGATTATGTTGTTAGCTAACGCTGGATTTCTGACAATGAAGTCATTAATCCTCTTGCTCTCCAATATTTTTTACTGATGATATTGAAGAGAACAATAGCAGTAATAGTAACTGCTTTTTAGAGAGCACCATATTTTTATGTTTTGGCAGTCACATCGCTCTCTCACAACCCCCAGAATGTCTGGAGGACCGCACCTGTCGTTGGTTTACGGGTCTCACCGACCTGACCGGGAGAGTTATCAAAATAAATTCACCGACCATATCCTCTGATCACCAATCAGAGGACATATTACATGCCATGACAGGTCAGCATGTTAGGGGTAAAGATTTTATAGAGAAATGGAGAGGTTGGAAAAATAAAGACTCCCCAGCCCTCGGGAACCCTAATAGCATCGGGGTCGGAAGAGAACAAGAGATGACCAAGGTAAGGTCAGATAGAAAAGTTACAGTGAGGAGCAAAACACCAGTAAGTGGAAGTAATGTTCTGCTCAGCTTGGGTACCTTGTGGTCGCTATTCACATATCCCCTAGACGGAGACCCCTGAGTCATAATATATTGAACTGCTTATATTGATAACAGTGTGCAAGTATTTATTGTAAATAAGTTTATATAATTACTTCTGACGTATCCTATATCAGTGTACCATGTACAGTATCTGATTTTAAAAGACTAATAAATAAATAATAAATAATGTTGATGTAGGGAATGATTGCTTCAATTTCTCCATCATAACTTGTTCTATATCCTAAGGATATAGAGTGAGAAAGTGGAAGGATACATTTTAGGCATTGTTTACACCACGACCAATTCTTTTGCTGAAACCAGTATAGCAAAATAATTGAGTACCTGGGTACAACAAGAGCGTTAGTGGAAAAATGCCATGTTGAGATAAATGGTCTCAAAGTTTTGAAACTGTAGGAATCGTTTAATAAAACACTAATACTTTGAGAATCAGATTTATTATCAATAATATGCAAATGTCTAACAGTTTGTCATAACATCCTTTCAAATTTAATAATACAAATATAAATATTGACATATATAGGAACAAAATTAACGCTGTTATTGCATAGAATATATACTGTTCAGCCTTTTTGTATTATAATTGTTATACTTTTAATACATTAGGATTACTGAACAATCTTTAGGCCTCAGATTCTGATTCAACATCTGACATGTTATTTGGGACATCATTATTCACACATTCCGTGTTTAGAACACGTGTAAACCACTCAGCATTTTGTGGTTTCAAAAATTTACATAGTGACAAAACATCTGTTTTTTTAGCATGATTTACTCCTGGTTTTGGCTCATGACTCAAATTAAGGGCCGTGTAACTAAGAAAAGGGGAAGTGTGATTGAAAAATGTAAATGTTTGGTATATTGCAGTGTATGTATTTGAACCTGATACCACACCTTTTGGAGAGTAGTGTATATGACAATATTTCTGGATGCTAAATCTGTAACCTTTGGCACGTGGTGTCTTAAAAAACATTGGAGCAAGAGCCTTTGACAAATCTTTAACTAGGGAAGCAGCATTAATGACATTGAATGGTTTCAGGGACACTCTACAATCTTCCATCATCTTCAGATATTCAGAAGGAACTAATATGTTTGAAACCCTCTTTACCAACATACCGTATTTCCCAAAATTTTGGTCACACTGGTTGTAGGAGTGACCCCTAACAGGGAAAATATGTTCTATTTCAATTTTAAAATATTTAGCCAACCATGATGAAAACATGACAACAGTAATATGTTTGTTCTGTACACCACACGAATCAGAAAAAAACACAATTTTCTTCACATTCACATACATGGCCAGTATTTTCTCAATAAAATCATACAGCAACGAACACACAGAATTTGGGTTTTTTCTTGCTTCCATTTCCAAGAAGTAGTAGAAAGAACTGGTACCATCGTTATGGCAATGAATATTGAAATTGTACAACCAAAGAAGTTGTTTATAAAACTGAGATGTTACATTTAATTTTGGCAAAGGCAAGTTCTGGGCATAATCAAATTCTAGAAACAGAATGCTATCATCAGACACAGATTTAATTCCTTTCATTAAATCTGCCTTCAACGATTGATACGCTTGGACACGTGCCTTATGTAGGTTATAGTTAACTTTACATTGGTCAACAGGATTTTGTGCCAAAATCACATCACACTCAGCACAGAAATCACATCTGTCTGACCTTGGTTCTCTAAAAGAATACTATGTTCCCTCCAATATCTATGATAAGTACTGTACTTCATTTGAAGTGTTTTCCCCTCTAGCTCATAAAAATGTTGTTTAAAGCACGTATAAAGCTTTTGAACAGTTAAGTTGGCATTATCAGAATACTTTCTCTTGGTTCTGGCACTGCTGTAGTGGGACTCCTTATGAGGGAACTGGGACCAATGTTCTTCAACAAGTTGCCAAGCCTTTTTTTCTATCTTATTGGGCCGATTATGATGTTTACCTCTCTTATCTTCAGGAATAGCACCTGGAACATAGCAGAACCACCCCAATTTAAATAATTAATTCAATTACTGGTAGATATTACAGACCTTAAAAGTATGAAACATTAATTTATTACATATAAATATTAAATTAAATTTTCACATAGGCCTAAATACGTCAATTTTCACATCACATACCTGTCTTTATTGTATTTTGTACCGATCTCAGTCTCATTTCAGTGTAGCACGCGATCTACTTTCCAAGGAGCTCCTGCCATCAAGTGACGTCGTACCGAACTAATTTTTATACAGATGATAGTTGAATGTTTGACAACACAATGCAAGCATTTATACAATAACAGCGTTAGCCGGCTAACGCTCTTGTTGCACCCAGGTACTCAATTAATGTAATAGAGGATTAAAACATAACTGAAAAACAATTTATGGTCCTTTTCCGCCATTATCAGGAATGTGTGACTTATTTACACAAGATCATCTTTTGATATTGAGAGCTCTGAATAGGTAAGAACAACTATATAAACAAATTCGTTACCGAGACCACCGATGCTCATTTCAACCACCAACCTCTGAAAACAAAAACCATAGGTACCGATGCTCATTCCAACCACCAATCTCTGAAAACAAAAATCTACAAATACAATCCATAGAAGGTGTTTCAAAATTATTAAATTAAATTAATTAAATTGTTGAATTATAGTATTAAATTATTAATATTATTAAATTAATTAAATTTATTTTGAGGGACCAAACCTGCTCCATACTCTCCAAAAATCTGACTTGGGCTATCACTAAGCCTACCAGATCCACACAATAAGGGATTGTTGATTAAACGTTAGCTTCATGAACAGTGCATTTAAATCAGTGTTTCTTGAAATAAGCTGTAATACAGTATAAGTTAAACAACAATTATAAAAGGAAAATAAATAATTTTACCGTACCTTCCATTTATCGAGCGGCTGCTCTAACCATTAAGCTACCATGGCCAACTTGGCAGTACGACATTAAATTCCCCAGCTGATTCGTACATTTTCCTGGTTAATTTAATGTCGCACTGGCAAGTTGGCCATGGTAGCTTAATGGTTAGAGCAGCCGCTCGATAAGTGGAGGATCCGTGGTTTAAATCCCGGCTATGGCATTGAATTTTTCAGTTTCTGATTCAACTTCTTAAACATTGCCCACACACGGCTTGTGTGTTTAAAAGCACCAGCAGTAAGCTTGTTGGCATAAATAAATAATATTTACCTTTGTTCCTTTCATAGAAGTTTGAAAACAGTGTTGTTGTATAATTTAATTTAAAAGGTGAGTTAATTAATAACACTGAACAACAGTTATTGAACACTGAACAACAAGAGTTATTGTCCGGTTGATAATGGAGGAAAGTTACCTTCGAAACGCGTCCCGGAAAAATATGTTGTAAGTGTTGTTCAGTGTTATTAATTAACTCACCTTTTAAATTAAAATACTACTTAACTAATTTTACTTCTGGGGTGACTGTTTATTTGTACAGTGGTGGTGTTAGTCCGGTACCACCGAAGTAAACCGGATGATTGTGGGTACAGTTAAAGTTGGGTCGTTGGCTTAGGCAGGTCAAGTGTAATGGCGGTGCCCTGACACTGACCTGCGGTTTGGGGGGAAGTTGGGTCGTACTGAAGGACCGATGGGAGGACCGACTGGAGGTCTGGGGAGTGTCAGTAACTGCAAAATCTGAGCAAGTGAAGTCTGTAGTGATGATGTGTGTCCTTCTAGAATTTCTTCTAATGTGTGTCCTTGTAGAATTTCTTCTAATGTCTTATGGACCTTGTGTATGCGTGAGTCATTGATGTAAGTGACCACTTTCTCCAGCTGCTTGTTGAAGTGGTCTCGGAGGCTATTGTTGTCTTGATGAACTGTGGCAGGTAGCGTTGTTTGCAGATTATGGGTGGCATCCTTAACGTCCTCGAGAGCACGAGTCAGGGCTGTCTCCCATGCTGCAATCCGGTCGGTGAGAGTCTGGAGTGTGTCTTGTATTTTCTGTAGTGCGGCGGTGTTGTGGAGTACAGCGGTGTGAAGTTGGTTGTCTGCAGCGTCGTGTTGGTCGGCGGTTTGGCGGTTGGTGTTGACAAGTTGGTGTGTGACGGTGATGGTCTGCGAGGCGGAGAGTGGTTGTTGCGTAGGCAACTTGTGAACTGCAGGCGGCTGACGGCGTGGGTTCCTGGGGCACGCCACCTGGCCCGTGAAGTGGCCAGTGCAGTTGCACGTGGCACAATACACGGGGCGACGTGTCAGGTCATGGCTGGTGCAGGATGTGGTGAAGGTGCCAGCGCCACAGTAGTGGCAGCGTGGGGCGTCGGCACAGGCGTCGGCGGTGTGACCGTACTAGCAACAGCGCCGGCAGGGAATAGGGCGTACACCACGGCTAGCCTCAACTGGGAGCACCTGCCCGAGGGCAGGAAGCCCGTCCGTCAAAGCAGCGCGGTAATCTGCCCCATCCCAGAACTCCAGGCGCACCAGCGGCGACGGTCCTCTGGCTGTGATGATGCGCGTCGCTTTCATGAGAGAAGGCCAGTGACGCCGGGCTGCGCTGAGGAGGAGAGAGTCCGGAAGCTGCCGATGTACTCCGCGCACAACTGCGCTGTAACACTGCAGCCTCGTGAGGTTAGGATGACTCTCTGTGGACGTTCAGTATTCAACCTCTGGCTGTGTCGACTGTGTGCGGTGGGTGGTTGATGTCGGCGTGGTGTCGCAGGCTGAGATACCTTGGTCAGGCGGTGTAGATGGAGATGGAGTTGGCGAGGAGGCTGGCTGTGAGGCAGGGATGGCGCTGGCGTTTTCAGTTTCCCCAGAAGGTTCCTCGGAGGCTTCTTGGACTGCTGCGGTGGCTCTCTTCTTCTTTCTTCCTGCCATGTTGTCTCTGCGGCGGCTGTGACTGGACTCCCCCATTAAAATATTTACCTTACCTGTTTATATACAGGGTGGAAGGAAATAATCCGCCAGACTGAAGGAGGAGAGAGAGTGGATGTAAACTAACAAAAAATTCTAATAAGTTTTTTTAATTAAATGCACAGTTAACTAGATAATCACATTTAAAGGTGGGAGTGTATGGCAACATGATGCAACCTGGTACTCAGCCTCTACCGGCAGATCAATAAACTAATCTAATGCTCTATAAAAACTATTTAAGAAATGTTAGCCATGTATTGAATTCAGATGTTTTGTCGCACTGCGCCAGACACCAGAAAATTACATAAAAAAGTAAGGTTATGGTTGATTAAACATTTCTGCATAATTACAAAGATTTTATTTGGTACATTTAAAGGTCTGAAAATCTGGCCTGTTCTGTTTGAGCTGCTTATGCCATGACAATGATAATGACTTCAGTTGGAATTGGATTCTTGTTTTAAACCCCGCGCAAAATTATCTTCCGACACTGCTTACAGTATTACACCCATTAGGAAGTCACAAATATGATAGAAACATTAAGAAAGAAACTTTAAATATGCTCTAATCAGTCAGAAATACATAAATTCACTTGAAATAAAACAAATACATGCTAAGTCCATGTCTGCTTACTACACATGCATGCTGAGTAAAAGCAAGCTGCTTTATTCACTTTATTTACTGAATGGTAGGGACATAACACAATTTTCATGTTAAGAATAAATAGTAAGGTGGTGTGTTTCTAACACTTACACATGTGGTGAACGTATGCAGTTTCAGTATCGTCTGTAAGACATATGTATGAAGCATTGGTACAGAGCTTGGCAGCTAATCACAGGAGGTTAGGTTATACCTACATTGGATGATGTGATGAATGTGCTTTGGGTGTTCCAAAGGTTATGTCACTCTTGCGTGAAACATGTCTTACCGTTATTTTGTATTGAATTTAACAATGTAATACTAGTAATTGCTGAAACTTCAGGAAAGCACCGTTCTTAATGTGAATTTATGCTCCACTGCCATACGTTTAAATAAAATCTATGCGCATGCTTGGCCCGGTAAGTGTGCAACTTGCTTTAATATTTGATGTACCCGATTTAAGGACTAATATACTTCATGCAAGCATGTACCTACATTTAAAAAACAAAATTTATATACGAGTAATATGATGCAGAAGCTTTCTGAAGCACTTTCGCTTCCAATAATTACTGCAAGTTTTAACAAGAATCTTGTGAGTGCCAAAGAACTCGAATTAGTGAAATTTGCAACATGAAGTTTCTGACAAGATGCGTGTGAGTATGTGCGAAAGATATAAAAATAAAACAGAAATTAAAATAAAAAATAAAAATGTAAGTAAACAAATTTCACAGTGGTGTTCGCACCCACAGTCATGGACTAACCATTATTTACGTGGTAGCTTTAGAAACAAAAATGACCATACTTTTAGTAACTAACATTTATTAGCAGTAACAAGTATGCAATAACATTGGGATTAATTTTAAATAAGAGATTAGAGCAAGTATTCAACACCTGTAGTCAGACCTGCATCTTTTGCTGCTTCCACAAAAAAGCAATTGCATGTGATTAAGTGAATATTCTGCGCGATCTACACGTATATGCAAAGAAAATAAACAGAGCTGATGTGATGTTGCCAGTTCTACCACACGTAAGAAAACAACTAATTGTGGGTTTTTTAAATTTAATTCACACAAAAACCGTTGAATCTATTGAAGTACACCAAAGGAAAAAGTTGTCATTTATTCAATTATCTGTGAATATAGCCATAAATCAAGAATCTTTAATCAATAATAATTCAGCCAGGTGATGATAAATTTTTTTGCTAAAATATTTTTTCTAGAAAAATATAAGCTTTTCAGCCTTTTGGTTCTAGACTATTGCTATTCACAATAAGAGAAATGCACTGTTAAATTCTGGTGGATTATTTCACTTCCACTCTGTATACATGAAGTCCAGCCATCTTTCTTTATGGGTAAACTGCGTTGTTACATTAACAAAAAATAAATTATCATTGTCTTCTCAGAAAAAAACCAAACATGTCTTTTTCCATTTTTCCACTGATAGAAGAGCCAAGTTGCTCAATTGAATTTGCCCATGTGTTGCATGTAAATATTTTATTTGCTTCAAGGCTGAAAAGCTCTTTCTGCACAGAGAGAAGGAAATGTTAAAATCAGTTCACATATTTTATAAACTTCTCTGTACGCAACATCTAGTCCATTTGATTTCATATAATTTGCAAAGTGTTTGAACAGACTTGAATTAATGAAATTAATTAATTAATTCTTGAAATTAATGTAACACTTTCAGTTCATTTTTCAAAGACAGTATATTGAAATAGGAAGCATATGGTTCTCTCAGTTCACAAAATACATTTATAGGGAAATTTTTATCCCAACTCACAAAATGTTTCGAGCTCAGTAACGCTAGGAATTTCAATTGTTTCTGTGATTCAAATCTTAATTTAGTTTGAGTAATTAATGTGTCCAGGACTTTACAGAAAATCCTTAAGTACAAAGAATGGGTTTCACCTTCACGACATTTTGTCAGCAATGCTTATAGTTTCTGATCATACTTCTTCAAATCCTGTATTTCTAATATTTTGCAGTGTGGTAATAAATTCATTTACTTTTTCTGCACAGTAACAGATGTTCATGCTCTTGTTTTGTAAAATTTCAAAAAGAGTTTCTGAAAATGCTAAAACTTTACTGAAGAGAATGAAGAAAAAGTTTGAGTCCTTGAGAGAAATCGCACAAAGCCTGAAGCCATGTTAACGTCTTTGCCTCCTGGTTCCTCTTACATTGAAGTAAAGAAACTGCTAAGATAAGAGGTAGAACTGGAACTTAAAAATTCAATGCCACAACTGGGATTTGAACCACAGACCTTCCGCTTGCCGGGCGGACGCTCTACCACTGAGCTATTGTGACAAACTGCCAAAATGACATTAAATTCTCAAGCCAGTTCGTATTTCTCCTGGTAAACCACAAAGGCAGCCTCACATCAGAGACAATTACCCCAATGGTGACTTACTATTGCAAGTACTTTATATCCCAGGATTAAATAACCTTCACATGGTAATTATTATTTATTTATGCCAACAAACTTACTGTTGGTGTTTTTAAACACACAAGCCGTGTGTGGGCAAAGTTTAAGAGGTAGAACTGGAACTTAAAAATTCAATGCCACAACTGGGATTTGAACCACAGACCTTCCGCTTGCCGGGCGGACGCTCTACCACTGAGCTATTGTGACAAACTGCCAGAATGACATTAAATTCTCAAGCCAGTTCGTATTTCTCCTGGTAAACCACAAAGGCAGCCTCACATCAGAGACAATTACCCCAATGGTGACTTACTATTGCAAGTACTTTATATCCCAGGATTAAATAACCTTCACATGGTAATTATTATTTATTTATGCCAACAAACTTACTGTTGGTGTTTTTAAACACACAAGCCGTGTGTGGGCAAAGTTTAAGAGGTAGAACTGGAACTTAAAAATTCAATGCCACAACTGGGATTTGAACCACAGACCTTCCGCTTGCCGGGCGGACGCTCTACCACTGAGCTATTGTGACAAACTGCCAGAATGACATTAAATTCTCAAGCCAGTTCGTATTTCTCCTGGTAAACCACAAAGGCACAATAGCTCAGTGGTAGAGCGTCCGCCCGGCAAGCGGAAGGTCTGTGGTTCAAATCCCAGTTGTGGCATTGAATTTTTAAGTTCCAGTTCTATCTCTTAAACTTTGCCCACACACGGCTTGTGTGTTTAAAAACACCAACAGTAAGTTTGTTGGCATAAATAAATAATAATTACCATGTGAAGGTTATTTAATCCTGGGATATAAAGTACTTGCAATAGTAAGTCACCATTGGGGTAATTGTCTCTGATGTGAGGCTGCCTTTGTGGTTTACCAGGAGAAATACGAACTGGCTTGAGAATTTAATGTCATTCTGGCAGTTTGTCACAATAGCTCAGTGGTAGAGCGTCCGCCCGGCAAGCAGAAGGTCTGTGGTTCAAATCCCAGTTGTGGCATTGAATTTTTAAGTTCCAGTTCTACCTCTTAAACTTTGTCCACACACGGCTTGTGTGTTTAAAAACACCAACAGTAAGTTTGTTGGCATAAATAAATAATAATTACCATGCTAAGATGATTTCTATAGCCATGAACTGTGCTTGCAAGCCTGGAAAAAAATTCCATAATGTAGGTGTTGTTGGCTAATGCTCGATTTCTGATAATGAAGTCATTAATCCTCTTGCTCTCCAATATTTTTCACTGATGGATGGGGCACTAGAAGTGGCCGGGCATATTTGAAGGTGGTCTCGATCCATTTCCTCTTGCAGATCACATAGAGGACAGAGTGGTGAAGAATATATCCCAATTCTGTTTAAATGTTTTGCCATACAGTCATGTCCTGTAATCAACCTGAAGGTTGCAACTGCCATTTTTTGAGGATCCTCAGGAATTACTGTTTGAATGTTTGGTAGTTCCCATCTTTTATTCTTTGATTTTTCCATGTGATATTTTGCAATAATTTTTTTGAATTCAGAGTTGACTAATCTTTTAGCTGCATAAAATGGTAGATTAACTTAGATTTCTGTACACTGCTGGTACCCTTTTTGCAAGAAAATCAGCTTTGTCATTACCACTCAGTCCACAGTGAGCTGGTATCCATTGGAAGACTAAGTGTTTTTGAAGTGCTGTTAGATGGGTAAGGATTTCCCAACGTTGTTTGGGTTTTTGGTTACATGTAGGTGTGACACTTGGAATTTTCTTTTCAGTAAAGGGTTTAAGAGTAGCTGTATATTGTGACATGGCTTCTCCATGTCATTAAGACTCTTTGATTTTCAAGGAGGTTGCCATGGAGACAGTTTTGATTGTGTGAGAGTTTTGGGAAGATTAAGACAGAAACTAGTAGTGTGGCTGTACTTGAAGCTTGAGAAAATAAAAGATTTTGCTAAATTTGTTACATTTGGTGTCAGAAGTGGGATTCGTCGAATTGCTTCTAGTTTCATTACATCGTCGTTAGAAGTTGCAACGTTAGAACCAAGATGGAGGGAGATTCGGAAACCAGGATGATGGCAATGATGAAAGAATTATTTGCCAAAATGGAAACGTCATACGACAACCTCGCTACAGAAATGAAGGCGGCAAACGACAACCTCACTACAGAAATGAAGGCGGCAAACGACAACCTCGCTGCCGAGCTGAAAGAGATGAAGACGGAGCTATCGGCGAAAATTGACGAGCAACTGGCTGGCGTGACGGAAGGCGTGGAAGAACTCGGCGAAAAGGTGGAAGACCTCTGCCAGCACGTGGACGTCGTGGAGGACGACGGGGAACGTCTTGGCGCCCTGGTAGTAAGAGTTGACGAGAGCGTCAAAGTACTGGATGCCAGGGGCAGACGGAATAGCGCGGAGCCGGGGAGGGAGCACCTAGTGGCCGAGGCGACAGTTGCGCCCGTTTCGGATGATATGAGGGAAGACGTGGAACAACTCGGCGAACGGATTGGCGTGACGGAAGACGTGGAACAACTCGGCGAACGGATTGGCGTGACGAAAGACGTGGAACAACTCGGCGAACTGATTGGCATGACGGAAGACGTGGAACAACTCGGCGAAAAGGTGGAGGACCTCTGCCAGCATGTGGACGTCGTGGAGGACGACGGGGAACGTCTTGGCGCCCTGGTAGTAAGAGTTGACGAGAGCGTCAAAGTACTGGAAGCCAGGGGCAGACGGAATAGCACAGACCCGGGGAGGGAGCACCTAGTGGCCGAGGCGACAGTTGCGCCCGTTTCAGATAACGAAAATGTACGTCTCGGGGAAGACAAAGGGACAGTTCAGGGGCGTCGTCGAGGATCCCCTGGAGGAGTGTGTCGGGTACGTAACCAACCAGGATATGACGTGGAGGACGATCAGCAGGGAAGCGCACAAGCAAACGAGCAACACGCGAGAACCGACTTGGCGTGTGACATGGGGAGACCGTCGGGGCCATCCAATCACCTGACGCATAGTGCCGTGAACGGAAGAATGGTGGACATCATCGTGGACGGCAGGATACAGGAGAGGCCGTGCCGAGCACGAGTGAACACGAGTGCAGCGGTGGACGCGACTCGCGCGGATGTGGTGGGGTTTGTTGCCGGACCCATCGGAAGCAAGGTGGCTGCGAAGGTGCGCCAGAGAGGTCGGCGGACATGGTACCCAGTGAGCCGTTTCCAAGTGCGCAGGATGGCCCGTCAACACACCAGGAAGAAGGGCAACTGGACGAGGGACCGTCAAGACCGGCGGTACTGTTGCAGAATTTCGAAGCAGGATGGCATACATCGTCCTACCTGGACCAAGGGACACTATCCAACAGCGATACCTAGGATCGTGCCTCCTGGAGAAGAGGTTCGATGGGTTAATCCACCGGGGCGCAAGGGAGATGCCGCAGTGATAGTGCTGGTCGGGACGACCAGCTCTGAGGAGGGAGCAGTGTGACATGGCTTCTCCATGTCATTAAGACTCTTTGATTTTCAAGGAGGTTGCCATGGAGACAGTTTTGATTGTGTGAGAGTTTTGGGAAGATTAAGACAGAAACTAGTAGTGTGGCTGTACTTGAAGCTTGACAAAATAAAAGATTTGCTAAATTTGTTACAATATGAAGTGGAATATGTGAAAAAAAGCAGGTAAACCATCAAGAGAAACAAAGAATTATCCATTTCCTTAATAAAATTCACAGATTGGGAAAATATGAGATTAAGCCTGTGACTATAGCAGTGGATAAAGGTAGCAGCAGGATACTTGATTTTAATGAAACCCTGAAGCCCAGAAACGTGTCTGGCCATTACTGCAACACCATCGAAAGTTTTGCAACAATTTTTTTTAACACCTTTGCAATTACCATTATCATCAACATAGCGCAGAATAGTTGACGTTTTGCGTTTATTGTTGACAGTTGTTTCATTGAGCATGAGTCCAATAAAAGTGGCCTTAGCAATATCTGATTTAATCTTACCGTTAACAATACTAACCTCAGGATTGAGTAGGTCATCCTGTATAAGAGCTGAAGTGCCTTTGAAAATGGTAGCTGTCTTTAAATGCTGAGATATTGCCTCCTCATAACTAGCCAGAAACTGTAGCAGTTCTATGCAAGTGCCTTTATTTAATGACTCCTCACTTTGGTCATGGCCTCTATTTAAACATTCATGTTTTACAAGAAGTGCCACTGCATAAGTCAATCTTTTCAATACATTTCTATATTTTTTAAACTTTTCATTTTACAAACCATCAGCAATTTTTTCTGATAATTCAATGAATGGTCTACCCATTGAGTGCCGATAGTTTTTAATGGTGTAACAGATTTTATATGCATTATTGATCTCTTATGTTTATCCAAAGCTGTGATTAAATGAATTAAATTTGCAAAACCTGTCATATACCAAGGAGTTTTCTCAGTTGCAAAAAACAAGCATGGCCAGCAATAAAATTTATTTGCTTTGCATGAACCAAACAGCCACACATACTTATCATAATTGTTTATATGAAAATACCTTTTGTAAGGGTTCTTATTTTTTTTCTTCTGTTCATACTGCAAGTGTGGAAGAGCTGGAGTAGGCCTTCCCTGTTTTGCTATCACTAACTTATCCTCATATTTCAACTGCAAGAATGGTCTTTTGCTAATTGTTTTATTACACATTGTTCATCCATTTTGAAGACTTAGTGCTAGCAACTTACAGTGCACACTATGAAATAAATAGTACTACTACAGTTATGGAGGACCCTAACAATTGCACAATTAAAAACATGCTCTTTCTTGCTTTTAACTCCCATGTGTTATGCAGAACTCCATCAAGCCAATCATGTCTGCACGACATTTTGGAGACATTCTGTGTAGGGTGATGTGAGATTCCAAAGCGTTGGCATCCTGACTCCTGCATTCCTCTGCCTCATCCCTCCTTGCCCTTGTCATAGCGAAGGCTGCTTGCAGTAAGCATCTGAAGCTCAGTTCTCCACTCTTTGATGGAAGAGAATGACATATATTTCAAAATATACGCTAATTCTTCTTGAGGGAAACTGGCTGGTATTGGAATTATTAATATTACTATTAGTTTCCAAGTTACTTTAGATATGGACTTCAGTGATAGCTTTGATAGCTTTGATAGCCCACAATAAACTGTTAAAAGTGTAACTAGCTACAAGTTGGTGTTATTCTACATAATGTTCATTATTTATTTGGAGGTTATGTGCAAGTTTAACAGCAGTCTTTACATTCTGGGAAGGAGGTACCAGATTACTAGAGGCCTTCAGAGATCTTATATTTAATCTAAGATTAAGTTTAAATTATTTGAGAATAAATTCATAATTGTGCTTATTTACAGTGTGCTTGTTGCTAAAATATCTGCCATTTCATTTCCAAAAACACTGCCATATGGTGGGGGGGAGGTTTCACTGTAAGACAATAATAAAACCAACTTTGTAGTAAAATATAACTTGTTATTCAAATCAATTAAACAAATCATAAAAATAAAAGTGATTTATACAATAGATAACTCATCAAAATGAAGTCTCAAAATGGAAAAAACATTTGAATGATTCATCAATGACTCCTGTCTTTGAATAAATATATTTACAAAATTGTAATATTTGTTGTTGTTAGCTAATGCTGGATTTCTGACAATGAAGTCATTAATCCTCTTGCTCTCCAATATTTTTCACTGATGGATGGGGCATTAGAACTGGCCGGGCATATTTGAAGGTGGTCTCGATCCATTTCCTCTTGCAGATCACATAGAGGACAAAGTGGTGAAGAACATATCCCAATTCTGTTTAAATGTTTTGCCAGACAATCGTCCTGTAATCAACCTGAAGGTTGCAACTGCTGTTTTTCGAGGATACTCCGGAATTACTGTTTGAATGTTTGGTAGTTCCCATCTTTTATTTTTTGATTTTTCCATGTGATATTTTGCAATAATTTTTTTGAATTCAGAGTTGACTAAACTTTTAGCTGCATAAAATGGTAGATTAACTATTGATTTCTGCAGATTGCCGGTACCCTTTTTTGCAAGAAAATCAGCTTTCTCATTACCACTCAGTCCACAGTGAGCTGGTATCCATTGGAAGACCAGGTGTTTTTGAAGTGCTGTTAGATGGCTAAGCATTTTCCAACATTCTATAATTGTTTGGTTTTTTGGTGACAACTTGGAAGTAATTGCTATAATTGCTGCCCTGGAATCTGAGAGAATAACTGCTTGCTGAAAATGTGAAATTCTGTACAAAAGATTTTGTAGGGCCATTTGAATTGCTTCAATTTCTCCATCAAAGTTTGTAGTTCCATAACTTAAAGATTTGTAATAGGAAAAGAGGTGACATGTGACTCCAGCACCTGCTCCATCTTGGTTTGATATCAATGGTCCATCAGTATAAATATGGAGCCATTCGTGTTCTGGAAATCTAGTATGGATTGTCTCTAATGCCAATAATTTTAGAACACTAGTTGGAGTATTACTTTTCTTAACCTCTTCTGTCAGGTGTAAATAATATGTGATGTCTAATGTTTGTGTCGGATTGACTTTAGATATGAAGTTTTCCTTTGAATTAGGAAGGTATACATTCTTCTTGATGTCTTGAATTTTGGAACGAAAGCTCTCCTGAGTCTTTAGTGTATGTGTAAAATTTCTCTTGTGCCATGTATTGAATGGGAGTCTGATCAACTTTTCGTGTTGAATAAGAGCCGCTTTTTCTATTTCATATTTAATGGGGCATTGGTTGGTTAGTATTTCCATAGTTGCTATTGGTGTGGTTTTGATAGCACCTGTAATTAATCTCACACTTTGGTTTTGAAAGATTTGAATCTTTTTTGTGTTTGCTGTTACAAGAACTTCGCTGCAGTAAGTAAATAATGGCTTTATATATACATTGTATGTTGTGTTAAGAGTTGCTCTGGAACATCCCCACTTCATTCCTGTTAGACGTTTTAACAGTGAAAGGCGCCTCTCTGCTCTTTGTATTACGTTTTCTATTTGTTTGGTCCATGTAAGTTTAGTATCAAATGTAACTCCTAAATACTTTGCTTCCTTTGTTTCTGGTAATTGTTGACCCTCAAAATTTATTTTTATTTTTAGTGGCTTTTTTCTTAGTGAAAAGATTTGGTAGTTTGATTTTGTTGTATTAACAGTCATTAAATTTTCTTTGGACCACCTTTGTAATTTGGTTAAGGATTGTTGCATGGTTTTTTCTAGTTCTGTACTTTTGCTTTTTGGTTTTGAAGTCCACATTACTAAGTCATCAGCAAATAGTGCACACTTCACACCTGATACTTGTATTTGTTGTGGCAGATCGTTAATAAATATATTAAAAAGTGTTGTGCTGAGCACTGCACCTTGTGGTAAGCCACTGTGTACTTGTTTGTATTTAGATATGTTTCTTCCAAATCTGATTGCAGTAAAGCGTTGTGTTAGGAAATGACATAGCCATGAAAACATTGGACCTTGTATCCCTGTTTTTTTTTACTTTCTTTAGTAGTTTTTTTCTGCATATAGAATCATATGCACTTTGGAAATCAATAAAAACTGATAAATTATCTTCTTTTCTATTGAAGGAGCCTTTGATTTCTTGACTGAGAAGTAAGACTTGTTCTTTTGTAGAGTGGAACTCTCTAAATCCAGCTTGACATGGGGAAATTAAATTTTTTGATTCTAGAAACCAATTTAACCTGTTTGACACCATTCGTTCCATCACTTTTGCTATTATGCTAGTAAGAGCTATTGGTCTATAATTTTTTATTTCTGATTCTGTTTTGTCTTTCTTCAAGAGTGGGACAATTATTGCCTTTCGCCATTCAGCAGGTCCAGTGGTTTTCCAGGATAGATTGTGAAGTTTCAGTAGTTGTTGTTTTGCTGTTTTTCATAGGTTTTTTTATGAACTCTGGATGTATGTGATCAGGTTCAGGAGACTGTTTGTTTTTTAGATTATTTATTGCAATGTCTAGTTCTTACATATTAAAATATTGCAAAAAGATATTGCACTGAGTGTTAGGATCACATTCTCTTTCTTAAATTCTTTACGTTCCTTTTTATTATTTCTTATTACTTTTTGTGAATTAGCATAATATTTATTGAATGTTTCGGCTATGGCTGCATCATTTGTTAATATTTTATTGTTGTGTATGGTAGGTGTGCTGTTGTTTTCTTTCCTATCCTTGACATTTTTCATGAACTTATGAGCTTTGTTACCATCTGTCCTATAATCCATTTTTTCTAAGAAATTATTAAAGTAATTCTTTTTAGCAGTATTAATTTCTTTTTTTAGTGAGACACATTTCTTCTGCCATATTTGTGTATCCGATATGTTTTTTGTTTGTTCAGCTGTATTTCTAGCTATATCCCTTTGCTTTTTCAGTTCTTCTAACTGGGGGTTCCAAAAGGGTTTGAAATGTTTAATTCTTCCCCGAGGAATATGTTTTTTTGCTGTTTCTAGGAATACTTTACAGAAATGTTTGTCCAAATGATCTGGTTGGTCATGTAGCTGTGAGTTTGTTTGTTCTTTAAATTTATGTTCCAGTTCAGTTTTATATTTGATCCAATCTGCTTTTTTGAAGTTCCAATACAGATTCGTGTGACATTGACTGTTATTTGTATTATCTAGTTTTATATCAGCAATTACTGCTCTGTGACCAGAACTTGGATCTTCTATAACTTGTTTTTTAATTTTTGAAACAATATCTGTTGTAGCTAACAAGAGGTCTGGGTTACTGCCTGCTCCAGAGTAATGTATGAAGGTTGTGGGATCTTTTTTACTATAAATCACTTCAAAAGTTGTGGTATTCAAAAATTCTTCCACTATCTTCCCTGTAGAATCCACTTTTTCATAACCCCATCTTTTGGAATGAGCATTGAAATCCCCAATTACGATTGTTTTATTTAATTGGTCAATAAGAGAGAGATCTGGTTCATTCCTGGGAGGATTGTAAATACTGTATAAATGTAGATGTGTTTTGTTATCCCAAAAATTTAGCTTTATTAATTCACTTTTATCTATGTTATCCATTTCTTTAACAATTTCAAAGGAGCATATAATATCCTTTTTGACTCCAACTAATATTCCACTACTTATCTATTTTTGGGTAGTAGGTGTAGTAGAAAACCAGTAAAATTGAAGTATTTAAGTTGGTCATTTGTTAGATTTGCTTCCTGTATGAAAAATATATCGATATTATAGTCAAATACAATTTTATTCAGTTCTACCCTTTTTGTTTGTGTGAGACCACCCACATTCCATTGTAGAAGTCTGATGTTAGATCTTTTATTAATATAATGTTTTGGTTCTCGAGAAGTAGTCCCTGCCCGGAGATCCGAATGGGGGACTATTTGAACTCCGGAACATTTTACCCCTCGAGTCATATTGCATAAATATTGAAGAGCAATAAATGTAACCGCTTTTTAGAGAGCACCATATTTTTATGTTTTGGCGGTCACATCGCTCTCTCACAACCCCCAGAATGTCTGGAGGACCATACCTCTCGTTGGTTTATGGGTCTCACCAACCTGACCGGGAGAGTTATCAAAATAAATTCACTGACCATATCCTCTGATTACCAATCAGAGGACGTATACATGCCATGATAGGTCAGCATGTTAGGGGTTAAGTTTTTGTAGAGAAATTAGAGAAATGGAGAGGTTGGAAAAATAAAGACTCCCTAGCCCTCAGAAACCCCAATAGCATCGGGGTCGGAAGAGAACAAGAATTGACCAAGGTAAGGTCAGATAGAAAAGTTACAGTGAGGAGCAAAACACCAGTAAGTGGAAGTAATGTTCTGCTCAGCTTGGGTAACTTGTGGTCGCTATTCACATATCCCCTAGACGTAGACCCCTGAGTAATATTAACATCTCCAAACTGTTTACTGTGCTGTAAGGAAGAAGAAATAGACATGGAACATCTTAAAAGTTGTGGCCCTTGAAAATCTAACGTCAAAATATTGGGAAACTAGGAGGAAAATGATTTCATTATTAACTCCTGAGCACCACATAGGTCATCCTCCATGGCCTTGGGGTAACATGCTGGGATTCAGACCCTCCACTTACCAGGCAGGTGCTCTATTAAGCTCTGGCATTGAATTTTTCAGTTCCAATTCTACCTCTCAAACATTGCCCACACACAGCTTGTGTATTTAAAAACACCAACAGTAAGTTTGTTGGCATAAATAAATAACAGTTGGAGTTACTGAATCCACTGTCAGATCAACTGCTTAAAGTAAGCTGGGTATCTCCACATTGTTGATTATTGGTATAGGCCTCATCACCTGTTTCAAATTGTCTAAAATATCATCAATAACAAAATTAAACAGCGTTGGACTCAACTTATAACTCAATCCTCTCTCTTGCTTTACCTCTTTTGCTAATTTATAACTGCCACATTTGACATAGAAGGTGTCACAGTAATATAACCCTTCCAAAATTATTACCATCTCTTCACTGACCCCTTTTTTTCCTTAATTTAAACCACAAAGCATCCCTTATTACTGTCGTATGCTTTCTCTAAATCAGTAAATACTGCATAAAATCTATTCCTCAATGTTTCTAAATATTTACAAATTAAGGTACCAATTACAAATCCATTATCCATCATTCTTTTGCCTTCATAAAACCCTGCCTGAAAGGGGGATAATCTGTTATTTTTGTCCAAGTTTGTAACCTTTTTGCCAAAATCCCAGTAAATATTTAATCAAAATTCAATAATAATGCTATTCCTGGTTTTGTCTACTCTCCTTTCCCTTTAAAAATTGAATGAATTATTGCTGTGCATCAGCTTTTGGGGATACTTCTTATAACTCCAGTGGTGTTCATCAGTTCTCTTAAACATTGCAATCTTGACTTATCTTCACACCACATGCGAAAAAACCCTGTTGGTAAACCATCCTTATCCACAGCTTTATTTCTCCAGAATTTACTTACTTGCATAGCTACACCTGACATGGAAACTGTTCTGTCCAGTGCCACTACATAATTACTAAAACCCCAGTGCAACAGCCCATGAAGGGCCAAGGCCTACCGCCCAGCCGCTGCGTCCCCCACCTCTGCCCACTACAGGCATCATTGGTGAGGTGCAGTACTGGAGGGTGGGACGTGGTCAGCGCCCCGAGCCCTCCCAGCCAGTAATGCAGTCTTCTCGACCTGGACATAGTTACTGCCTATTTCAAATTATAAACAATTACTAATTATACTCCCTATTTCAAATAAATTTTAGAAGTGGTTCATCCATTCATTTGGACGGATAGCAGTCTTCCCTTTGTTATGTTTGGAGACTTCCTAATCACTTTGCATGTCTGCTAACTTCTCCTGTTTCTATCTCATCAATAACCTGAGCCTGACCTTTACTCCATTCACCTTTCTTTTTCTCTAGTAATCCTGTTTATTCATTTCCCAAATGCAATAAAATTAACCTGTCTTTCTCCCCATTCCTTTCTCTCCATCTTATTATGGCTTCTCTTATCTCCCTCATTTCCGACACTTGCGATCAAACCATTTCTTTGTTGCTTCTTATTCCTTTGTGGCGGGGTTTTATTATTAAAAATGATGAACGCATATATCAGCGCGAATATAGCAGCAGGAGTAATGTTCTTATTAAAAGGTGGAAAGTTTGTTATAGCAGAAGCTACTCTTATTTTCAGGGTCGATGGATACGGAATGGAATGCACAATCCAACGTTCTTTTATTGCAAACACATTTATTCGTTATATACACTTTTTATCACAATTTCAACTAGTTAACAACTTTTAAAATTCGATAGCGTCCATGCTGGCTGAAAGTTTGGGTGCAATTCACATGTTCACACGCCACTAACAATTATACGTCCTTGCACTTTGAATTCACCGACGCTAATAATAAAAGTAGTTTTCTGGCGTGGGTATGACGCAACACCGCCATTCTTTTGTATTCATCCGCGCAACAGTTCTCATTGGTTGAACTCAAAGTGACGAGAAGACATTGGATCTTGAATATTAAAAAGAAATAAGTCCCTTTTACACCCACATTAAAAGAATTAAAAATTTACACACTCTTATAAAAAATATTTACATGAACAATTTTCTATTAGTCAATATTCTGTCTCATATGCCCCTTGTTTTGTTTTTCAAGTTGTCACCTTATTTACAATCTTGAAACACAATACAATACTTCTCCCTACTTCTATGATTCAATCACTTTGTACAATTTTTTTTTTTTTTTTTTTTTCTTTACAGTCTTCTTCACTGTTTGTCTTTGTCCTTTGTTTTGACATGATACAGCATGTCTTTATAAACTTCACATATTCGATTACTACACAATGCATTCAATTATTATACAATACATATCCAGTTATTGTACAATATACCCAGTTATCATATCACATATGTTGTTATTATACAATACACTTTCAGTCATTATGCAGTACATATCCAGTTATTGTACAACACATTTGATTACTACACAACATGTCCAATTATCATACAATACATATTCAGTTATTGCACAATATATCCTGCTATCATAACACATATGTGTTCTGTTTTAATGCAATACATATTCAGTTATTACACAATACACATTCAGTTTTTGCATAAAGCATTTAGTTATTACTCAACATATTCAGTTATTACACAATATATCCAGTTATATCATATATGTTGTTATTATACAACACACCTTCAGTCATTATACAATACATATTCAGTTATTGTATAACACATTTGAATACTGTACAACATGTCCAATCATTACACAATACATATTCAGTTATTGTACAATATATCCTGCTATCACATCACATATGTTCTGTTATTATGCAATACATATTCAGCTATTACACAATACACATCCAGTTTTGGCATAAAGCATTTAGTTATTACTCAATATATTCAGTTATTACACAATATATCCAGTTATCATATCATATATGTTGTTATTATACAACACATCTTCAGTCATTATACAATACATATTCAGTTATTGTACAACACATATTCAGTTCTTATACAACACATACTCAGTTATTGTACATTTGACATTGACACAAATATAATTTAAGTGTTTCATGTGGTTTTTGACTTGTATTCATTGCTATGAGGAGAGAAAAACAGGATACAAATTTTGAGCTAATGATTTTGATCATGTTTATGGCAATATTTTATTCAGTTCTTCGCCTTCTTTGTCTTATAAGCTTATGTATAGGCAGGTTATTGAGTCGGTTCTTAAACTCTGACGTTACTAATGGTACTAATTTTCTTAATTGGGTTATCTTTCATTGCTGTTTGGTTCAACATTTCTTCGAGCTTAGCATTGGCTATATTCATCTTAATTCATGGGCATTGTTTTTCTGGTTGTGGTTTTCCTCATTTCACTAATTGTCATCTCTTTGTCTCTTATTTCTATAAGAGAAAACCTCTATACTTACAATTATTCTGTAATTGTATTATTTTTCTTCTCCATTTACCCTCGACATCTTTGTGTCGAAATATTATATCTTTTTCATCATAATTGATTCATTTTTATTTTTGTCCCTGACATCCTTATGTCAAAAACATATTATCTTTCGTCGCTATGATTCATTTATTTAATGACAATCAGTGTCCTCGTCTGTTTTTTTTTTTTTTTTTTTTTTTTTTTTTTTTTTTTTTTTTTTTTGTTGACAATGCTCTTTGTGGTCGATATAGCCAATGACCATGTTGATCTTCTTCCCTGTTGTAATTTCTAATCTGAACATGATTTTCTATAAGTAACCCATTAAAATTGTTGTCTTCCTTCATCTCTACTACTCCTGCCTTACACATTCGTTGACAAAGACTATTTGGTCCTTTCTTTGTATGGCTTCAATTTGTTTTTATGGTATCTTCCTACCAACTTGCCATTTGTATTCTGTAGCTCATATGTGTGGTCACCCAGCTGTTTTGTTATGACCAGTGGTCCAGTATACAATAGTTCCATCTTTCTCTTCGTGTAGCCATCATGGTGTCGATGTCAATTGTAAGTTGCTGAGATTTTGTTGTTTGTCATCCACTCGGTCGGGACGAACTTAGTTGTTGTGATTTCCCTGAGTGTTGGTGGTGGTTGTCGTTTCTGTATTCTGTGCAGTATCTGCCCCATTTGGCACATTTTCATCTACTTCCTGCTGTCTTGTGTTGTCAGTGTACCATTGGTCTCTGCCCCTTTGGCGTGAACCTCTGTCATATGACGGTCTGTGGTTGTTCAAGTGTTCCCTACTGGATCGCATGTGATTCACTTGATGGGTATGGTCTCCTGGTCTTCCACGATCATATGTATATGTTCTGTATCTCGATTCACCCCTCGGTATCGTGTCGTGGTACCGCTGTCTTGTGTTCTCCATCCTCTCGCCATGATTATGTGGTTGTGGGAAATGGTGTGCCCCTCTCCCCCTTTCATGGGTACTCCTAGTATTTCTATGTTCTCCCTCACTCTGGTTGTTCGTAGTCGTGTTTCGGTTTAGGATGGGTGAGTTTGGGTGACCGTTCCTATGTCTATGCTCATTAGGCCGACCATTTTGTGTTTCGAAGGCTGTCAGCAGTTCTATCATATCTGCAAAATCTACTGGCCTCGCAACAATTAATCCTGTTCTCACTGTGTCTGGGAAATGTCTTGTTATACTGGCAATTAGTTCTGCCTCCGACAAGTTGGGGTCTAATAGCTTTCCTTTGTTGGCTACCTTCATAAAATAATCGACTAATGACAACCCTTTGGTTGGGTCGTATCTACCTGTCGCTAGCTCTACCCTAGTTTGGTTTTGTTTAGCTGGGCCCCAATACCTTGATAGGAATAAATTTCTGAATGAGCTATAAGACTCGTGACCAGCTAGTGTTAACCTGAGCCATTCTAATGCCTTGTTCTTTAAGCTTTTCTTAATTATCATCATCCTAAGCTCGTTTGGTATCCTTTTCACTTTAAAGTATTCCTCCATCTCTTTAACAAAGAGTTTTGGATCGTCTCCCTTCTCCTCGTTAAATGTAGGTGGTGTAATTTCATGTAATATGCTGTTGGTGTAACATGTGTTATGTGTTGTGTCATTGTTTGGTTGTGAACCTCTTTCTCTGTATGGTGAGTCAACATTTTGTACATTACTCAAGTAACTCTCATCTTGTACATTACTTACATCTAAATCATCTTGTCTTTGTAATGCCTTCACAACATCATTTACATTAGCCAAATTTTCTTTCCCTTTTTTCATTTCTTCACAAATTGATTTTAAATCATTCTTTATTTCTAAGTGGCTTTGTTTCATATCATTTATAGCATCCTGTTGTGAAAGCATCACATCATTCATTGTCTTAATTTTAGGAATTACTATTTGTTCTACTGTTTCATTAATAATGTCTTTCTTTACAACCTCAATCTCTTTCCTTAATTCCTCAGTTATTTCTGTTTTTACATTTGTTATCTTACAGTCTACACTTGTATTACATTCTGTTATTTCATCCCTACATCTAGCAATTTCTCCTTCTAACACAATTTTACTCTCCCTCATCTCTGATTCTATCTTTCCCATCCTATCTCCTACAATTTCTATCCTAGCTTCTAAGGCTTCCTTTGTTTCATTTAAGTTTTTATGTACTAATTTTAAATTAGTTTCCATTACTTTCATATTTTCTTTACACTCCTGTCTTCCTAATTCTATTTTCTGTTCTAGGTTCTGTCTACCTAATTCCATTTGCTGTTCTAAGTTCTGTCTACCTAATTCCATTTGCTGTTCTAAGTTCTGTCTACCTAATTCCATTTTCTGTTCTAAGTCTTTTCTCACTTCCTCCATTTTCTGTTCTATTTCTTTTTTATTATTTTCCAAGTCCTCTCTCACTCCCTCTATTTTTTCACCTATACTCTGACCTAAACTTTGTTCTATATCCTGTTTCAATTCTATGTTATTTTGTTTCATTTTCTGACCTAATTCTACCTTGTTTTGTTCCAGTTTCTGTTCTAGTCTTTCAAACATCATCATCATTAACCTTTGATCTTTGCTTATTTCCGCCTGTTCACCTTCTAATCCTTCCTGATAACTAGGCCTATCTGCCCCTTCCCCCACTCCTGTTTCTAACTCTTTTCGCGACATTTTAATTCCTTTATCTAATTCACTTAATGTTGAAAGTCTTGCTGTTTTGCCACTTCTGAGCAGCATTAATAAATGGAAATAAAATAAAAATAAAATTTTGGATCCTACTTTTTTTTTTTTTTTTTTTTTTTTGCTGGTTCTTCGTCCAGTTATTTACGTCTCCTGGGTAGTTGGCTTCGCCAGATGGTCTCCGGTGTTTTTCCCACGTTGATTCTCCGTGTATCGATGTTTTGTTGATATCAGTCGTTGGTCTAATGGCGTCTTTCTCCTGTGCGGTGGGATAGCGTCCTTTTGATGTTAACACTTTGTTCTCGTAATTTTGCATTCCATTCTAAATTCGCGCTCCACGTTGGGCAAGCCATTTGTGGCGGGGTTTTATTAAAAAGGATCGGCACATATTACGTGAATATAGCAGCGGGAATAAGGTTTTTACTAATAGGTGGAAAGTTTGTTATAGCAGAAGCTACTCTTATTTTCAGGGTCGATGGATACGGAATGGAATGCACAATCCAACGTTCTTTTATTGCAAACACATTTATTCATTATATACACTTTTTATCACAATTTCAATTAGTTAACAACTTTTAAAATTCGATAGCGTCCATGCTGGCTGAAAGTTTGGGTGCAATTCACATGTTCACACGCCACTAACAATTATACGTCCTTGCACTTTGAATTCACCGACGCTAATAATAAAAGTAGTTTTCTGGCGTGGGTATGACGCAACACCGCCATTCTTTTGTATTCATCCGCGCAACAGTTCTCATTGGTTGAACTCAAAGTGACGAGAAGACATTGGATCTTGAATATTAAAAAGAAATAAGTCCCTTTTACACCCACATTAAAAGAATTAAAAATTTACACACTCTTATAAAAAATATTTACATGAACAATTTTCTATTAGTCAATATTCTGTCTCACCTTGTATTACTTGTATCATTTTTCTCCCTGCCAATTTTAATGAGAATTCACATATTTCAATGGATGACTCCACGTCCACATTTTTCAAACAATTGATTCCATAAATGCAAATATTTCCCATAATAGATGCTAAGGTTTCAAGAAATTCTTCACTCCTATCAGCAACCTATATAAATTATTATTTATTTATGCCAACAAACTTACTGTTGGTGTTTTTAAACACACAAGCCGTGTGTGGGCAAAGTTTGAGAGGTAGAACTGGAACTTAAAAATTCAATGCCACAACTGGGATTTGAATCACAGACCTTCCGCTTACCGGGCGGCTGCTCTACCACTGAGCTATTGTGACAAACTGCCAGAATGGCATTAAATTCTCAAACCAGTTCGTATTTCTCCTGGTAAACCACAAAGGCAGTCTCACATCAGAGACAAATTACCCCAATGGTGACTTACTATTATAAGTACTTTATACCCCAGGATTAAATAACCTTCAGATGGTAATTATTATTTATTTGTGCCATCAAACTTACTGTTGGTGTTTTTAAACACACAAGCCGTGTGTGGGCAAAGTTTGAGAGGTAGAACTGGAACTTAAAAATTCAATGCCACAACTGGGATTTGAACCACAGACCTTCCGCTTACCGGGCGGCTGCTCTACCACTGAGCTATTGTGACAAACTGCCAGAATGGCATTAAATTCTCAAACCAGTTCGTATTTCTCCTGGTAAACCAGTCTGTGGTTCAAATCCCAGTTGAATTTTTAAGTTCCAGTTCTACCTCTCAAACCTATATAAACCTTTGAATTTTAACAATATTTGTTCCTGAGTCACTATTAACACCTTTGTTTACACACCTACCTTCCCATGAAAACAACAATGGAAAATATGCACTTGCACTAGTTATACTCTTAACCTTAAATGTTGCAGCTCTACCAGGCATCCATTTACTCCAACATTACTAATATACATAAACTCTCTTGGAATGTTGTGCTTCCAACCCCCTTTTAAAATTGCAAAAACATTTTTCTCATAAAATTTCAATAACTTTTTGCCCTGTTCATTAATTAACCTGTCCTTACTCTGCCTTTCCCAAATTACATCGTCTTCATCCTCTAAAGCATGCTAGAAATTATGAATTTTGATGCTCAGTTCTCCCATTTACACATTAAAATTCCCTACCAACAAAACTTCTATCAATAGTAACTCCCCTTTTATACCGTCTACTTCCTCCTTAAAACTTACCATTTAAAACTCATTGTGATGACCTTTACAATTATTGGCCTACATTTGTCTCCTCTTCCTCCTAACGGCTATCTCCCATCCGGCTAATTTGAATTCAGATTATTTTCAGTTAGTTCTTCCACCAGCTGAATAAGCTACTGTTCTTAGTCCTCTTTAACTCTGAGTATAATCAGGTTCATTTTCCTTTGGTCGATCTCAATTCTTTTTTTCATCGTTTCCAATCTTTCACTACACACTGTAAATTCATTATTCACTTCTGTTCTTAAATTTTGCGAAGCTTCTTTAAGCTCCTCCATCCTATTATCTACTCTTTCAATCTTCTCCATTTTCTTTGACCCAGTTAAGTCCTCTGACATTATTTTTAGCATTGCCAGTGTTTGATTCATATCCTCAGGTCCTGAATTCAATTCAATCCCTCCAGTTATCAACATACTACTAATATTGCATTAGCCATAATGTTTCTTTGGTCACCATCCTTTCTAAATTTTCTTCCTTTAAACCTTCCTATTTTCTGCTGGTAAATTCCCAAGTCATCCCCCATCTTCATACCATAGCTAAGCGCTGCATAAACATCTGCTCTGTACATCTGCTTGCATTAGACGAAAGGAACAGTTAAGAAATAATTGCCTCTTTATACTCCAGTTAGATTATTCAAAGTATAACTATTCCAAGGAATATTCTCAGTTTGTACAACCAGGCCTATGTGTCTGTAACATTTTAGTTTATTAGGGTTGAAAGTGTCTGACAAATATGATCAAGAATGTGAACATATTACTAACATGTGTTAGGACTCGCAGTAATGTGTAGTAAATCAAAGTATACAAACTTTCCAACACACATCAAGAGTCGTCTACCACTGGACCAGTTATCACAGCAAGATCTGATTTAATTTCAACTAATACTGTCAGTGAGGGGCCCAATGAGGTTTACCTCATTTCAATGTTACTTATTATATTTTATTTATTGTTATGTGTATTTCAACAATGGTCTGTAGAGCGCACAT
This sequence comes from Tenodera sinensis, assembly GCA_030765045.1. NCBI lineage: Eukaryota > Metazoa > Arthropoda > Insecta > Mantodea > Mantidae > Tenodera > Tenodera sinensis. The sequence continues at coordinate 305,033,387 of CM060964.1, forward strand.
GCGCTGATCGATCAATAAATCATTTAAAAAAAAAAAAAAGTATACAAACATTTAAATATCACATAGCTGTTAGATATTTTGTACACCGAATAGTATAAAAATTAATTCTAAATTTAGAAAGTTTACTATCAACACTTTGGGAAATAAACTTTTAAAGAATTTTGCATAATAATCATTATCCATCTTAGATTATTTTCTCAGCTGGTGTTACATGTTATTAGAGTTATTCTCTTCTAGACTGTTGTGTCATGGTTGGAGATTAAATTCATAACCATACAATTTGTTGATTAGTGTGCTAATACCTCTATAACCTTTAAAACTGAGAACTGATTTAGAAAATGCTGTAATTTTGCAATTGCTATTGCATTTAATGCCTTAATGTTTTAGTTAGTAATGTTGAATTATTTACAGCCCTTTTACAAGTTCATGAAGCTCAGCATTCTGTTATTTAGCATTATCTCCGTATGTATCAAATCAATTTTGTTTTTCGTTGGCTAGCTATATTATCAACTGATTGAATACTTAAGACATTATTAGTGCACACTGCATTCTTTATGTATGAAGAGTTGTCGGTCTTCAACTAGATATGTATAATTGTTTTGCTGTGCAGGCACAGTTTGGAACACTGAAGGATTACTTTAATGCAGTGCGTGAAGAACAAGACACTTCTATGTTTCCTACACTGTCAGGAGATTTCTTCACTTATGCTGACCGAGATGATCATTACTGGAGTGGATATTATACATCTCGACCATTCTACAAAAGAATGGACAGAGTTCTCATCTCATACATTAGGTATAAGGAAAAACTCCACATAAGTATACTTAGTTGGTTAGTTTTATGGGCAAAAGCACAGAGGTCTGAAAATCCTGTCGTATAAATTAAGTAACTAAAAAATAACTTCCAAAAAGTCCCCCCCCCCACCCCCCAATAAAAAAGTAAAAATATGCTTCCAATTTATTTGAAGTATTCAGTGCTAGTAGCTCAGGTCAGAAACAGAAAAAAAATAAATAAATAAAAAACAGGGAAATCTAATTAATTAACAGAATAGATACCAACAGGAAAAATCTCAAGAAGCTTTCATAAGAGCAGTCACGGACAAATGGTGAGGAGTACAATGCCACTGCAGCTAGATAACTACAGGTAGGCTGTATGTTTGTTTGCCCTAATTTTAACTATAATAAATGCATAATTAACACAAGCACAGCCGTTGTGGCCCCAAGCAATAGGTAACGTTATTTTCATTGCTCATCATCAGGATGGTTTTATGTGATTTATCAACTTTTTTCTTATCAATAGTTCCTTGCTTTCTTTGCATTTTGTGTTATTGGTTACTGTAACAATTAAACATAGTTCAAAAGTAATTAGAATAGTACTTAATAGGACATAGAAATAAGGAAAATAGATTCAAAACTTCAAAAGAAACAGCATTATTAATTTACAAATTTAAATAGTATGGCAAATGTTGAAAGATGAAATCAGAACTTAAAAATTCAATGCCATAGCCATGATTTGAAACACAGATCTTACTCTTTAATGTGACTGCTCTTAACAACTGAGCTACCATGGCAACATGTTGGTACAGCATTAAATTCCCCAGTTGATATGCATTTTCTCAGTAAACCACAGAGGAATCTCAAATTCAAGAGCACTGTGTTAGGACATTCAATTATCATTGATGGGCTTATAAATGCAAACCATTATAAAAACCGTAAAGTTGGGACTTAAGTACTTGGCATTGGGGTATGTAGTCTCAAATTTGAGATTCCCTTGTGGTCTACCACAAAAATCCAAATCAGTTGAATTCATGTCATACCAGCGTGTTGCCATGATACTCAGTGGTTAAGAGCAACTGCATGTAGAGCGGAAGATCCTTGGTTATGGCATTGAGCTTTTCAGTTCTGATTCTATCTTTCAAAGTTTGCCTACACACCAATTGTCTGTGTTAGAAAATCAGTTATTGATTCATCTCATATATGGTAGATGGTACATGCTGTTGTCTGCTTTTCCTCCTGGTCTCTCTTTTTTCTTTGTTTTATTAATTGCTATTATTTTATTTGAATATTATATATTTATATTCAAAGGTGGATAAAGTCACTCTATGAGGAAATATTACCCAAAGACAAATGGGAAAAGTATTTAAATTGCAGAAAAAGACCATTGGCATAATAGGCAAACATTTAGAAGCTGGTTTAAAAATCTAAATATTTTAACTGTTCCATGCATGCATGTGTGTATATATGTGTGTGTGTGTGTGTGTGTGTGTGTGTGTGTGCGTGCGCGTGTGTGCAAGAGAGAGAAAATACAAAAACTATTGTGCACGAAAGATGCCAAAAGAATGGTATAGGCTCTCTTATATTTTGAGAAATAATGATGACCTACAGAACAACACTAAGGGGACTTATTGACTTAATTTCTCTCATTCCCTTTGGAACATAGGGCATCTGTGAAAGGTTTCCATTGTGGTCTTCAACATGCCAACGCTTTAACTCCCTTCCAAGTTTTCCCTATTTCAAGTGCCTCCTCTTCTACAGTCCTCCTCCATGTCTTCCAAGGCTGACTTCTCATCCATACACCTTCTCGATTGCATTCTATTGCTGTCCTTTCTACAGAACCTTCTGGTTTCTGTAACGTATGACCGATCAATCCATTTCCTCTTTTTAATTTCCACTGCAACTGGAACTTGGTTCATTGTTCTCCATAGATCTTCATTGGGTATAACTTCAGACCATCTGATGTTTATAATATGTAAACGATTTATAAATGTCTGCAAAAGATTAGTGATAGTTTGTGTAACCTTCCAAGTTTCACAAGCTTATAGAAAAACTGACTTTACATTTGTATTAAACATTTTTATTTTCGTAGTCTTAGTTATATTTTTATTTTTCCATACTGTATAGAATTGCATAAAGGTTCCATTAGCGTTTCTAATTACAGTGTTCACATCTTCCACTCCTCCTCCTCTGGTTACTGTACTTCCCAAATATGTAAATGCCTTCACCTCTTCAATCTCTTCTCCTGCCACAAATAACCTTTCTTCACTTTTGGAGTTTACTCTCATCTCCTTGGTCTTGGCAACATTTATTTTAAGTCCTGCTGTCTCTACTTTTTGGAATCCTTCCAGCCTGTGCTTCATGTCACTAACTCTTGAAGACAAAAGACAGATGTCATCTGCAAACTCTAGATCTTCCAATCTCTCCCCCATTCCCCATTGTATTCCTCTTTTTCTTCGTCGTAACATTTTTCTCATAACATTATTTAGCACCACTAAAAATATTGTAGGTGAAAGAATACATCCCTGTCGGACTCCACTTGTCACATTCCATAATCTGTAAGCCTACTCTCATGCACTACTCTTTACATCTGTACCCTTAATGTGTTTCCTGTATAAGGTTCAATATCTCATGAGGTATATCATATTTTGCCAAGATCCTTCCACATTACATTTCTATTTACTGAGTCAAACACTCTTTCGAAATGTATGAACATCAAGTACAATGTGGTTTGCCATTCATTGCTTTGCTCCAGAATTATTCTTAATGTGTTTATTAGGTCAACACAACTATGCCATCTACGAAAATCTGTCTGCTCTTTTCGAATCTTCTGTTCAGAACAACACTAAGGGGAATGCTGAATAATCTTGCAGTAGAAATTATAGAAAGGGAATTACTTAATGAGCTACCATATGAACTAAAGAACATAACCCAAATAAATGATGAAAACAATACAAAAAATTTTTGAATGAAAATGCATTCTATAGTGTAGGGGAATTTAAATATGGAAAAGATGTATAATATATGTAATACTTTGTGTATCATGTAAATATGTAAATGGTTATATATCAACTTGTCCCTTTAAATGTAATCAAAAGGATGAAAATGAAATGAAATCTTGTCATATATGAGCAAATGTAAAGGTTAAGTTTTGATAAACTTTAAAAGAATGTGCTTAACACAGCTAGGGCTTCTATACCATATTAAATAATGAAGTGGGGAAGAAAAGTAAGGATAAAGTTATGGATAGTGCTGGTGACAAGTTTATTGACTTTTGTGAGCATAATGCATTGAATACCTTAATCCGTAAATTGTAATAATCATCTCTTTATACGTTTACAGTAATATCCATCTCACAGATGGAGACATTTAAGTGGATTTGTAATATTCAATCTGTGAAACCATACTGTTCCTCGGGTACGTTTTTGGTTTATCCTTGATACTTTCCATTGTGTTACCTCTTTATTTGATAACATGTATGCACTATATGCTCATTTATTGGACAACGGTCTACAAAAATCTGATGTGTTGCACTCACATGACTTTCTCTACTCTTGTGCTAACTATTCTTAGAAACTCTTATTCCTATATCTTCTTTGTGTTAGGTGAGATAAACATTTGTACAAATTATCTGATTGCTTATTTCCTTGTAGGTTCAAGGGGAATATTAGAATACAGTAAGCTGTGAGCGATAGTAAAATCTTTTAAAGCTTTGAGATCTTGTTCTCTTTGCACGCTTAACATATAAAAAAATGAACGATATTCCATTTCACGAAAGTTTCCAGTTTTCCAAATCTGACAGAAATAACAAGAAACATCTCCAAAATGGTTCACCCTACAAAAACAATTATTCAGACATAAATTGAGCGTTTTAGTGAGATCTACATTTTTTTGTACATTAAGAGTTTGTCTATCTCTTACGGTTTATGAGTTATTCAAAAGTCATCCAGAGTAAACAGGACTACATAGGCTATAGCCAGAAATTTCATTTATCATACAAATATCTTAAACATATGACGATTTTAATCAAAATCATTAAAGCCATCTTCAAGAAAATCAAAATTTTCCACCTAAAAGGTAGTTTAGGATGGGGCTATGTTCTTCAAAATCTTTGTGTTGCATCCTTGAAAGACATTAAACTTAAATATCAACTTTTGTTTTTAACCGACTTTTCGTTTTTGAGTTATACTGTCCAAAGGTTGACAGACACACAGACTAAAACACACACATGGACCCTTTTCAGGGGGTCTCAAAACATGTATTTCTCGACATTGAATTTTTGGTTGGAACACAATACTTCCTTCTACTTATCAGTAGAGAAAGTAAAAAGAAGTGGAGTACATAACTCAATACAATAACACACAAATGGTCTACAATTCAACAACATGTACACAAAGCAGAGGAATAATATAAATACATGAGTGCAAAAATGGTTAGTAGTTCTTTCACACGAATTTTGTACCATTTTCTGGAACACTGTAAATAATTCAGTGCTCTGCACTTGATGCATTTGTACATAGTCATCCTGTTCATCGTATAGGGACAATAATTTCTTGTGCTTTTCCAGTCTGTCAGTCTTTGTGCTCTTGCAATTCTTGTTGTTGGTGTCCCAAGACTGTGTCGATTTGTTTCAAGTCATTCATCAACTTAGGAATTTGCAGCCGCTTTTTCAGTTGATTCTTCACCAATGTCATCCCCAAATGCTTTGTAAAGTCAAACCTATTCATCTGGCCATGTTTCTCCACAAATGTTTTAGAACAACTGACAGATATAAGGTGGTAAATATCACCAGTGGATATCTCCTGGGACCGCCTCCATAGCGCGGTTGGTAGCGCGCCTGCCTCTGGCGCGGAGGGCCCGGGTTTGATCCCCGGTAGCAGGTCTGGCACGGGGTGCACTCAGCCTCATTAGGTCCTGGAGGGACCAATTGAGGAGCTACTTGATGGAGAAGTAGCGGCCCCAGGTCTAGAAGACCGCATAACTGGCCGGGAGGGCTCGGGGTGCTGACCACGTCCCACCCTCCAGTACTGCACCTCACCAATGACGCCTGTAGTGGGCAGAGGTGGGGGACGTAGTGACTGGGTGGTAGGCCTTGGCCCCTCGTGGCCATCGCGCCGGGTTTTTTTTTTTTTTTTTTTAGATATCTCCTGGTTCTACGGTTTGACAAATATTTGCTGCATTTTATGTGTAATGTATCAACTGCATATTTTCTAGCATTGTAAAAGGAAATTATCTCCAGTTTATTAGTTTTCTCATCAATATACTTGGAGTGGTGCGGAGATGAGACCAATACTACTGATTTTGCCCTTCTTGGTACAAATGATAAGAATGTCTTTGGTGAATGCATAGATATTTGATCCAACTTCTCTGTCTTTATTGGGCAGAAATTCTGTTGGAATTTCTCTCTTGTTTGATTTGAGGGTACCTACGTATTTCAGTTTGTGTTTCAGCAGTTCCTTAGCAAGTTCTATTGACGAAAACCAATTATAAGTGGTAATGTTTCTACTGCTACTGTAAATACATTTGCAGAGGTGAATGACTGCTTGTGATGGTTTTCATAAGGCCTTTCCTCAGCTGAAAGTGTCATAACATCGCTGTCCTTCCCCACGTAAATGTGCACATTGTAAAGGTAGGAGGAATGTGCATCTAAGACACATTACTTTATGCCATACTTAACAGGTTTGTTTGGCATATAAACCTGAGAAGGATAGCCACCTCTTAAAGGAATAAGGGTCTTGTCAAAACAAGCATGAGCTCCAATTCAATGCATCTTCTGACAATTGGAGATAAATAAATTGAAGATGTGGGAGATTGCAGCAGCAGTATCATTTTCTTTTCTCTGTGGTCTGGTGGACAAATCATTAAATCTCAAAGCCAAAATCAAAGTTTCGCATGTCTTCAAAGACATTGTTGCTTGAAAAATTGGTCAACCTGTACAATCTGTAGTTTCTCATGTCCAGATTTGAAGATAGCACAGTGCATCATTAGACCGATCAGTGTTAAGACTTCGTCTTTATCTGTGTTTTTGTATGACGCATTTGTTGGGTCTTGAAGTTTGTTCTCATCTGCTCCAGCTTTCTATTTGTATGTTTGATGATTTCTGTTATTATTTCACCCAAAAAGAAGTATTTCCAGAGTCTCTCAGGATCAGTATTATTGCCCAAGCTAGAAGCCGGACCTAAGCAAGCTGGAATTCTTATTTTTATATTTTCAGGATGAGCTTTTTCTACTGCATACCTGTGACTCTGCATTTCAAGTAAAACATTTTCCTCTTCCATGAAATAACTGATGCTCCGTCTTGGTCTTGCTCAATCTGCTCCTCAGGAATCTCAAAACAGTCCTCTAACTCATCCAATCCTACTTCAGACTCAGTTTCATGGCTTGATTCTGAGCGGTGATCTGTTTCAGGAACATATGAATCATCTGAGTTACACTCTGCATCACTGTTTTCATATTGCAGCAAAGCCATAACGACCATTTTTTCAGCTCTACTTGACATCTAAAAGCAGTAATAATTTTACGTAAATAGATTTACAACTCCAATGAGATATATTATGTTATTTATAATACTTATACATAAAATAGAATAGCAGAATAGAAGAAAGCATTTAAAGTAATCAATAAAAAAATGAAGCATAATTAACTTTTTTAGGCAAAGGAAAAACTTACCTTTATGGTAATTTCCGCCTGAGAGGCTAGGTATGGTCAACAATATCAGTGACAATGGCAAGAAGTGACAGATGGTTGAACACATCATAGCATTCCTGCAGATAAATATCAACCGAATTAGCTAAAAGGACACAGCTGTAAAGTAGATCAGTGCTGCCAACCTACACCAACTTGAGCAACATATGCCTGAGAGATGGATGTTACCATTTAAGGGTTAAATGGCCACACTGTATCCAAGTGGTTAGACCATTCACTTCTCACCAAAGTAGCCCAGGTTAGATCCCAGGTAACCGCATGTGGGATTTATGGTGGATGAAACGGTGTTGGGGCGGGTTTCCTCCGGGTTCTCTAGTTTTTCCCGCCATCCTATTCCACCGGTGCTCCATCTTCATTCCATGTATCATCAGTAGGGCTCAGAAGTTCATGCCCTAAAAAACACTGAAATATGCATGCAAATATGCTCTTAAAAACTTGAAAATATGCCAAGAAATATGCACTATTTAATTAAAACAATTAATGTCCCTTTGCAGTAGACAAGACGAGTTGGTATAAATAATAAACAAAGTTACCTTATTCCTTAGAGGCTAAAGCAGAAGTAGTCCCGCTGCTAGTATTAACTGCTAAATTGCAGCTCACAACCAACACTTTGCACAAATTTTCAACTGTAAAACATCGTCTGTTGTCTCGCAAAACACTTTTGTAATGTGAAAACCTTCTCTCCACGTCACAAGATGTTATCGGGACATATTTAAATGATGCTAACTGCTTCACACACAGAGAGAGAGAAAGAGTCACGTCCCTTGGTGAGACATGGTTTTCTTTTGAGGATGTCTTGAATATCGCACATCTGTTTATAACCAGAATTTTTTTAAATTACATAATTCACTTTCTCTTTCAATTTTTGCCCTATGCTACCAGGAACCGAACTTAGATCACATATTGTTTTTTTCAAAGACAGTAAGTGATTCATGCAAAGGAGATCCTACAGCTTCCAATGCCGTTATGGATGTTAGTAAGAAAGAAAAATGAGCAAATATGAAACCAAGATCCTCTTTTAACTCAGTGCCTGACAGAATATTTTGCACAGTTTCTATTGATGAAGCATCTTTCAAGTCCAATGAATTAATAACCTCTTCGACTATTTCTATGTGCTCAACATAATATAAAACTGCATCGATCCATGTTCTCCATCGATTAACACTGGTGCAGGAAGAAGTCAGATATTAGGTGCTGTTGATCAAACAACTTAACTCTTTTAGGAGATCTAACAACAATTATCTTCGAACTGGACACAAATCTATCTACCAATGGTAAAGAATCATTGTCTCAGAAATGCTACCAATATGAAAAATACTATACAGATGGAAAAATAAAAAAAGCATACAAATCATTAAAATATGCAACATAGGGGCAATGATATTGAAATCTTCCTGAGTTGCATCATCATGTGCAGTACTGCCAATATGAAAACTATTATCCAGATAGAAAAGAGTAAAAAACAAACCATAAAAATCATTAAAATATGCAATATAGGGGCTTTAGTATTGAAATAATATGCATTTATCAAAAATCAAGAAAATATGCAGTTATATGCAGCATAAAATCATGTCCAAATAACTGAAAATTCGGTAATTCGTGCACATAATGTTGTTGTTAGCTAATGCTGGATTTCTGACAATGAAGTCATTAATCCTCTTGCCCTCCAATATTTTTCACTGATATTGAAGAGAGCAATAGCAGTAATAGTAACTGTTTTTTAGAGAGCACCATATTTTTATGTTTTGGCGGTCACATCACTCTCTCACAACCCCCAGAATGTCTGGAGGACCACACCTGTCGTTGGTTTGTGGGTCTCACTGACCTGACCGGGAGAATTATCAAAATAAATTCACCGACCATATCCTCTGATTACCAATCAGAGGACGTATTACATGCCATGACAGGTCAGCATGTTAGGGGTTAAGAGTTTATAGAGAAATTAGAGAAATGGAGAGGTTGGAAAAATAAAGACTCCCTAACCCTCGGGAACCCTAATAGCATCGGGTTCGGAAGAGAACAAGAGATGACCAAGGTAAGGTCAGATAGAAAAGTTACAGTGAGGAGCAAAACACCAGTAAATGGAAGTAATGTTCTGCTCAGCTTGGGTACCTTGTGGTCGCCATTCACATATCCCCTAGACAGAGACCCCTGAGTACGTAGATGAAAAAGTAAAAATGAGCATGTGAACAAGTTAGTAATTATAACCAAATTTTGTGATAATTCAGCAGAGCAGAAACCTAGGAAAACAAAGCCCATTTTATGTAAGACTAGTAAGGATATACACAAAACAAAATGACTAACATGATATAGGAAACAGAAAAGTATGATATCGTAAATTTATTACGTATTAATATGTTCTCCTTTGTCTGGTCTCTTTAACACATTCAGTTTAATTTCCATTGTCACGTTAATGTGTCTTTTCTTCTCGTTACTCATTACTGAGAGAAAATGTAATGTATTTGTGGTAGATTTTCTTTTCACTACATGCAATATTGGTTGTAAGATATCATTAGTGCAGTCTTGCATGCAGTTACTAGTAGCCTCGGTAAAGGGTAAAGTACATTATCCCATCCCAGGCAACTGATCACTGAGTGGAAGACAGACATAAGTCAGCCATTACATCTTATAACTATGTGAGAGAAAGTAGAGACCAGATGTTTCTGTTTACCGTGAACTTTCACTATAAAAAACTGCAGCTCAGTGTGTGACATCACTGTGACAAGTCCCATGTTAGAGCATGCACAAGATTCCAGAGAACAAACAATAATTTCATTATATGCACATAATGTAAAAGCATTCATTTTTAATGCCCATGAAAAAACATGCAAATGCATGAACTTCCTAGCCCTAATCATCAGTGTCACCACCTGTGATGTCATATGTAGTAAAAGTGGGCATTAAAATCTACAAAAAAACGTTAAATGGAAAGTATAGTGAGGATATTAATAGAGAATTTACTTTTGTAAACAAGAATGGGCAAAGTGTAATTGATTATATTTTATGGTCAATTAATTTGGAATGTTATTAATAATTTTAAAGTTCTTAATCTAAGTTCCTGTAGTGGTCACTTCCCACTGATAGTAGATATTAGAGTGCAAACAGAGCAGCTAAAACAACATGCGGAAAGCCAGAAAAAGCAGTATGTGATATTTAAGTAGAAAGAAGTAAGTTTTGGCATCATGCTATGGGCAGATATGTCAGCTAGGTGTTAGTTTTATGTTAGAGGTAAATGAAATTGAGAAAGTGGTAAATATTTTAATGGTGTTTTGCAGGTGACAGGAGGGGAAATGGTGTGAAAGAAAATATTTAAACAGGGAAAGATTGGTTTGATGAGGAATGTTGTTGTTGTTGTTGTTGTTGTTGTTTTCTAGTGCCTTGCATCTGGCAATGAAGCCATTAGCATTCGTGCTCTCCAATACTTTTGAACTGTAGTTTCTTCTGATCTTAATGCTTCACAGGTCTTCAAGTGGTCTTTGTTCATTTCTGCTGGATCGTTACACAGGACAAATATTGGTGAGGCTGAGATACCTATTCTGTAGAGATTGATGAGGAATGTGAAATATTTAAAAAGCTAGTGAAACAGATGTTGAAAAAATCTGATGTGTTGCACTCACATACTTTCTACTCTCATACTAACCATTCTTACAAACTCTTATACCTATATCTTCTTCATGTTA